>JACDXY010000010.1:1800000-2208081 GCA_013842865.1 Diaporthe sp. NJD1
CGCTGATGGTGGCGTTGATCTTCTCTGCGGTGGTAAGGATTGCGACGAGTGCTTTGGCACGGCTCACGACGTCTTGGAAGTGGCATGTCAGCTTGGACGATATATCAAAAGGGGGGTTTGAAGGCCAAGAAGCTCACCTAAGGACGTGTCACACACGGAGTTGTTTCCCAGTGGACCCGAGCTGCTGCAGTCTGGGAAGTTTGACTGTCCGAGTGCTGTGCCGCTGAGGGCAGCAAGACCGCCGAGGAGGAGGGTAGACTTCGCCATTGTGAGAGTGGGAGTCACGGAACGAGCCTCTACCAGGCCCTATAACATCAATGGCTGGTGAGGCTGTTTCTCGACCCTTATATACCGTTCGTGAATGACTTGCAAGGCATAGCTATTATCCGCGGGTATCTACCGGACCATCGTTCTTCACAAAAATCGTACGCGAATACCCCAGATTCCCCGCGGGTATAGTGGAGGCATTATTTGGGGAAGAGTCGTCGTCTTCGTCGTGTGGGGAAAGCTGGAGCAATTTCCCCTCGCTGTTTGGACCGTGACATCGCACCCGACGTTGCCTTCCCATCGGAAGCGACCCACTCATGGGTTCACGCGATCGTTCAAGTCTCAGCCGGATCGATTCCAAGCAGGGGGGCCTTATTCCAGATCCAGCCTCACCGACCCGACATTATCCCGAGCGCCCTGGAGTAGGGCCGAAAACAGCGAGTCAAGGTCGTAGGCGATGATGGGGCAGATCGCCATTTAACCGCTGCCGCCATTTTACCCGCTGCAGAAGGGCACGGCCCTTGGCGGGTCGACCCATGATGACATACTGCAGTTATAGTCTACCGCTTAACAAGGTTCCTTACATTCGCGCCCAGTCCAGTGCCGACGACAGACAGAAAGGGCTCGCTGACGAATACAGCACGAGAATTTCCACCTAGAGAATACTAGTGTGATTATACCTAGAAATGTTACGGGTTGTGAATGATCCCCTTGGAATGGAGGCTGCCTTTTATTACGGTGGTCATTCGTTCTAACGATGCTCGTGTGAATTAACAGACCTGGGCAGTTGACCATGGCCTCAGAGTCTCAACTTCTCGGAATATGAGGTTGAATTTGTAGACAGCCGTATATTTAGAAGTTCACTCGGCCTTGGATGTTGAAATCTCTTGCACCTATATCTAAATGAGCTGAATATTTTGCGGTGGAGTTGGCGTAAGTACCGATTTGAATAGCGACAAGGGTTGAACACAAATAAATAAATCGTATTCCATGGTATCAGGAAATCAATGTTGGGCGTCGCATATGGTGGCAGATGTAATGCCATGCTCTATTGACAAGTCGTTGCTGCGCCGGTCGACTTCCTTGCGCAAATGGATCATTATCTGGTAATTGAGCACGCCGGCTATCAGTCGAAGACCCTTCTGAGACATACAGCAGATAACTTCGAGGGAAACGTTGTTCTGGAAAACCTGAACTTCGAAGAATACGGAAACTCGCGCCTGCAAAAAAGGAGGGTACGTCACTGCATCACTCACGCCATGGCTACAGCAAATAGAGCACATCACCCAGGCCTAATTCGCACACCCACACCCAAACACCCATGCACCCAACGCCCATGCACCCAAAATGTACGAACCTCACTTATTATACACCGAACATATACAGCTAAGTTACGTTCCTAAGGCTAATTAAATGCACTAATCAGGTATGCTAATTAGGCGTTAGGCAAGTGAATTGCGCATGGGTACTGGGCCTGGGTGTCGGGTGTGTGAATTCTCACGTGGATTAGGTTGGCGATGTACCGGTGTACCCTCCTCTTTTTGCAGGTACGAATTTCTGAATTTATTTCGAAATGTGCGGTCTGACCTCATGACGCTGCTATTACGCACTAGATTGTTCTAATCAGCGACTATTGTTAGTCTCTACGGACGTGTTGTGGACCACGCAGACTTGATTTGCACATGTGTTGCTGAAGATAGCCGGCATCAAAATATCATGGTCTACTTTCGCCCTAACAGCGCCGATATGTGTTCGCCTCAAATCGGGTATTCCTGCTAATTCTTAGCGCAGTGACTGAGTCCTGTCATAATAAAAAAGTTTGGTCGTTAAAAGCCTACAGGTCTCTCCATATCTCTACAATGTTTCTCCGCCGACAAAACTATCCATTGCACCTCTACAGTCTGCACCTGTTACGCCCGACCGACGTCATCTAGTACTCTTTCTACGCCTCCGATGGCTTCACACGATCGGCGCGCACCACTAGAGGCACTGCCTACCGAGATTCTTCAGATGATTCTGTCTCGGATGGCCTGCACCGAAGACCTATCCGCGGCCATTAAAGCCAGTCCAAGGATTCTCCAGTCCTTCTTGGGCTGGCGTGAGAAGATCCTCATCAGAGTCATCCAATCCAGCCTTGACGCGGAAATCTTCCAGGAAATCCTTGGTTTGGTGGACGTTCCGAATTTTGGCAACCTCCATTACGTGCCTGGGCCTGAGTACGCTGGTTTTTTAAGCTTAGACCGTGACAGCGTGCACCGCTACGCCTTTTGTCGATCTATTGAGCAAAGAAAACTCGCCCAAGAATTTCAGGACAAATTCTTCGAGCGTCTCGGAGAGGTCGGGGAGGGACTCGAATGGCGTGCACCTGTACCGTTTCCAATCCCGAGAACTAGGCAAACAGTGAACACCGTCGTCGGAATCTTCGTCGCACTTAAGAGGCATATTGAAGTGTTATTCGGCTGCGCCGTTTGCTTGCGCGGTGTATGGGTCCTTGGAACTCCTTGTGGATTTGAAGCCACGGCGAACTCATCAGAGAGAGTCAGATGGGGAAGACGGACCGTCCCCTTGGTCAAATTACGAGTTCTCATGCGGATCAATCAACGACAATTTCTGCGACACCTCCTCACGCAAAAGCTATTCGGGCATGCATAGCCGGTATAGGCCGTCCACGACAATGCACACGTGGTCTCTTACTGCATTTCACCAGATGGCCCAAGGATATCGGAGTCGCTCTCTATAGGTCAATTGGGGAAAGCACATCCGTCCTGTGTGCTTGCGTGTGTCGGGTCGACTTCTTGACAATTCTCGGGTGGCATGGGGTCTCTTATGTCGCTGTTCTTGTCTGGTTGAATATTCATGGACGACCTGTCACACACGTGTACGAAAGGAGCCTCGCTGAATCTAGTCATAACACAGCTGTTGCGATATTTGTAATCCACCTGGTATCAAGGCCAGTGTGGATGGCAACTATTACTTGTCACAGTTATTGAGGACACAGAATGATGCCTAAGTATTGCATGGGAAATGATGTCCCTCAGGCGTAAACAATATGCGTGTTAGTTATGGCTGTTAAGCCGACATGTAACGTAGTAATCAATGAGTTTCCTTTTGTGAAACATCCCAATCTCAAGGCGAGACTCCCAATCTCGGCACATGTTGTTTGAATGATGTAGCTGTGTAAGAGTACACAATGCAAATTATTTTTTGTTGGTGATTCTGCTTGGAGGTAGGACACATGTACAGAGTGAGAAAGTTTAGGGCCCAAGAAACTAATTACAGAGATAGACACGATCTCAATTATACCACGCTGGCCTCCTGGCCTATGCAATGCATGGACAAATGTACTATATAATCTGAATGTCATACCTCCAAAGTCAACGTCCGAAGATATCCCTGGCTGATATAACATGCCCAGGGGGCGGCTCGTCTCGACTTCTGCAACCCCCTCACCGACCTCACCACAGGACGGCTCTTAACTCCTGCATTCTTTTGCAAGTCTCAAAGATGGTTTACCGTATGGGCTCCAAAGTAGACGGCGGCTGCCGCGGAAATGGCCAGCCATAGGCGATTGGAGCCGCAGCCTGCTGTCTCGAAATCGACTATGGGAAACGATACAGGTTGAAGACCTGCCGGCTGGACGACGACTACACAACCCCGACCAGCCAGCGCGCGGAGATGACCGCCATCATCCTGGCTCTAGAGTGGGCCCTCGAGCGATACGACGAGGCTGGAAGGATACCCCAGGCTCGAGGTCATTATCAGAGCCGACTTCCGGTACGCCGTCGACTGCATGACGAAACGGGTCTACACGTGGGTCCGGAAAGGGTGGACCAACTCGCGGGGGTTCGAGGTCGCGAACCGGGATCTCATCGAAAGGGCTTCCGACCTTGATGACCGTGTCAGTGAACTTGGCTCGGTGAATTACGTGTGGATACCTAGCTCGGACAATGCGGATGCCGATGCGCTTTGTCAACAGGGATTGGACGAGCAGGAGGAATATTAAGGTTTCTTTTCAATATTGTGATGGAAACTTGTTTGGGTCCCGCCCGTGATATGAGCTTTCCTGGTTGAGGGATATTTTGACCTTCATGGACGGTTAGGCTGACTATTGTGTAATAGGAGAGTAAACTAGAGTGCTGACTTTGGAGATAACATTGTAGATGGAAGTGGAAACCTGAGACGTTTATCAAAAGGCAATTGACAGCCCGATGACAATTAATGGCACGTAATGCATGTTGAAGTTGAGCAAGAGTAGCTGATTGAATTATTTCTTTCGCATTGCTGGTATCATGCAAAATGCTATGAATATTAAGTTGAATTAGGACCCCCGCTGTGTTGACGGCCGACCTATGGCCTCAACCTCACTCCTTCTCCTCACTTATCCTTCTCGTGGTCTCCCGTTTGACACGGACAAGGAAGCATGACCTATCGGTCAAAACATCTGCCATCCAACCAGACACTCTTTCCGCCTCGGCTAACAGCTTAAGCGCAGATGGTAGCATCCAGGTTAACAGGCTGTGGGCAGCCGTACACCTTCTTCATGGCGGGCGTGCTGTAGCAGTCGGCCTGGCCGGCGGCGCAGTTGAAGAGCTCGCAGCCGTCGCCAGGGGTCAGGATGTTGCGCTGGTCGGCGAAGGGGTTGCCCCACTCTGTGCTGAGCTCGTCTGGGAGAATGTTAGCTTGGGTGAAGACCAAACAGGGGTGTGCGATGATGACATACAGTAGGCGTAGTCTGGGGCGGTCGAGAACGAGTAGCCGAAGAACAGAGGGCTGGTCAGGGTCTTGGTCTTGGCGACCTTGACGGTCTACACGTTCTGGATTAGCCTTTTGCTTTTGCAATAGCAAGGTTTGGAGAGGGGGACTAACCGAGCCAGACTTGCGGAAGTCCTCCGAGAAGGACTGGCCAGGTTGGACTGTGGTGAGAGGGCCGGTCGCGCTGCCATCGAAGGGGAACGACTGGACGTAGATGGGAGCGGCACAGTTGTTCTTGACAACAGCTTGCTGAGCAGAGACGCCGGTGGCGACGAGGGCAGCGCCCATGAGAGTAGCGAAGAACTTCATTTTTGCGTTGTGGTTTTTGGTCGGGGCTTTGTCGGGTGTCTGGATACTTAGAGGCAAGTGAGCGAGCGTGTGTGTGTGGTCAAAACAAACATAGTCACGGAGAAGATGAACTGGCTGCCCAGCTTATATAGTTCGCATATGCCCCCAATTAAGCAGAGCGGAACAGCCGATTCCTGGAATGGACGTCATCTCGGCGGGAGGAGTCAAGAATGCGCCTCATCGTCACTTGCGCGTGTCTGCTGGGGCGATCTTCGTATAGAATCCAACGTGAGGTTCCAAATGTCGTGTCCCGAGGTCACGCCCACAGGTCGTCGGCCATGCCCGTTCGAGGTGTGGGGACGGTAGTGATGCAACATTGTTGTTTGCTACGGTACCCCAACTCGTGCCCAAATACGAGGGGAGTGCTTCCTTACCTCCTGGCCGCCTCGTATCACTTCTGATGTAAGGGCGGGGTGCTTGTCTTGGACCCAATCAATGCCGCATTAGCTTCCAGAACGACCTGTAAATCCCCGCAAAAGGATGCCCACCGGTGGCGCAGGAACGGCACGGAGTTCTCGGGAGTCGGGACGCACAACTGCCAACTTCAACGTTTCTTTAGTGGTACAGTGGGACCTGCCAAGCCTTAACCTTAAAAGCTAACTCCTAACGAGTAAGCGCTGATGGTGCTTGGTTCCTTAGAGTTGAGTTATTATGGAACTTACGGTACTGCTGGCTCTATTTTTAACAGGACTGAATCGGAACGGTGAAGGAACGGATCGCTTTCTCTTTGTATGTCAGAAAGAAGAGCTTCGTTACTTGGCTTCATGATGCTCGCTGGCGGTGCAAAGGGGCCAAGCTGCATGAACACTTGGAGAGATGCAAGACAAACACATTGCTTGTTGTCCCCTCCCAGGTCCCCCCTGCAGCTGCAGGCTGGCAACGATTGGAGCATGATGATGGCAATCTGCCAAAGTACCTGAAAAGTAAAACAGAAGGGAACTTCGGATAGAAGCATCATTTTGATTGTCTCTGCCTGAGGCAGGGACATGGAAAAGGCCGCCGGAGTTTGCAGGGTATAACCAAAAGACTACGCAATAGACTTGGTAAACTGAAAATGAAAGTGTCTAATGACAGGGCTATCCGATATACCCGATCAGGACTATGGCTGACAATGATGATGGTGGATACATCACAACGCCTCGAGGTTGAACGGACCATGCTGATCCACCGTCTCCCACACACCGCTTAGCGAACTAGCCTGGCGCTTGATGAACTGTCCGTATCCCTTGTTACCCAATATGCCACCGTGGTCTCGGTCCCAGACGACTTCACCGCGTAGGATCGTATACCGCGGCCAGTTGGCAACTACTCTCCCCTCATACGGGGAGTAGTCCACATCGTGGTGTAACATTTCGTTCTCCAGCGTGATGTTGGGTCGCTTTGCATCCGGATACCAAATTACCAAATCCGCGTCCGATACACCGGGGATGATCGAGCCCTTCTGCGGGTACAGCCCATACATCTTGGCCGCATTGGTAGACGTGACCTCGACGAACTTCGTCAACTCGATCTTGTTGGCGGAAAACGCCAACGGCATCCTCGTCTCGATCCCAGGAAGGCCATTGGGGATGTACTTGAACCTCCCCACGGGGTGCTCATTCGTCACGCAGGTCTTCTTCCCCGTCTGCGCGTCATCGTACCGGAAGGGACAGTGATCCGAGCTGAGGATGGAGAAGGTGCCGTTGCGAAGGCCTGTCCAGATCGCGTCCTGGTCCTCGGCATTGCGCGGGGGAGGCGAGCAGACGCACTTGGCGCCTTCGAAGCCGGGCTTGTCGAGGTCGTCGCGCGTGAGGAAGAGGTACTGCGGGCACGTCTCTGCGAAGACGGGTTGGCCGTGGGTCTGGGCCTCGCGGATCCGGAGAGCTGCCGCTGGGTCGCTGACGTGAACGAGCAGGATCGGGGTCTGAGCGATGAGGCCGGCCAGCGCGATGGCACGGTTGGTGGCTTCGGACTCGAGAACCGGCGGGCGGGAGTTGGAGTGGTACTTTGGTGCGAATAGCTTCGCGGCCTCGAGCTTGTCGGTGAGCCAGTCCAGGACGTCGCCGTTCTCAGCGTGGATCATTGTGAGGATCTTGTTCTCCCTCGCCGCCAGCAGCACGGACAAGATCTCCCCATCTCGAAGCTGAAGAGCCTGGTATGTCATGTAGATCTTGATCGAGGTGACTCCATGTTGTCTCAAGAGCGTCATCTCCTCTAGAGCCCTGGGGCCTGCATTTCCCATTAGGAGGTGGAAGCCGTAGTCACAGTAGCAGTTCCCTGAGGCTAAGCCGTGCGTGGCTTTTATCGCCTCCAACGGGGACTCGGCTTCCTTTTGTAGAGGAGCAAACGACACGAGGGTGGTGCACCCCCCGGCAATGGCTGAACGCGATCCAGACTCGTAGCTGTCCGCTGAGCTGCCCTTCCCGAACATGCTTGGCTCTTGGAGATGGACATGGCAGTCGATGCCCCCGGGCTATGGGCTGGTCAGCTAGGCACTCCATGACCTGGACAGAGACGAGAGAGTGTGTAGGCCAGCTGACCATGACATATCCACCCTCGGCATCGATGAGCTTCGATGCCTTGGCTTTACCGAGCGAGCCTGAAGGGGCAAGGAGAATAATCTTTCCGCCCTTGATTCCAACATCCAATGGCGCTATGTCGGCGGCAGTAACGCAGACACCGTTCGTGACAACGAGGTCAAACTCTTGAGGGAGAGACATGATGTCGGATAGGGCTTCCGCAAGGGTGCACGGCGCCCAACGAAGTCCAAGGCTAGGGTCGCCCGCTCGACTAGCAAAGCCCAATGAGCCAATAGCCGCCACTGGAGCAAAACGCAAGGCCCTTAAATCCACAGCCTAGCTACCGAGGCTTAGATGTAGACGCTTAGAGACGTTGAAGCCAGCATGAATCAGCGCCCGGGAAGCAGCCATCGTCATCGACGTCGTTCCCGCAGCTACTAGTGCCGCAGCCAATCACATCGAAGAGGCAAGCTTATCTGCGCGAGAAGGAAGAGAGCGCGATAGCCGTAGCATTATCCCATGCATATACGACCACTGAGCTGAGATGGGCCAGGTTAAGATTTACCGTAACAGAAACAAATTTCGATGACCGCAAAGATCACTGAGGAACCATGAGACCTCGTTCGGCCATCTCCGCCCTCTTGGATGGTCTTCTTTTCACAAGCTGTACAGCCGATGTATTTATTTGACAGTGTTTCGCTCAAAGCCGTGGACAGATACTACCATTCTGAAAAACTCTAGAGACATGATGATAGCCTTTTGGCCTTTGTGTCATTTCTTTCCCAGTGGCCTGTTCCTTCAAAGTTGACCCCACGGATCTGTAGATGCTCAAGATGGTCAACCATCCACTTGCAACTAAACGCCTGAATAATGTTGAGTCTCTCGGTGAGTTTTTCAAGACTCTATGGCCAAGATTCTTTATGAAAGGCCTCAAACACAGTCCCTGAGACACGGAGCGGCGCCGAGGTGCTGTGTGTAGCCAGGCTATACCAGAGTGTAGGTCAAGATAAGTCTGCACGCAGCCTGGAAGCTGTCTTACCTCCAGTTAAGAACAACTAAAGTCATGAAAGCAGAAAAGAAATGGCAGGTTGGGCGAAACTTGTTGGGTCTACTGAAGGCTATTGGCCTTGAATTCGTCATTTTTCGTGGTTATAATTGGGTACTAAGCTTCAGATAAGTCTACAGATTGGTGCGGAAGGATTCTGACTTGCTCCACGCCATGCTTAAAGCAGCTTACCGCTGACTGCTTGTGACAGAGTATAACTATGATCCCTTAGTAGCTCTCAGAGTCAATCGAAATGTGCCACGCGGAAACTCTGCTACAGGAATTAATTTCACTTAATCCTCGGCATGAGACTGACTGTCTCATCTTAGACCAAGTCCAAGCCACTTCTATCTCTTTATGATGAATTTCTCTACTTTTGCCCCTCTCTCATTCCTGCTCAGCCAGTTCTCCGCCGTCACCTCCACCGGACAAACGACGGTCCTGAACACCGATGGCTTCTCGAACGGGATCATCGGAACCTCCACTGGCGGCGATTCCACTTGCGTCTCTGGTAGCATCATGGTGTCTATCAACACGACCGGGACCAACATCCTCTACACGGCGCCTCAGGACCAGATGCGCGTGACAGAGTCATTCGTCGAGTTGAACCAGGTCGACTCAAGCTTCGCCATGAATGCAATGTCTGGCGGGCCCAGTGTCATATCAGGCTCCTACAGCATCTTCTGCAGGCTCTGCGTGCCCAGTGATCCCGCAAAGGCGCGCAAGGTGAAGACGGTTCAGCTGTTGACGCACGGCGCGACCCTGGATCATACTTACTGGGACATTGCGCCGGGCTATAGCTACGTCGATGCCGCGGCGGCAGCAGGCTACGCGACGCTTTCCTACGACCAGCTGGGCGTGGGAAACTCGGACCACCCGGACCCCATCCAGGTCGTGCAGGCAGCATCGCAGGTCGCCGTGACACATGAGCTGGTCGGGCTGCTCCGTGCCGGGAAACTGGGCGGGTTCGGTTTTGACAAGGTCGTTGGTGTCGGACACAGCGCAGGGAGCACGCTGACCCAGGCCATCACCACGAGGTACCCCAAGGATTTCGATGCAGTGATCCTGTCCGGGACCAGCACCAGCGCGGCCTCGGTCGCACTCTCCATGGCGGCATTCAACTTCGTCAACGCGAACACGGATCCCTCGCCCAAACTCAGAAACCTACCCGCCGGATACCTGACGCAGCAGTCGGCGGTTGGCATACAGTTTGCCTTCTACCGGTACCCCAACTATGACCAGGACGCGTTCGAGCAGCAGGTGGCAAACAAGCAGACGAACACGCTGGGCATCCTGCTCACGCTGGGCGGCATCATCGCCCCGTCGACGCAGTTCACTGGGCCGGTCGACGTTGTCAACGGGGAGAACGATCTTGTCTTCTGCGGTGGAAACTGTCTCTACCCCACGGATCAGAACAAGGCTGTTCTGGCTGTTTTCTACCCGGCGGCATCAAGTGGGAGCCAGACGTACATTGTCGCGGGTGCCGGGCATTCTATCGCGGCCCATAAGAGCGGGCCAGACAGCTTCGCGCATATGATCGGCTTCTTGCAAGCAAATGGTCTCTAATCAGCGAGAATGCTGAGGACTTTCTGGAAGGCGGAGTTGATCATTTCGTAACCTTGTGTGCGACAAGATGAGAAGATTGTTCAGAGTCCGGCACTCGCTCCACGACGCTTGGAAGCACACGCCGTAATAATCTGTCGCATAGAATCTCATCTCGCTCCCTACCCACTGAACTAGTATACAGTACTTCTCGCATGATTTGAAAACAAGAAATAATCGACCAAGTCTCAGGTGCTCTTGACCTTCTTGACGACTGCGCGGCTCAAGCAAGCATTTTTCCACTTGGCAAGATGTACCAACTCTTCACGTCTCATAACCAATTTTGAGTTAATAGAGTAGTTATGAAGGTGCTCAACTCCTTATCTGAGGCGTTTTGTCAGAATATACAACTTCGCTTAGAGGCATAGCTTAACAGAGAGTGCTTGCTTAATAGGTCACACAGCCTAACATAGCGACTGTCTGCACTTAGAGGATCGATCTATTACCAACAAATATCCTTCAAAAGATAACAAAATCGTCTCAGAAATTGAGATCAGTCCAGATATCAACACAGCTGCTGATACTGTGTTCCCGGTTTGATAACCCCACCTTGGTAGGATGCCGTTGTGGAAGACTCGCGCAAGCATTTTCACTTTGCAGCTTGACCTATAGCTCGTTCCCAGCTTATGGTAGCCTCGTAGACTTTCGAATTGAAGTACTGAGCGCATTGGGGCGCAATGGCTGGGTTCGTACCAGGTAGTAATCACACCACGACGTAGTTTTCGGAGCGTAGCGAAGACCACCGTCTCTTTGCCCACAGTTCGTTATGACAGTATTAATCTACATGGGACAGGGATGAGAGTATATTGGCATATGATATGATCACGAATCATCGCTCACTTTCGGTCTTGGTCAAGAAGCCGGTGGGGGCCAAGGACCACTCGAGATGCAGCCACGCGTCGGCAGATCACCCTCCCAGGGGGGCGCTGGCCCTGGGACGCCTCCCACGGGCCGTACCGAATCCCCGAGAGCGGCTCTGACCTCTCACATCCAAGCTTATCGTTCACAAACGGCTGGAGAAAAAGGCCCGAATTTGTGGGCCTGGCACCTGGAGCAGGCCGTGGGGTTGCTCTCGAGGAAGGGATGGTTCGTTTGTCGGGAGTCTTTTCTCGATGGGTAAGAAGGGCCTCGACTCGACGGTGCATCATGTAATAAACCTAGGGTTCTAAGATCTCCAGCAGGGGAGTTGATCACCGCGCGGTGTCAACTGTATGAATGAGACGGGCTGACATTCTTCCAGAGCACAAGTTCGGCAGCCGCACACAAGCCCGCCGGGTCTCCCGCGCTGTCCGGACTCAGGTGCCTGACTGAAAGGCTCGCCCTGTCGCCAGGGCCTAATGGTCTCTTGCGCACACTATGCACCACTGTGTTGCAACCGTGACATTGTTTCACAGTCAGTAGCCAAGCCACGTGGGCAACAGCCGGGCGGCTCTTTTGGCCCAGCGTTCAGGGGTACTTTGCTGAAAAAGTATAGGCCTCCATGAACGGCAATCTCCCTGGTTGACAGCGAGCATGAAGCTGTAGATGAGAGGCTGTGCCAATGGCTGAGAGACTCGGCCGGGAAAGGCAGACACAGTACAGTAGATCCAGGAGGCAGAGAAATGCCGTGGCCTCGCCGCCTGCCAAGCGAATCTCCTGACCAGCATCGGGCAGGGCCGAGCTCTGGGCACGCCACGGCGAATCACCCCTGCATGGCTGGATGAAGGGCCAGGCAGAGATGTGCGCCCGCCTCGTGGTTGGGACTGCTACGCCGTAGATTGGCACGGGACACTTGGCACCTTCGCCCGATGCCCTCAGTATCACCAGCGCATACACTGTGGTACTCGCAAGGAAAAACAATTTGGCGGGGAGCAACACATTGCTACATACTGGCAGCCTCCTTGCTGGGGGTCCCAGTCTACCCGCTCCCAGGCGGCTACATATGCCGAATACGATCATACTTGATAAGCTCGCTCCCTCTGCCGGCACCAAGGTCAAATGGGGTCACCAGGACGCTGTTCAACCGATCGCAGGAGGCTCAGGGGGCGACCCGAGGACACCGAGTGCCGGCCATACTACATTACAGGGCCTTCTTATGCCGGCCTGATCCTTGATGTGTCGGCGCTGAAATATGCTGGCGCCCGACTGTTCTGAGGGTGAGAGAGTTCACCTGCTCACTTATCTGCGGTGCTTATGATCTGCGGTGCGAATGACGACAATAACTCCTACCGCTCCTACCGCTCCAAGCCTTTTGAACGCAAGGGATTCCATGGCTCTTCAAGTGTCGGCTTTTTCCAGGCTGTTCCTCGGCGTTCTTTCTGTCGCTTGGCTCTGGAATTTCCGGGAGTACCGGTGGCCGACCAAGCAACTCGGCGCCAGCTATCGGAACCGAGGTCGGAACTCGGAATGCTCAGTTGCTATCCACGCCTGAGGGGGCGGTGATTCCATGCCTTATGCCTTCGTTGGCTTGTCGGACCCCGGATCATGTCAGCCTCGTTCAACTGAAGAACCCCTTGCGAGGCACGGTACGGGTAACAGTGGGCACCGGGGTATTGTGGAGCCAGTTCTCGTTGAACGGTTCCCCTGAGACCTGAAGCTTGCGACTTAGTACGATCTAGTAACAGAATGATCATTATTGGATTGCTTTCATCTCAGCCGTACCATTTTCATTAGATTTAATCATCGTGACAGATTCTTCATGGCTTAGTACTGATTGGTCTCCAGAGAAATTGTCCCTCTTTGACGACTGACCATCTCAATCCCGGATGACGCCGCGGAAATACAAGGCTGACAAGCGCCTCGTCTAGCATACCTAAATCCGTGTCTGCGGAAAAGGCCGCTGATCACCGGAGAGATCTTGGGTCCGTCCCTGGATGCTCCCGATCTTCATGAGACTTGAACGATTGGCCCAGGACGTCTTCCTATACGAACTTGAGCATCCAATTCGCCGAGGCTCGATTGTGTGTGTGCTGGAGGCTGGGAGATGCCGTCCGCGGGTATTCCTCGATTGTGCCACGGCTAATCTCCAACCTTCTTTGTTGTTGGTGGTGGAGGTAATTGTGTGTGTGTGTATGTGAGTGTGTGTGTTGTCTCGCTCAGGCCCGCCGCAGGTCGCCGGTTTGACTTTTTAGCTTCCTCAACTACCACACATTACGTGCATGGGACCCAAGAAAGATTAGGACGAACGCTGGGAGCCACCGATTTAAGGTTTGCCATGGCCCCCATCCGTTCCGGGCTCCGCCCACAAGCGCCCCGTGGTTCGAACTGGGTGCGGTCTGCCCACCTACCTGCCTGGGCATAGTGATTGGAATGAGCGGTGCACATTTGTTTGGAACCTTGTTCCTTGTGTGAGGCCTCTTGCGTAATGGCCAATGCAAAGGTTGTTGCTTGAGGGCAAGTCATCCGGTCGGACGGCCGGTGTCCAGTCAGATCTTGAAGCAGGGGCATTGTTCGGTCTCGCTTTCTGCTGTGAGAAAAGGAGTGGTGATTTCTCAGCCAACCTTACGTTGTAACCCGAGGGAGAATCATTCTGGGCCGCCTTGTCGTGTAGATGATCAACATGCGGGAGCCCCGGGGGTTCCGAAGTCATCAGGCTTCAACGCATTGCCCAGTCAGTGGCCAGCGTGAGAATGTCTAGTCTAGACCGTTGCACATTTGTCTTGGTATCGTCGGTAGGCGCGGAGTACAGCCCAGGAGAGACAGCAGCCGGAGCGGAGGTTAGTGAAACGCCGACGGTGACCACCATCGCGGGCGCTGAGAGGCATCTGTTGTGAGAGCAAGCTTGGCTTGGCACAGAAAGGGAGACGATCTGCGCTGGTATGAGGTTATTAAGATGAACAAATCAGATAACGCCTCACCGGATAAATTCTCCGAATTCGATTGGCCCACTGAAAAACGGGTCACAGTGCCCGTTGGGAACAGACGCCCCGTGACGAGCGTGCGGATCCAGCATCATCCCGGTCATTCCGGAGGGCCAGCCGTATTGATGTACGGACGTAATGCTCCTATGCTGGGCCACGAACATTCACTCGTACAAACCAGACTTGTGGCTCTGAGTTTATTGCTCTTCTTCTTTCATGGAACATCCGTGGCATGGTAGTAGCCATGCAGGTGATGTTAGTTCTTCACGGCAAAAGAAGCATTCAAAGGAGCGCACACGGACGGAACCGTCCATTCCTAGATGCAGGTCATAAAGTATCTTCATCTACCGTCGGTACAGGATGCAAGGGGTGGTCCTGTAGGTTCGTGGCTCTCACCTCGTATGTTTCAATGCCTCGGAGCAGGGGCTCTGGCAACAAACTTTACCACGCAATGTCCCTGAAGGAGCGGGAAGATGGCACGGATGAATGCTAAACCTTAATGAAGCCAGTCAAAATGAGTCCGCCGCCCACCCTTCCCGTTCATGAGGGGGGCTCTCATGAGGATGGATTCTCCCTCATCTCACTTGGCCGACTCACATTCAATTCAACGCTGAATGTCCCAAGATAGTCGACATGGCGGCGCAAGCCACTGGGGTCTTTGACCCAAACGAGTACTACCGACTGACGAACCTCGCGCTGGGCGGCGAGTTTTCTCTCGATGTCGACGCTTCTAAGGATATTCCCGATGGGAAGTTGGGAATGGCACCGTCAGGGCTGTACACGGGACAGATCTATCAGATTCTGGAGAACTCGGACGATCCGGGGCACTACTGGTTCGCGAGCTCCTGGCTGGGGGCGAAAAAGAAGATGGACGCCGTCATCAACGACCGAGGGGACTACGCACCATTTCTGAGGAATTTCACTACGGATTACAACCAGACGTGGGGGCTCACACAACACGTTGACGTGACAAACAACCGCACGACATGGACGATTATGCCGGACTGGTTCGGCGGCGTGGGATCGAGCCTTGCTATGAGTGTTTACAACGACACCAAGCAGCCCTACCTGGCCACGCCTGGACCAAACCCGGATCTTGGGAATGGTGACGTCAATCAGGCATGGTTCATTACGAGGGAGGAGTTGACTATTGATGACCCTACGTTTTCGGCAACAAACTTGCCAGCTCTTGCTACAGCTGTACGTGTCTCATTCCTCCACACGAAGTGGTCCGTTACTGACAGCGAATCCTGGATAGGCACCAATAACACCTGAAGGGGTCACAGCAACTGCTGAGGCAACACCAACGTCTACGGCAGGCTCAAAGGAAGAGTCGAGTGAAACGGACCACCTCGCCGGCCCACTAATCGCCGCTGCCGTGGTCCCAACCGTAACCGTCTTTCTCTCAGTCATCGCCTTCATCGCTTTCATCTGCCTGCGCCGCCGCAGAGCCAGGAGGATGGCGCGGAACATGCCGTACGGAAGCGGCACAGCCGCAGCGTCCAAGGACGGCCTCGCGTCCGAGATCCTCGACACGTTCAGCGTGGAGACATTGGGCCACTGGCGCCGACGACAGTCGTTGCGAGAGAAAGGCCCGCCGTTCTCGCAGAGCGTGGCAAGCAGCCACCTGAGCGAGCCCCGGCTCCCGCGCCTGCCCGAGGACAGCGCCATGTCGATCAACCCACGAGCGAATCCGCTGAGGCCACCTCCACTGCGAACGGCATCGTCCGGACGGGGTAATCCTCAGCTTCACGGCAGGCCAAAATTCTTCGGGTCTTCAGCTCTAGGGCTGTCCGACACTGATACGACCCTGACCAGCCAAGACTTGTACCACATGCAGATTGAGGAGTTGAGTGGAGTGTCGCCGACTAGAAAGCCACCGTGGATGGAGGAACGCAGTCCAAGTGTTATGGAAGGAAAGGGAATGGAAGTCTTGGACACGACGTCTGGCGACATGCACAATCATGACCACAGACATGGGAGGAATAACAGGCCACCAAGTCTTTTCGAGTTGGAAAATACCCGGCCGGCGAGCAGATATGAGCTGGAATGAAGTAAGGTATCTGCTATGTGCACAACATGTACATAAAAGTTGTTTCAGCGATTCCGTTTTATTTGTTTAACACCAGCAAATCAGCAATACTCTGGAGGCGAACACGGCACCAGTCCATACAAGAATAGCCTTAAAAATTAAGTGATAATCCCACGAAATAGTGTCCTCTTTCTGGAATCGGCATGCCGCAGCATCACTTTTATTGCCTGCCAACCTGGCCTGCTTTTAAGGTTATTCTGCGGACGTAGGTGCGCTGCCCGACTGTCATTTTGGTAATACTTTGAGAAAATCAAATTGATAGCTTCATACGTGTCAAGAAGACAGATCAGCTGATCTCCTGCGCTCAGGAGGGCCTCAACACGGGGAGGCGACCGAGGATCTCCCGAATTTTTGGCGAGAACTCAAAAGACGAGTCCAGACCTGGGCCTCTGGCAGCAAACTTTGCCAAGTCGACTGTGCAGGGTTTTGGCTCAGTGCTCCTCCTGCCCAAGGGGGGCCATGGGACGGTTCTGGGAGTCGGCACGCAGCCCGCACCGTTTCAAATCTGCTACTTGTGCGAGTCCGAGGAAAGGAATGACCAGACGGTCGGGGGGGATGACGTGCAGGGCCAGGTATCACGACGGGAGCGAACTGGATCTACGCTTCGGCGAAGGTTGCTGTCATGCAGGGGCAAATCTACCAGGCGTTCATAACGAAACAACAGAGATTTATTCTCCGGAAGTAATTTATTCTCGATGTTATTGCTAGCAGCGCGCGCGGCTGACGAGCATGTTGCGAGTATCTATCAACCAGTCTATATGGTGTCACCAAGAAAAGACAACCAATATAGTGTACAACAGCTGCTCACACATCTATGCATAGTACAAACACTTTCACTCTCAAACTGTCATGGAACGAGGCATGCTGCCTATTACATAACATGTTGCGAGGCATATCATTGGCTCGGCTCCCCCGTCATCTGATCGGCAATGAGGCGAAGTTCTCCCCCCGTGGGCCAACTCCAGAAGGTTCCCCAGAGTCGCGTGAACCGACATGCCTGAGCATAGCCCAACGACAAGCATAAACAGGATGGTCCGGTCTTCTTCGGGTATGGACCCCATGGGGCTAGTATTGCCCGATGTCCGCTCACGGGGCCGCCCTGTTCGAGAAGGTTGGTTCTAGACGCCGCGGGACCACTGGCAGGTGCATTCAAGGCATTATAGGCGCTGCTTCCGGCGACAAGACTGTACCACAAAGGGGCCAAACTGCTGAAATGAGTGGCATGTATCATTAATAGCTACTGAAACACAGCCACGATCTGGGGAAGCACGGGGAAAGTTGTAGCATCAGGAGCTGAACTTTGGGTCGGAAGTGGATTGTCTTTCCGTGATGGCCTGAGCCTTGCCTCAGCTTCGGCGTAGGCATAAAGGTAAGTTGAGATATATACGCTATGGGGGCTTATACGTCAGAAATCTGGAACTTCAAACAATGAAACCGACAAGTTTAGGCGACTTTCGCCTGACGGCCTTTGTCAAACAGAGTGTCCTGGCTGAGCTACGGAAATACCTGAGAGCAGTGAGACACTTGGATGTACCTTCACAATTCTTCATTCTGGCCTGAGCCATCAGACGAGGGACAATAGATCGAGTTTATAGATTAATCAGTAAAGTGTAATGAAGGCCGAAGTAGTGAGAGGAAAAGTCAGCTATTCAATGCGGTTGCGTGAACTTGCATAATGTTGCAAAATATTTCCTGGACAGCACCCAGAGGAAGAACACAGGAAACATGCTGTTCCAGCGTGGACGGCCTCAAGAGAACATGTTAATATTTTGCATTGAAGCACTCAATAATCACGATCATGTAGTACCATAATTGCTCGGCCAGTAGCCCTGGTCCTCAGACACAACACATAGTTAGTTACAAATTGTCCAAAGCCCTAAGCCGCTTTCGTCCACGTCTACTACGAACATATGTATTTTCACTAGGGCCCGGAATTTCGGGATAGGAGGCCACGCTTATGAGCCTTGTAAGGTTTCTCGACTCTTTCCCCAGAGTTTTCAGGCTTTGCGGTGCTCGTCTTTATTTTAATTAACGGGTACTGTATGGGTACTATTCTAATAGCTTCAATCTATGCGCAGCGTATGATGATTTTTAAAATAAAAGCAGAAAGCCAGCTATGGGATTTATTGACTAATCCCATTGTAAAGCTATACCTTGGTATGATGGCTAGTAGCAGAGAGTCTAGGTGACCAAGATGTGCCGCCTATCTGTACTGTGCTGTCTTTACTTGACTGGTATCGAGTCATTATTGAGTAGTTAGGCTCTTCAGACCCCTGAATACAAGATCCAATTAAGTCTGTCCCTAACAATATTGTATCGATTTCGTCGGCACATTTCCTGGCATTATCGGCCCGTATTAAGGACATCCATACGGTCTCCCTTCAATTGTGATTTTGTAAGAGGTCCCAAGGAATACGGAGCAGGGATGGTCCATGAATTTTTCACACGATGGGGACGGAGTAAATTGTTCCAATCATCAAAGATTGGATAGGGAAAGGATTCGGCCAAGATGCTCGAAAATCAGCATTCTCGTGCCCAAACACAGAATGGTCGCCAAGTTTGAATCACCTCGTTGCCGAATCACGTCATTCGCTAGCCCAATTGAACGCGCAACGTCAAGAACGCTTATCTATAATGGACATCTCTAGATCGGCATGCAATTGGAAGCATTAATTGCGCAAGTTATCTCACGGAATATATTGTCATGTCCGTCTGCTCTTTCCCCCTCTCTCATTCCAAGTACCGCGTCTCCGGTTCACCCACGTGGCATTGATGCATTGTGCAGCCACTCCCATCCATCGATCCCGCTGACATTGCCGATCACGTGGCTTATTATTTTTGCTTTTGGTTGTACCGCAAAGATCATGTCAACCTCAGACAAGCAGGCCGTAGAAGATGCGAGGCCGACTGAGGGCAGTGGAGTTCCAGGTAGGCACTCCTAAGCACAGCTATACTCTTCTTTAGCTGACGGACCAGCCAAATGGTATCGCACCCCCTTCTACAATGCTACAATCCTTGGGTTCTGCAGTCTCGCTGCTCCCGGCCTGTGGGGGGCGATGAACAGCCTGGGAGCTGGTGGCGGGCAAGCACCGTACCTGGTCAACACCGCCAACGCGCTCACGTTCTGTCTCATGATCGTATCTTGCTGGCTCACCAGCTCACTCGTCAAATACGTGGGAATCAAAGGAGCACTCGTGGTCGGAACCATTGGGTACGCACCCTACAGCGCCGGCTTGTACCTCAACAACCGATACGGCGTGGAGTGGCTCGTCATCCTCGGCGCCGCCTTTTGCGGCATATCGGCGGGGGTATTCTGGGCCTCGGAGGCCGCGATAGCGATTGCATACCCCGAACCGAGAAACCGCGGGCGCATGATCGCGTACTGGATCACCTGGACCTGTGTCGGGCGCATCCTGGGCGGGGCTATCAACCTGGGCTTGAACGCGGACCGGAGCACGGCGGGCCAGGTTTCGTACACGGTGTATCTGATCTTCATCGCGCTCCAGGCGTCGGGGCCGTTCGTGGCCTTGCTGCTTAATCGGCCGTCCAAAGTACAGCGCTCGGACGGCAAGCCGGTGGAGCTGTCAATTTATGACAACCCGTGGCAAGAAATCAGGTCAACGACGCGAGCTTTCCTGAATAAGAAGTTCTTGCTTCTGATCCTCTGGATCGGCCAAGGTGTATACTCGGAGGCTGTGTACTACACATACATCGCCCTTTGGTTCAGTGTCCGAGCTCGTTCTCTTGGATCATTCCTCTCCGGCGTTGTCGCAATTATCTCCACCAATTTGCTGGGGGCATGGTTGGACCAGAACCAAATAGCCATCAAGAAGAGAGCCCGGTGGGCATTTGCTGTTATCATGGTTACCCAAGGAGCCTGGTGGATCTGGCTTACCATCAATGTCACCGAGTATCGACGCACTGGACCGCTTTTCGACTGGGCTGATGCGGGCTTCGGAAGGGCTTTCGGTCCGTTCATATTCCTTGTTGCCGGATTCCAACTCAACTACAACTTCGCCTTCTATCTCATTGGCCAAATATCCGAAAGCCCACAGGAGACTATCCGTCTGGCTGCCCTCTTGCGTGGTACGGAGTCGGCGTGGCAAGCGCTAAGCTATGGCCTCAATGCTCTTCCAATCTTCGCGACAGTTGGAGGTACATACTTCGACTTTGGTATTTGGGCGCTTGCTTTGTTCCCTGCGTGGTTGGTAGTAAGCAAGATTGGAGTTGAAGAGCCAGGGAGCGAGAGTGGGGCTGTACTGGAGGAGCAGAGCCAGGACTGGATAGATGGGAAGAGTAAAGTCTAAGCTGCCATATAGGGTCGAATGATAAGTCTACTTAGAGCATGTGGCTTGATTGGTAGGTTATCATGTATAAAGACGACATTAGTGAGTAGTGGCGGCAGATTAAGATCTCGACAAACCAATCTCTTCAGGGCTGCAAGCCTCATACGCATTCTCACTTGACGAGAACCCGATGAACCGAATTCTGACTGACGGGAAATCGGGAGATTACTTCCGGAGCTTACATCCTAGGAAGTTTACTTTACGAAACACAGTTCTAGAAGACCACTTCAGATATTGGAGAAGCTATCAATTTGACCACTACCTAGGTACGTATCGGTACAATCTGTTGTGCCTTCCGCATGCTACGCATGGTCCGGTCCGACTGAGTCACCCGACAATGAAACTTTTTGATATGAAAGGAAGCAAGGTGCCCCAATCCGAGGATGTGTTCCACACAAGGGAAAGCAAACAGTGAAATGTGACATGTGAAGGAGGGACAACAGGTCAGTTTCCCGGCAAATTGATCTGCCGACTCAAGTGGCTCGCACATGCCCGAGGTCATGCCATCACACAAACAAACATGCAAACGCAGGAAACGAAAAAAGGAGCCACTCTTCAGAGTCTGAGCCCCTACTAACACACCTACCCTACCACGCGTCAAAGAGTCACTTGGCGCAGCCCATGTACTGGAAGCACTCCTTGAAGGAGCGGGTCTCGAGGGCGAACAGGCCGCCCTGGTCGAGCAGCTCGGCGGGCTGCCACAGCTCCGGGTCCATGCGGGTCAGCAGGCCCGGGTAGCTGGTGAGACCGGCCGGCTCGGTGACGCCGAAGGGGTTGCGCAGCACGATGTACTGCCTGTCGCCGACGACGGCGTACCCGCAGATGGAGTAGGCGTGGTTGGCGACGAGGTTGCTGCCGCGGTACATGTGGCCGGTGGCGTGGGTCCAGGCGCACATGGGGTTGATTGTCTATTATTATTATTATTGTTATCAGTACGAAGAAACGTTAGAAGGTTTGACAAAGCAGCAGGGTCTTACCTTGTTGTTCACGCAGTTCTGGCGGACGACGCCCAGCAGCTCGTTGGAGCTGTGGTTCTCGCAGTGGAAGTACTGCGGGTCGCGGCCGTTCATCTGCGCCATGGCCTTGATGGGGTCGCCCGAGTGGGTGCAGGTGATGTCCGGGTGGTGCTCGTTCCTGTTGCTGCCGCTGCTGCCGCCCAGGATCCACTTGGCGAACGCCTTCTCGTACAGCGAGGGCCAGATGTCGGTGCCGTCCGAGGCGCGCGCGAACACGGGCTCGTTGTTGGAGTTGGTGATGGGGATCTCGTAGTTGACCTCGACCGTCTCGGTCTTGTTGTTGTTGTGGCCGCCCTTGTCGTGGAAGCGGACGCGGAGGGTGTGCCGGCGCCGGTTTCCCTCGTTGTTGTTGTCGTCGTCCAGGCGCTCGTTGTGCGGGTGCACGCGGGTGGCGCGGTTGATGGAGGCCGGGCTGGCCCAGAAGACGGAGAACATGGCCGCGATGAGCCAGCTGTTGGTGGAGGCGCCCTGGGTCGGGTCGTCAAAGAAGTGCATGGGGCGGCGCCTTCCGTCGCCGATGGAGAAGTTGGTCACGTCGTTGACGAGGCGGCGGTTGACGCTCTGGAAGAAGTAGTCGTACATGTCGCGCCACGATGCGTTGGGAGGGGACCACTCGTTCTCGTCCCGGCCGGGCATGTTCTCGTCGTCCTTGTTGCGAATCCGGAACGGGGTCATGAACTCGTTCATGGTCCGCGTCAGCTCCCGGTTGGACACTTGACGGGCGATGCGGTTGCCATTGGCGTTGGCCTGGATCACCAGGCGGATCTTTCCGTTCTGGATCCGAGCATGCTTGACTTGCACCTGGTTCAGATCCTTGAGACCGATCTGCTCCAGATCCTGCAGACGCTGGACCCGGGACAAGTCGGGCGTCATGAGATCACGCTCGTTGAGAAGGTGAATGTCCTTCTCCGTGAGCTGTGAAGCAATGCGCTCCTTCTCATTCAGCTGTAGGCCGGCATAGAGCACAGACTTGTTCTTCAAGTCAAACAGCTCATCGTAGTCGGTCTGTAGGACCTGGGAGATCAGAGTCGACGCGTTGACCGAGTTGCGATCAATACGCCGGCCGAGCATTGCCTCGACAAGGGCATAGGGGTTGCAGCATCCGATTCTGACATTCTTGGGTTGCTGGTCAGGGCGGGGGCCACGGTCATCGAAGGTTGAGAGCATCATGTCGCTGCGTAGGTCTGGGAGGTCGTCGTATTCCAGTGTCTCAGTGCGATCAGAGTCGCTCCTCGCCTTCTCAGCCGTGCGGCCGAGGATGGCTTGAACAAGAGCATACGCGTCTACTGCGACGACGTTGCTGTCCTTCGGAGGCTCAGAGACGATAGATCGTGCGTCACCCATGTTGCAAATATTATTGCTAGGTTTGGTACTATGTGGGAGTTTCAAGAGTCTGATGAGTGCTGAAATGAGTGCAGACTTGTATTTCTGGGTCTGGCTAATGCAAATCAAAAGTCAACACAGCAGAGTTTAAAAGGGGGATGTGTTCTGTCTTTATATGGTACTCGAAGCTGGCCTCCACTTCTTACGGTCTCATTCTATGGCCCGCTCATCAACCGTCCAACGCATGATTCACCACTCAATGATGATCAGAATGTACATGAGGAGACTATGGGCCGATTCACGGGACCCAGTCCATCTCCAACAAGGTGCCCAGGCCCGGTGGACTAGACCGAAGGCTTCGACCTTTTGCATGTGGGCTCTCGATATCGGGCACGTATTCGTCTTCCCCTCTCTGCCACGTAAAACTCCCAACAAAGTCAATTCAAGAGATCCAAAAAATCGATTCGTCCACGACACGATCTCCAAAACGTTGAGCTGCGCCTCGCTGTCTTGTCCCCCGCCGCACTTCCTCATCGGGGACATTGTGGTATCCTGAAAAAGCATGGTCATACTTCGCGGCAATGGTTTCAATATGCACGGATTAGCTCGACACTATAGCATAGAAGGCACTCGATGACGAGGCCGGCATGAAAGACAACATGGCTCGTTGCACAAATGGCCACCAGCCCCTCTCCGGGCATCATCTCGTTGGTTGTACTGGAGCGTTCATCCGAATACCCAACTGCATATATCACTGGTTGTTCGTATTCCGATGCTACAGACACATGGTGTCTTGGACGTTGTGAACAGACACTAGAGGACTTGATATTGCCGAAAGTTATGTTAGCTATGTAAGACGATGTTGACGACCGGGTGGAAGAGGTCTTGGACCCTGAAGCTTCACATGAGAGGGGTCCCTTGTCCCAGTCTTCTACATTTCACAATTAGGTTCTCGGCCATGCGATTTCCCCACAAAATCCCCTTCGGCTCGATGCGGGAAACATGGGTCAAGGGTGCGGCTCAAGCTTGAGCTCGAAGGGATGGTGGTAACGAGGAGCTGCCAAAGTACGGGAGCCAGGGGCAGGATCGACAAAGCGGCGTTAGGGAAGCTCTCCATTGCTACACCAATCCATCGAGATCTCCATGCAGTAGCTATCACTTATTGCTGCATGCTCTAAGCAGTGCCGTCCATGGACAGGACTGAACGAGTCAAGAATATGCCTACGCCGCTCAAGGAATCTAAACCTTGTTGCTCTCTAGTGGACGACTGAGGAGCAAATTACATCCACGAGAAGCAGGAGGCGGGAATGAAAGGATATCTCCAGCTCCACAGCTGTGCCCGCGAGAAACCCTGGATAGCTCGGCAGGCCATGTTCTAGATCGACTGAAGTTGGGGACCATAGCTGTGTTAGACTTCGTTCCCCTCACACTTTCATGCGCCATGATTTGAAGGTTTAAGGCCGCCATTACTCAATTGGTTGCCATCGGAGGTGTCTGAGCCCCCCTATATCCGAAGCTCGTGCATCATCTACCATCGGAAACCAGAAAGGTGTCGACTGTGGTCAACGTCGACACTGGTACAACACTTCGACAAGACAGATGTCTGATTGGATTCCGTGGGGAAAACCGGTCAGTTGAAGGAAAGTAGCAATTGTCGCGCTGCAATGTGCTCCATCTCGCAGATGGTTAAATGGATATCCGGGAGCCTGCCGCAACTGGCTTCATTGAGTTCTCTGGTTGCTTCTTCGAGCAGGTGGCAGGCATGTACGATGTCAGGTCGTGGAATGAATGTAGCCATTCACAGACCAGTCTGGGCACACTGACCGGTATCCGACCGGTGTTGCAGATGCATATGCGTTGACCTTGCTGCCCGCCCCAAAGCTAAGACGGCGTCGACGATGTGATGCGCCATGCATATATCGTTCGTACATGCGAGAACAACAGCGAATGCATGTCCATCAAGCTCCAGGACAGCTCTCCGCACGGGTTGTAGTCCGACTCAGAGGTGACGACTACGCAGCTCTTGTCACCAATGGAATAGCTCGAGACTACTCTGGGCTACCCAAGAGTCGAGCTGGAACCTTGATGGTGCAGCACGTGAAGCTTCGAGTGGCTCGCTGGTTCCTTGACTAGTGCGCGCCCTAGATCCTGAAATGCCAGATCCGAGCCAAACCGGACGCCAGGACGGATCTGATTAGGCATACTGTACATCCTGCTGGTATGCTCGGAGATGACCAAAAGGGATATATGGGTTGCTGATCGAGTAAGGGGTTGTTGACGCTGTTCAAATTATCATGCAATGAGGCAGTTCCAATCCATCACGGGCGACGATTCTCCACATCACATGCCAGAGCTTACCACTGTCTGGCCATACATACTCAGACTCAACGGACAGCAATGCCTGGCAAGGACAAGGATCTCCCACCGGTTCCGAAATTCAATTTCGAGCCGCTGCCCGTCCTGGGACAACACAAGATTGGTAACATTATGAGGTCGTAGCATTTGTTTCACAGCATGCACGCCGAGCTGCTTACACTCCTGGTTATAATGTCGACTCCTCACTTCCCCTCGCTGACGTTACCATGCATCTTCTGCAGCCCGTCAACTCAATTTGTTTTTCTGCCCCCGAAATTCATTTCATGTCAGGCCACATTCAGGTGTTTCTCTCCGTTTTCACATGGATCGGGGATGGAATTGGGTTTGGACGTTGCGAGTCTGGGCGTCGGGCTAGAGCATCCTCTCAGAATCCCGGGTCGATCGGATTTCTCTTTTGGGATTGGCACTGAACCAAACTGTGCTGGACTAATAGGTACCTAGGTACTCTCGAAGCCTTCGGGAATCGATTTTCTCGCGGAATCTCTGAAAGTCGCAGCATGTATGTGCCGTCTAGCCAAGTAGCCACTCGTATTCCGCTTCAGTCAACAAGTTCACGCGATTTTCATTTTCCAAAGACCACCTGGATTATCTACCAGCCATGTAACGTGATGGTTAGTGCGTCGATCCTTTCTTCATGTTGGAGGTGACACGTTCGTCATCTTCTATTGCATCGCAGCAACGCAGGCGAATTGGGAATTGGAATCGGATCATACATCACCTACCAATGATTGCCCCACGGTAAATCGTCGGTCGAAACATGTTCCCTGTAATATTCGTATATGATCCCGATATCGCAAGGTGCTATCGGGTATGAGGGAAGACGTGGAGCCATTTACACACCCGGGATTGTGGCTGAATCTTCCAAATCACGGTCTTCTTTTATCGGTGCGTTGGAAAACGTCTGCGGTGTACTCGACAGCTTGACTCTTGATGATGGCGTGATCGCAAACTCCTTCCCTGGCAAGATGCCGCTGAGTTTGTCTATATTATTTGGGTATCTAATTACTGAGCATTGTTCTCAGGATAGCTACTAATGGTTTGACAAGTCCTCCAAAGTGCATAGAGCGAAGTACGTGTCTTTCGGTAAGAGACTGTTTATGAGAAAAGCGGTTGCAGTTGTCTTGGCTCTCCCAAGCAACCAGGAGAAGGCATATTCACCAATGGATCAGCTGCCACTTGAGGGAGACGTACGTTTGCAAGATCATGGCATTCTAACAAGGTAATTCTAAATGCATAGACGTCAGCAAACCCAACATGTAGAATCACCTCATGATCTACGGCCAAGAAGCATTTGTATAAATTGAGGAGAGCATATTTACTGCAAGGTGCGGTGGAATGAAGGAAATCTATGACTCAATACCTGGTAAGAGGATTAATAAGAACCTGTTATCGGTCACTCCCCTGGGAAGAACTATCAATTGATTACTTGCGGGACTCAACTGGCGAGTATCAAGAATGCTTTTATTCAAGGGCCACCGTCAGCATTGTGATGAAAATGCCGTGCCGCGGGCCGATTGCCTTCGTCTCGTAGCTCTTCCAAAATAACGGAAGCTATGGATCAGCATCTGCCATGTCCTGCTTGTACCGCTGAATGCACCGGTCCTTGCTCTCCTTAAAATCAACATGTGGAGCAGGATACCCAAGCTTCTCAAATTCCGCCTTGCTCAGCCGGCTGTGCGGGTCAAACACAGCCTTGCCCTTGACGTCCTTCAGCTCCGGCACCCACCTCCTGATGTATTCCCCGTCGGGATCACACTTCTCCGCCTGCACGACGGGGTTGAAGACCGTGTAACTAGGCTCCCAGCCCTGCGTGTTGTTGCTCAGGTCCCAGTCCACCAGCGTCTCGGCGAAGAACCGCTCGCCCCTCCTGTAGTCGATCAGCAGGTTCGTGCGCAGGTAGCTGCTCGTGTTCATGCGCAGGCGGTTGTGCATGTAGGCCTCCTCGCGCAGCTGCCTCATGCCCGCGTCGACGAACGGCATGCCCGTCTTGCCCTCGCACCACTTCCTCCACCCTTCCTCGTCGTCCTCCCACTGCACAAAGTCGAACTTGAGGTTGTGCGGGAGGTTCATCGCGTCGTGGGGCGTGATGGAGAGCATGTGCCGGTAGAACTCGCGGAAGACGATCTCGCGGACCCAGCTTGATATTCCCACGTCTCCTGAGTCGAAGTCGTCCCCGTCGTTTGCTTCCATTGCTGCCTTAAGCGCCTCGCGGACCGAGATTACACCAGACGCAAAATAAGGGGAGAGCCGGCTGGAGTTGTCTGTGGCTGGAGTGGATCTGTTCTTCTTGTATGTTTTGACCTTCTTTCCGAGGAAGTTCTGGAGACGCTTGATTCCGGCCTCATGACCTGCTGGCCACAGCTTCCGGATACGATCCCTGTCTTTCGTTGACGCAAACTGCTTTGACTCCGGCAATGCAGGGATCTCTGAGTTGAAGAGATCCTTCAAATCTGTCTTGGCCTTTTTGTCATTCGCAGTTGGTGTATCAGCCACGCTGATGAGCTCCGGATCGTTGGCCACCTCAGCCAGCCAGGCCTTGTGGTAGGGAGTGAAGACCTTGAGGGGCCCGCCTGAGCCGGTCTTCAAGGCCTTCGGCTCTACCACCGTCTGATCATGCATCACGTGGATCGATGCTCTCATTTCCAAGTCCGCGAGTTGATCGACGAAGTCTATGTCTCTCCTGAGCTCATTGACCTCGTATTCGATGTTGGCAAAAACGTGGCTGACATTGTGTTCCTGGACGAGTTCCAGTACCTTCTCGCCCTTTTCTCCCCTCTTCTCAGCTGTCAAAATTACCAATGGGATGTTCATACCATGCAGTTGTTCCTGAAGTATCCTTAGCGACTCCAACAAGAAATCCGTTCTTGCCGGGCTGGTGCCGTGCCACTCGAGATCTTTTGGTGACCACAAAAAGCAAGTGAGAAGATGTCCAGAACCTTCCTTCGCCTTCTTGGACGCCTCAGATAGCGCCCGGTTGTCTTCCGCCCGGATATCCTTGCTTCTGAACCAGTGCAAGACGTTTGCAGTTTTTTGGTCGCTCTTCTGTTTGTTCACCTTCTCCAGGAGCTCCTCCAATGGCGGGTGTGCGTCAATCTCCTTGGCTCGTTTGGTTGAAGGGTGCTTGAGTCCGTCTTCATGGGACATGGAGCGCTCGTGTCGTTTCGACATTGTTGATTTCGAACGACTGGTTGCCTGCTTAATGCAGCTGAATGTTTTCCAGGACAAATATGTAAAACTTCTCCGAAAACTCAAAGGCGCAGGATGTTGATAGGATCTGAGTACGAAGGTGACACGGTTTGTTTGAAGCTTCAGTAATCGAAACTGAGGCTGAGACATGGGAAATTGAGTTTTTCAGCCCACAAATGAGAGCCATGTTCATTGTCAAGAAATGTCAACTCTACCGAGGGAGGAAGTTGACTTGAGGTACAAAGTCTATGACGCAACGGCTGTGGGACCACTTGGACTACCACCAAGGCTCAGCTAGTGAGCGCCACACAGTCTGTGCCAAGGGTGCGGCTCAACCTCAAATGCTAGCAGCCTAGCCAAGTACGTCTAGAAGCACTTGTAGTTGCGATTACTTGCCAGCCTTTGATTTCTTGGTGCTGGGAACTGTGGGCTCTGCCACTCATCTTACTCATGTTGGTCGAAGAAGAGGACCTTTTCCGTGTGCGGATGCGGGAGAGAATCGCATCCTTGGTCTAAGCAAGCCTTGACCAAAGTTCGGTTGGCAAAGCTGACAATGCAAGCATACCAATAGCCTGGATCGAAGATCAAGGTAGCCCAGTGGGGTATTAATGAAAGTAGACTGTGTGTATCGAAGCAAGAGCTTGAAATGAAATGCGATAAAAAATCAGTGGAAAGCGACAGCCTTGATTCACCTCGATTTCAAGCCGGTGATTGGAAGGTGGCTCGCAAACATTGTTTAGGAAAGGCGTGATGTTACGGAGTTTTCCAGACGAGGAAACGCTATAAACTGGTGTGCCAGAAAATCTGCAGACATGGACCAAGCCAGTTTGACGAGGGCAGCAGCAGTGGACTTTGCACACTGAAAACCTTGGAGTCCAGGGCGCATCTCCAGACTCTCTGTCAGATGAACTGAATTGCTCTCCTTTCACATTTGGAAGCACCTCCTTGCGCATCCTTGGATGCCTTATGTCAGGAAATTCAAGCCTGGCCACCAGGAAACCTCATCCTTCCTCTCCCACATCTCATGCCATAGCCAGGGAAACAAACGGTACCGCCAGCCACCAACGTTTACTGGACGGGACGGGTCACTCAGACTGAAAACTTCACACTCAGCTCTCTGAATACTTCCTCACCTTCCTTGACCTCCTTTCCTTCACTTGACATCGCCGTAAGCTTGCACTTTTGACGTCTTCAACCTTTCGGCGTTTCTTCCACCCACAAGTTGCCCACACACGACACGCGTTATCGTGTCTACCAGCCTGACCAGCCTCGTCTTTCCAGGCATCACCCATTGCAGACAACCACAGTACCACAGACCACCTTTGCACTCGACGCGACCGTCAACACTCAACATCAACATCAATGGAGCGCGTTGTTCCCTTACCCGCCGATACAGGCGGCCCGTACAAACAGATCTTGGCGGCAGAGCAAACTGCGCAGTCGCTCCAAGCGTGGATCCAAGAGAAGAACGATATCATCCGCACGGGCAAACAACAGGCCCTCGACCATGGTATTCCTGACGATGTCATCGACGGACACGTCAAGCAGCTGGAGGAGGATATCGGTCGATTCAAGCAACTACTGGAGTACGTCGAAGCATCACGCAATCACTGGCGGGAGATGCACATGACTGCCTGCCGAGCTACCGTCAGCCCTCTTAAGGTCGTGGACATGCCGAATGAGATTCTGCAGATGATCTTTGGCAATTTACAAGACGTTCCAGTGGGACACAGAAAAGTCCATACCATTCATGCCAAGTACACCCTTCCAAGCCCTGATGTCGCAAGCATCAAGAACATTCGACTTACTTGTCACACTTTCTGCGACAACGGCTCAAAGTTCCTCCTTCCGATTGCCCACATTTCTTTCACGCGATCTTCTCTTCAGCGTCTCGAGGATATCTCCAACCATCCAACCATCTCGGAAGGCGTACGCGGCCTCCAGGTTCACGCGAACCCCTACAACGCCTTGCTTTCCAACGATCGAGACCGCTTTATTCGCACAACTCATCAAAAGTTTCGGATGCTGCAGGACAGAATATGTAAAGATGTGAGGGAAGTTACACAGGTATCCGATGCCTCCCGCTTGCATGGGGTCATTCCAGAACCCGAGCTCTCCAGGGCCAACGAACTCAATGAGGCCCTGACAGAAGGTGATCGAGTGATGGAAGCGATGAGAGAGGTATTGCATGCCACCAGGACGGAGGATACGCTAGGTCACTTTGAGAACAACATCAAGAATGCCCTTGACCAAGCTCACAATGAGTATGGGCGGAGGTATCTAGAACAGCAGAGCCTCATGCGAGACCGACAAGTACACGACAACATTGCTACCGCTGTTCGCAAGATGCGGTCCATCAAAGGACTCTGCATCACTGATCTAGGCCGCCGATTATGGGACGATATTCTCAGGAGTGGACTGGGCAGGCGTTACGATGCACAAAAGTACAAAGCCCTCATGGGTAGCCCCAACCCCTTCTGGGATCTCGTGGTCCGCGCCAATATTGAGGATTCATTACTGGATTGGGATCGCACTCCACGGTTTTCCCTGTTGAATGAGCTACCTTTGGTGCTCGAGGCCGCCAGCACCAACCTGACACGTCTCGACATCATCATTCCGCCAACCCTCAGCGTGGAAGTCCTAGCGGCAGACCTCCCAAATGTTCGACGCGCATGCCAGAACCTCAAATTTGTCCGCATCACTGTCACCCAGATAGCAGCCACGGAAAATACTCGTTTCAGGTTTCGTTTTGCGTCTCTACCGACAACTTACACCCTCATGGACGCATTGCTTTCTTCACCCCGGCTCGAGGTAGTCGAACTTCAGCTCACTCATGGAGCTACACATCAATTGTTCTCCTCAGCTGATAGCCTCGGCTCTGTGCTCGCGAATCTGCCTTGGGACACGCTTCGAAGTGTTTTCCTTTATGGCTTCCCCGTAAAGGTTGAAGAGCTCCAACAGGCCTTCGAGGATGTGACCGGAAAGATACACCTGGATTTGAATGGTGTCTATTTGATGCAAGGCACATGGGCACAGGCTCTTGAAATTCTGCGAGGAAAGGCAGACTCCTCATCCCATGTTACCAACCCTCGAGGAATTGAGCTCAGGAGATTGCATCCGCTGCAAACTCGAGGTTTTCGACAAAACTTTCAGAGCCAAGGTCCCGGGCCGGCGTCACTCTACATTCGTGGCGTCGACATCCCGAATCCCTTGATTGAGGAGCAATGAGTGACAGAACTACGCCAGTCAGGAGGCCGAATCCAGGAAAAGATGAAGGACGTGGATCCAAATCGACAATGACTCCAATTAGAAGTCTTGGAGCCTGTGTTACGGGCTGGCAATGAAGCGAGACTCAGAGGAGGCAGTGGCTTTGCCGTTTTGGTTGGTGGACGACGCACTAGACAGACAGATCTGTCTCTTTACTGGACCAACTCCATGAACACCACTGTCATAGGTGTCCAGGTCAACGACATGGCACGCGCGATCTTATCAAAAAGGCAGGACGGGAGTGGTTGGAAGTTGAGCCATGCAAGCTATGAATGAAAGTATATCGAGGCGTACCAAACGGTCACAAGGGAAGCAGTTGGGTGCTACCGGATGCCTAGTTAGTGGCGGCAGAAGAAATGCATCGTGCTACCTACGCGTGCTCCGTAATTTCACCACCATCGTGCTCTTCTTAGAGCAACTAAAGGCTGGCCGGGCACATGGGCCTAGATTCCAACTTAGGTAATGCGCGCCGATTGTGAATGGCTCACAGAATGCCGCCCCTGCCTTAAACTGCACAACCCACTCAACGGCAATTGTTTCTACTCACTTTACATTAAAATTTGGACGACGCAGTCATGTTGTGACATCACTCTGCTTGCCAGCCAACAAGGTTCTCAACGAGGGCTGGCATGATATATGTGCCAGTGCGCTCACTCGCAGCAGAAGATAAACTTCCCAAACATTTACACAGGGAGAGAAGAGCTTGTAATTAAAATCAGTCCCACAAGAAAAGGTAGAGGGCGGCACGACAATGTCTCACAACCCAGTGAGGACAGTTCCTGTGTGCAAACACTTCGTGTCAGGCTAGTTGTGCCTCCTGTCAGGCGTGACCAGACTGTGAGACGGAGCTTTGACAAGAAGAACAGAGCGAATTATCAGCAACCGATCCCCAAACCTGTCACAATGGCGGATGCGTTGATGAGCACACCGCCGGCCTGCCAAATCTTCCGTCCGCGTACAACGAGCCTTTTGTGGCATGGAACTCGACTTTGGATTTGGCCAGAGATAAGTACGGTGAGGTCGCCCACCTGACTTCCGCAATGGACATGCAGCACCAGCAACCTCCTGGATGAACTGAATGCTGCAGTCATCATGCATTTCACTGCATTACCGCTACTCTTTGGCCTCCTGGCCACTAGTCATGCCGTCCCCTCTCTTCCAAAGAGGTCCCTGTCAGAGACGCCTCCGCCCAGAAGCTCCGAATTCTCCCTTGCCATGAAGCTGGGCGGAGTGAACGGTACATACGCCCCACTCAACGCCGTCTACCTCGAAGACCGAGGCCTACTACTGCGGGCGACGAACACGACCGACGCCCCTGGAAGCCCCGGTACGCTTTTATACCACGTTCGTGACGATGGCGGAAGACTCCAGCGTGCTGACACGAGACACACAGTGTACGTCAACTCGACGGACTCGGACGACGATTACTTTCCCGACGCGCTGAACCTGGACCTCACCAACAGCCCGGACGTCTCTGCCCCTCCTGGGGTGTACGGGCTCTTCGTGTCCGACCCGGGGGACGCGCACGGGCTTTCGAGTTATGTATTTGGCACTATAGACGAGCAGCAGTTCGACTTCCACGTTGCGGACGGTACGCGACCACCCACGATCCCTATGAAAAGACATGCCCCGGTGGCAGCAGATAACAACAAACACCGTGCTTCGGCTAATCGTGAAGCGCAGGCTTCGTCTACCACAAGCTGACGGCGGCTCCCCAGAGCTGGTTCGCCTGCGAGGACATTTTCGGGAACGTGACGGGGATCTTCCTGAGCTGGGGGGTGTACGAGACCAATTACTCGGCGCCGCCCGGCTGCGAGTGGACGGAGGTCATCCAGAACTTCAACCTCACTGCGCGTGCCACTTTGATATGGCCTTAAAAGCTCCTTCGAGCATTACTTGAACCTCGGGAACACTGCACGCCAAGGGTGGGAGGTTGGCGGACAAGGTGGCTCATTTGGAGAGTCGGCCAGTTGGAACAGACCCAGACGGGACAGGACCACTAATGGTCCACGTTCGACCCGTGGCCTTGTCCTTTTTGCTCTCTGTCTTTCATTCATCATGTTTTTCTTTTTCCTTCCTATCCTTAGACTGCCAATCGAAACTGGCACAAGCCATTCCATGATAATTACAACCGTCTCTTCCCAGACGAAGTTTCCCTGAACCTGTAACCCTCCATTGACCAACATATCGCTGTCACGGACAAAACAATGAGTGCAGGGCAGTTGGGGCTGAGAGAGATAACAGCCCATTGCGCGAGTTGACGAAATGCGAGCAACATCAGGAAGCTCACGACGCGTACCTTATACTTTGATAAGACGTATGGCCTTGTCCACGACATGACAAGCGAGGGTAGTAGAATTGACACCTGCGACTACCAAAGCAAGGGCAAGTCGCGTGTGATGCACGCCCGTCTGTGGCGCTTGGACGCCAGTGACCAGCGGGAACAGAACAGCCCGACTTGCAGCAAAACGAGTCCGAATTAGGCTGAGAAAGCAAGAATTGTCAGCCAGATGAGCAAGATGATCGCGCAGTGTGACTTGCCTCACGGCGTGAGGGATCATGTTGGCGGACTGACTCTGGGCGAGTTCATCGTCGGATGGGGGCTCGACTACCGACGTGTCCGTGACGAGGGCATGTCTCACAGATTCTATCATAAATATCCTCATGTCCTGCGGGTTGTACTGAGACACACCGTATCGAGCAGCAATGAAGCCTCTTGGTTCGTGGCAGCGACTGAACCTTTGAACGGGCCCAAAGCCACAGCATGGTAGCAGCTGGCCGGGGTATTGCGATGAGTCTCCATGGCGGACATCTTGGAGTGCGCCCCTAGTCGGACAAACTCGCAGAACCGTTCGGTCCATGTGGCTGTGAATTAGAACTGCCGTTTGTTCAAGGCGTGGCGGTCTCAAGGTCTCAGCTAACGCGCAGACGCTGCAAGTCTTCTAGAACCCCTTTTTCCGGGCTGTCATCTTTCGCTTCTTGCTTCTTCCAATAGATGCAGGTGCTCGAGAAGGAGGTGTAGTCGTCCTGCGGGAAAGGGAATTTGTCAAAGGTGGCATCCATCTCTCTGATGCGGTCGAAATCAGGGCTTTTGTCTGCCCCAGGGTTCCTGACACACGTGTTAGCCGCATCATGACCAGTAAAAGCCTCAAGGCAGCGGGCAGACTTACTCTTCCCAGACGTCCCAGCCGGTGCCGACGCACATTGCGGGTAGACTCTCTTTCAATGCGGCTGCCCAGATATCGCGGTACAGATGCACACCGAAGACCAGAGTGGTTTTGTCAATAAGTTCGTATGAGCCGGGAGAATCCACGGTCTTCCCACCCAGGCCAGTTAAAAAATCCTTGTCCGGCTGGGTGAAGCGCGGCTCTTGGTAGATTGTCTCGATGTCTTGCCCAGTTTTTGACTCTGTCAGGATATGTTAGCGGCCTACCATGCATGAAGTGACTAACTGGAAAAATTACTAACTGAGAGCTTCTATAATGGCGAGGAAGGCCGCCAGCTGGATGTGAGACCGACGCTGAGCAGACCAAGAGGCATCATCGGGATCGAAGGCGCCGAGACCAAGACAAACAGCACGGGTGATCTTCTCGTGGGACGAAGAGTTGCCTCTGATGGTGCTACGCAGCTGTTCACAACATTTTGTTGCACGCCATTTGGAGGCAACCTTGTGGTGGTCGGCCTTGATGTCGTCAACGGTGAGCTGAGGCGACCCGTTTGGGTGGAAGTTTTCAGGCGGGCCGCCGACTGGTAACCGCAGGACCTCTTCCTTGCGGCCCAGCTTTTTGCCCTTGCGAACGATGCGTGTCCATTGTGACGGGTCATCTTCTTGACCCGCTGAAGAAGCCATCGCCGTGATAGGCCCATGCGCGTAATGGACTGTCGGCACCTCACTCTTCAGAGGGAGGGAAATTCTTGAGCCTCGATGTTCTCGGTGGGCAGCGATAAGAGACAAGGGGAGCTCCGATAAGGCAGACCAATTGCTGTGTGGTCGGCTTGCTGAGTCATCCGATGCTGGACAAGGGTGGAAATCCACTCCTGCTCTGTGCAAGACCGCCCAAGTGATGTTTGTCTTTACCTCACTTTTCTGCTAATCTTTTTTCTTTTTTGGAAGTCATCCATTAATTGTCTCGTGATTCTCGGTTTGATGCCTGCCGTTCGGTCGGCAGAATTTTGATGGCGTTGGTGCCCGACGAAAGGGGAAAGGCGAAAGACATCATGCAGCCGACCATCGGAATGGCAACAGCTCCTAGCCGGGCTCTCTGATGGCATTGTGGTCTGATTCTATATTGGTCCTTCTCATTTCCATATCTTATGTCCATACTGTCAATTTACACGACTCGGTTTACCCTCGAACAGGCACTTGAGGACAGCAATAGAAGCACCTGCAGGCGGCGCCGTCCTATCAGGTTGACATGGCTTCCTGAGGCAAACCGCCAAAAGTGTTGTATCTCGGACTATCAATTGTCGAGGGATCTAAAATCATACTTTCTGGTTCTTCTGACCCGGACAGAGCTGAAGAACCGAATGAGTGGCTTGCGTCTCAGCTACCAACTATGTAAATCAGGCGTCGTCAGGTCGCACAGTAGCAACCTTGGAACAGTAGACCGACTATCCATCGGGACTTCCCTGAAATATTGCTCTTAATCTATTGGCTTTATTCACCTAGGGGGTCCGTCCGGATTCGATGCGGTTCCTCGGTGTATCCACCGCGCATTGGGTGGCAAGCATGCCATTACGCGCCTTGGCGTGTTTGAGAGAGGGTCACTATGACCTTCATCTGCTTAATAAGTCATTATTTTTGCAAGTCTGTCTGGCGGTGATTTGCACTCAGAAGCCTTATATTCTGGAAAGCACTCAAAAGCCCACTTGATTGCCTTTCAAGGGCAAATGGTCGCAGAGGGAAAATAGTCGCAGAATAAAAAAACGGTCATGGAGCTGAAAAATGGTCGTGGAAGCCGATGACCAGTTACTTATTTTTACTAGCAGATCGCATATATTTTCAAGTACCTCTCAAAGGACAGCTCCTTCCTCAACTTCAACACTTCAACTCCCCACCTGCCTTCTCTCCCTCAGCCAGAAGAAGATCAATCAGATTGATCAAAGCAAAGGGTTCCATTTGATCTGCAGCCTGCCAGAAGCCTGGAATTCAAAAGGAAGCGTTATTGGGAGACAAAACGAGGGATTCTATTTCGGCCAGCCTTCGTCCCGAAGCACGAGAGCCACTCTATGCGAATTGGGAGGGGATTTGCTCAGAAGGAGGGCACCTTCCTGCCAAATCCACCCTCTGCCCTCAATCTATTGTTACTCCGTGACCGTTTTTGGCCTTTAGAAGCAGTTTCAATTTGCTAGGAATTTATATGGGCTTAATAACTTGGAGCAAGTTGAAGATCTGACTAGAAGGGTCTTCGTAATGACTATTTTGGGCTAGAAGAGAGGGCTTTGAGGGGGCAAAATGGGGACGAAGCGTGCGAGGGCCATAGTGACCCTTTCTCAGACACACCAAAGCGCGTAATGGTGGCTGGTCCGAAGGCGCACACCAGAATGCGCCTCGCCTCGTATATCCCCGACGTAGCACAATTCAAATCTCACCCTGACTGGCCTGATAACATGCATTCAAATCACCCCGCATTACCTATATGCAAGTTTCTGCGCAGCCTAACCCAATCGATTCAGCTGGCTGAGTTGCGGAGTCGGTTGCAATTTGACAGGACGTTGTGCTGTACGCCCGATAAAACCCTTAACCCAGACCTCATATTTTTCTATGGACCATCTATCCTATTTCAATTTGAAAGTATCCTTGACCCTTTATGCAGTCGGCCTCTAAAGCCATTCATCTGTGCTGTCTCAATAACGCAAACCTATTAATCGGTGATCGAAATGTCGGGGAGCCATATGCATGAGCACTCCGAGCCGCAGATAGGAACGGCAAAGGGCCCGGTGGCCCGGGAACGAGGAGAGTGAGTCCTCCGCTTCTCAATGAGGCTATTCCATTCCCGAGTTCTCCAGTTGAGCTGACGGAACAAACCTTGCTTCCAAAGCTTCTTCCACGTCATCGACTTCTATCCTGCTTGTCACGGAGGCAATCCCGGACAAGTTACTTCCGTAACCAGCTACTCTACTGTAGATTATAGATCAAAGGATGGTCCGCCTCACACGGAGTTACCCGGACGTTCGGAGGGGACTTGTCGGTGGATACACATACCCGTCAATGACATTGACATTGCACGAGTATGATTTGAAATATTCGTATCCCTCATTACCTCATTGTTCACTCACACGAGTCTAGGAATGCGTCAAGAGGCTGGAGGGCGAGGCTGCGTCCCGGCACTTGCATAATACGTGGACGCAGAAGCTTCGGCCGGCATTATCTGATTCGCCTGTGACGGTTCCAGATCACGCATGGTCCATGGAACCGTCGTTTGACGTTCATGACGTGCCGGCACAGGTTCACGATCAAAACCGGTCATATATGAGTTCAAAAGGCTTCGCCTTATTTGTGAGGGTCTTTTTTGGAGTTCCACCGGCTTCGAGTGGATTTGATCCTTGAACTGTTTACTGACACCTTCAACGTTAGGTCCCTTATCTGAATTGGCAGCACTTCCAGAAGATCAAATGCAAGCCTCACGATGAACATAGCAGCCCCAAAGTGCGGCAACAACGCAGAACACTAGACGAATTCTATTACTCCGGTCTACAAGACACAACCATACGGAATGCTGGCCAAACCGTGTCAAAATGGACTGGTAAAAGTGAACCCATGCCAGACAATGGACGGACCAAAGCTGTGACAGACAGTCTTGTGATCATGGTTGATCAGCTCTGGATCTGGGCCCTGGATAAATGTGGGTGTCATCATCGTAGGATGTAATTGGGTTCTTGTGACTCTGGACGATCCTGCACAATATCCTTGTTTCTAGCACTAACAAAACACTAGACACGCTCGTGTCTTGTTTCCCGACTGATGAGCCGCTGGGAAAGCCCTGTGAAGAAATCTCCTCAAATTCAGATGATCTGGATGTCCTGGTCTCAGCAATAACATTCGCGGACTTGGAGGGCTGTGAGGACGTGGCCCAGTTGCTCGTGATATTAGTTACCTACTCATTCGACCGGATATTTGAGGAATCCAGAAGCGGATTTGTCGATATGCTCTCTATTTATAGGTGGGCAGCAGCGAACAAGGTATGTGACTGGTTCAACATCTTCACAAGGCACCTCTGTGAGTGTACCTCAGTCCCCAGTCGACTAACCATGCAGGCATCGCGTCATACGGAGCTACTGGAGGCATTCTCGGCACGACAATCGGGGAACATTACAGGAGACTTGGCAACTGAGGGAGCAGAAGAGCTGAATTTGATACTCGAGGTTGTGGACATTCTTGACGAGCTGAACATGTTGATGCTCCTGTTCGAAAAGCAAGCTAGCGTGGCGAGCGAAGAAACATGTCTTTGGGGGAAGGCTGAAGTCTTGATGAAATTTGCCGTGGGATGGCTTCAAGCCAAGAGAGCAGAGACGGTACGGCTTCATGACGAGGTGACACAAACTCATAGGCTGGTGAGTTGAGTGCAGTCAGAATCCGTAATTCTCAGAGGAGTCGCTCACTATGCCGTCAATAGTTGTTGGAGTTGTTGGACCTAGAACAAAAGGCAGCCAGCCTTGGAGAAGCCCGTGTGACGACCAAGCAGGGGCAAGCCGTTATGCTGTTCACGATCGTTACCATTATATTTGTCTGTCCACTCTCATAAATATCCTTGTGCGTACAACTAACTCCTATAGCTCCCTCTATCCTTCTTCACTTCTTATTTCGGCCAGAATGTGGTGGAGTTCACTGGTGACGATAAAAATCCCAAGGCCAGCGAGGTTTGGAAAGTAGGAGGTCAGTGTTCACCCCCTCTTCCAGGATATCAACTGTCATTTCAAGTAACTTGAAGCTTACAATCAGCACGCACAGCTCCGATTTCCGTGGTGGTAATTGTTGTAGCACTTGTCATTGCCTTCTTCATCATGTCCTCCTGGAAGCGAAGTAGAGTCGCTCGAGCCGTCAGAGCATTCTTGAGACGTCTCAGACAGCGCGGCAGACCACAGACTGATATCCCACTCCATGACTTATGAATATGATTTCAACAAAACACTGCTATCGTTGAATAATAGCAAAATTCTACCACAATACCGTATGTTTATGGTAGATTAATTCTCCGTGGATTTATTTATGAAACAAGAAACATTCTTCATTTTATACTATCAATAATGATATTTCCTGGAGAAGTCGTTGCTGTATACTGTAGCCAAGTCCGCGCGGCATTTAAGAAGAATTCGCAGTGGCACTGGAAGAGGTCCTTTATGAGAAACGCCTTTTTCGCATATCACCAAAACTGCATGCTACCAGAGTTTTAGAAATAGCTTCTAGCGTCTTTCGCCCAAAAGTACGTCTGGATGGTCGGCAGAGAGGATGTCACTGTTTCGAGCTCGGTGGCACGGTACGACGACGCTACGAGACACTACGACAAGTGAATCCTGGCGTTCATGAGCCCCCGTGCCTTGCTCGATATAAGGCTACACAGATCAACCAGAAGCCATGAAAACCCCTATTCCTTCCTAAGGCCGCTATTTACTAGACGGTTGCACTGCATCGCTCGCTCCATTGTGGGAACACACAGGCAGGCGATGCTCCCCTCCCCAGCCAAAAATAGCCCCCACATTTACACAGTACCCTTGGAGAGTGCGTGCAGATCTTTTGGGGCCGAGGGTCCTCGTGGACAGGTACGTACCGAAGGGGCGAGGATGCCCTGGATGTCGGGCGCTTAATCGCCGTCAGCAACTGGCTCGCCGAGTGACCCGCCACCCAAGCTCCCGCGACGGCTGCCGCGGAGCTAGCTGCCGCAACGCAATAGCCCGTCCAGGTGGTCGACCATGGAGAAGGTCTCACTTGGCTGGAAGACCCTTCTTCAACGGCTCCTTCGATCCGGGTCTCGCAGTTGCGCTCACGGCTTCTCGAACGTCCATGACACAAGCCTGAAGCTCTACCCAGGAGTGTCAATCTCGCGATCCGGTCCCTGAAAGTGGCCGTCACACCAGGCCGGCCGCTCGATTGGTCGCATGCACGCCTGTTGGTGTTGGTGATGGGGGGAGCTGCACACGGGCGGGGGATTTTTCAAGTCTGGGCGGCCCAGCGAGTCGCCCTCCCGAGGTGCTGGAGATGCGGCGTCCGGCGCTGCCATTGGCTGGGGCCACCTCGACGGCAGGGGCAGGGGCTGTGGAGCTGCAGCTGCTTGCACACCTCTCCTGCGACCTGACTGGCCGACGCCTCGTGGAGAAAGCCGCCCGGGTTGCATCTGGCCCAGATTGCCGTCCAAGCCAAAGTGCACTCCTGCCCACTGCTGCGAGGCCCCAGCAGGCTTCCTCTCTCTCCTCGCTCACCTGCCCACCCACACCCGCCGAATTGGATGGCACGATGCACATCAGCTTCGGCGGCTGGATGCGCGAGGTGACAGGGCTAGACCTGATGGGGGCCTTGTCCACTGCTACCGCACCTCGCACCACACGCCCCCCGCCCCAGCTTCGACGGCTGTCACTGGGTGGCTATTCAGTACCCAGTCCACCCCTCCGTGGCCCGGATTTTGCCCATGCAGGTAGGTGAGAAAAGAGGTGAGATTCCCAGAGTATCCTGCGCCTAATATTACCCTTGGCTGCCGCTCCCATCTCACTCTTGTCGTTCCTGTTCCTGTTTTCACTTTTTCAACTTTAAGATACCCATTGTCACATGTCGATATAATCAGAAAGAAGTATCTTTCTATCCATTTCCTCGCCAGCAACCGCCAAGGCTTGACTCGCGACCTTTCGACCAGCTTCGCCATCTATTGAAATCGGGGCCCGCAGAATTTGGGCAAGAAGGCTGGGAACAAGTTGCTGTTGAGCAAGAGATCCGAACTTCGAGTAACGAGGCCGAGGAGTACAGCTCGGGGGAAATAAAAGCTCGACAAATTCGAGGATCGTCGGCGGCAGCACACAAACTCACCTCCCGAGGTCTCACACACACATACACATACACACACAATGTTCTCCTCAACATTACTGGCGCTCATCGGCGCAGCAACACTATCATCAGCACACACCGTCCTCACATATCCCGGATGGAGGGGTGACAACCTGATCACCAACGACTCGTTCCCCTACGGCATGCAATGGATGTACCCATGTAAGTCGCAACGCCCACGATTCCTTACTCGCCTTGTTGCTCCTCCCGCCCCCTCGTGATACCGGGCATCGCAAGGCCCTCTCGGAGACATAAGCTGACATACTCATCCTCTCCCCGCAGGCGGTGGCTACCCAACGACAACAAACCGCACATACTGGCCCACGACGGGCGGCGCCCTCGCCTTCCAGCCGGGCTGGTTCCAGGGCCACGCCACGGCCTTCCTCTACGTCAACATGGGCTTCGGCACCGACGGCCCCGACAACGGGCCCTGGAACATGAGCTTCCCTATGGTCCCGCCCTTCCAGATCCTGGGGCCCAGCAAGAACCCCTACCCGGGCACCGTCTGCCTGCCCCAGGTGCCGCTTCCGGCCAACACCACCGTCCAGCCCGGCGACAACGCCACCATCCAGGTCGTCGAGCTGGCCGTGCACGGCGCGTCGCTGTTTTCTGTGAGTAGTAGTCCCTGCCCGGCTTCGCTAGAGAATGGAGGAGAAAGTGGACGTGTTGCTAACATAGACATCCCCAGTGCGTCGACATCACCTTCGTCGAGCCCGGCGACGAGCGCCTCGAGGTCGTCAACGAGACCAACTGCTTCAACAGCAACGACATCGGCTTCGCCGACGTCTACACCATCGTCACCCGCGAGGTCGACGCCGACCCGGACATCTCCGCCCGCACGTCCGGCGCCGCCGAGACCGTCGAGACCGTCTTCTGGTACTTTGGCCGCCACGCCGGCGGCCGCGGCACCACCTCCGTGTGGAACTTTGTCGGCCTCGCCCCCGTCGCGCTGGGGCTGGCCTGGGCTCTGTTCTGAGTGGGCTTGTAGCTATTTATTCTTCTTGTGGTTCGGCATACCAACTTGCTTTCTTGGGGTGGGCGTTTTATGGGTGGCGTTCAAATGGGAAGGGTATGATATCTCGCCTGGGCTACCTATGACTGTCTAGGAAAAAGGGCTCTGGGCTTATACTTTTAATGCAATGCAATAAATGCAACATACAAAACTGGAGAGCACTTGCGTGACAATTGGTGTGAGACTGGGATGGCTACCGCTGGATACTTTGCAATCCTAACTACATGCGTTGTCTCCTCGCGACCATGGCTCTGGTGCATTTGGGGCCACCTAGTTCAGCCAAGGCGTCGAAATCGTGGACGGATGCGGTTGTTACCGTTCAAAAGGGGAAGGCACCACACGCGAAAAGATAGGAGCAAGACTACGGGAGGCAAGGGGTGCCTTGTCGGCTGGGCAATGGGAATTGGGCGGCGCGACAAAGTCACCACGTCAGAGAAGAGCGCACGGGTGAAGGATGGTCTAAAACTCTGGATCATTACGGTATCTAATGCCTCCAAATACTGGAGCCTGCGCCAATGTACGCTTCCGTCCTTATGAATGATATCAACAAGTCAACTACAGAAGTCCAATCACCTCCTTCGCAAGGTTCGTCACCCTCTCCTCTCCACCCGCCTTGGCCACCTTCCGGACGGCCGCGTCCGCGCCCAGCGTACGCAGGACCTCCGCGTGCCCGGCGCCGGCGACAGTGCCCAGGGCGGCCAAGGCGCGGTAGCTGACCTCAGCGTCCGCCTGGTCTTGGAGGATCCTGGCCAGCACGTTGGCCAGCAGGCCGAAGGCCTCGGGTGTGATGGCGTTGCCGTCGACCTTGACCTTCTTCTTCGACACGAGGTAGGCGAGGACCGCGTAGTTCAGCGCCGCGGTGGTGACTGCGATCAGGACGTTGCGGTTGCGGGGGAAGCCCACGGGGCCCTTGAAGGGTGTGTCCGATATGCCGACGAGCGCCTCCATGTAGTCGACCACCTTCTCCGCGTGCGCGTAGGCGACCTGTCGGCCTGGCTCGGTCGTAAAGAGATTGGCGATCACTCGGAAGGCCATCATGGCGCAGTTCTCGTTGATATTGGAGCCACTGCTGGGGTGGAAAGCGGCGGTCAAGGCTATGTCGATGATAGAGTTGCCGCTGGGGTCAATGAAACCGGCCGCCAGTGGCGAGGTGGCCACACATCGGAGAAGATCTAGACCAGGGAGGCGGTCGTTGTCAGGCCACTGGCTGACGAGCTTGAGCACGAGGCCGAGGTCCAGCTCTGAGAGGTTCAGAGGCTGAGAAGTCGAGGCGGCGGCGGTGCCAGAAACTGTTGCGGGTACGCTTGGGATCGCTTTGCTGAGATTCTCTGCCAGTCTGGCCAGAGTAGCCTCCTCTGTTGGGTTGAGCGCAAAGTCCTTCCTGCCGGACGAGATCATCGTGGCACTGATGGAGAGGATTTTCTTGACCACTGGATCGAATTTGGCAGTAGCCAAGGTCAGGTATTTGTCTTGGGGTAGAAGCTTCTTTGAGGGGGGTGCTTGTGACGCGGATTCGTCTCCGGGCTGGTATCTACCGGTGCCGAACTCGTCAACAGCCGGGCCTGAGCTCTGTCCGATTGTCGCGCCTTTGGTGTTCTCGACGATGAAATTGGAGACCTGGTCCAGGTAGGTCTGGGGCAGCTCGTTATCGCTTAGGAACTTGGAGGCTGCCTCGTACGGATTCTGAGAGAGGCTGTATGGGAGCTTCAAGGCTGGGGCGCCATCCTCGATGGCCACGTCGAAGACATAATCGTAGGACTTGCCCATGTACTCGACCTTCTTTCCACTGCTTCCAACAGCATCCACAACTGTGCCGACCTCGATCCATTGCTGTTGAGCTGGCGATCGAGTTAGCACGGTGCCAAGAATCTACAATGCGGGAGCGGCGTGAGAACTTACCAGCGGACCACTGGTGTGCCGTGACAGACCCATTTGGCTGGTTGATCATCTGGATCTGACCCTCCTTGGTTCCGGACTTCGACGTCAGGAATTCGGGACCGGGCAGCTTCTCCTTGTTAATGCCGCCCATCTGCTGTGCAGGAATGGAAGAGGCCTTGACAGAGTCGTCGAAGCTCGCGAGGGTCTCGGCGTCCGCGACGTTGTCCGCGTTCCTTGTGAACACGCGCACGACACCGTCGCTTGAGCCAGAGACAATGTCACCAGTCTGCTGGTTCACAGCAACTGACCAGACCGATATTGCGGGTAAGGTGATTGTTTGCACACACTCGAGACCACGCCATACCCGGATGGTCCGGTCCTCACCCGAGCTGACCAGCTCTCCACTAGGCAGCGCGACCAGACTATAAACGAAGGACTCATGGCCATGTAACTCACCAACGGATTGTCCGTTGAGCTTCCACAGCCGTATCACGCCGTCGTTGTGTGCGCTGGCAATGTCTGCGCCAGAGGGGTGGCCCTGGGGAACCTTGCACAGAGCCCGTACCACGTTGGAGGTGTATATAGTGGACCGAGGCTCGACCTGACCGCCGGAGCCAGTGCGCAAATCATATATATGGACCTTCTCATCGGCCGACCCTGTCACGACTGTGGTCTCGTCCAGGGCCAGGACTCCCCAGACGCTCGCGTCGTGGCCGGCCAGACGCAGCTCCGGCTCCCACTTTCCGACACGCCAGACGATGGCTTGTTTGTCCCAGCTGCCCGATACGATATAGGTTCCCTTTGGCGACACGTCGAGGGCGCAGATGTTGTGTTGATGGCCTATGAGCAGGCGCTCGGCATTGTCGGACGGGGTCGACAGTGGCTTCTTGACTTCGATGATGGTGTCCTTGCCGCCGGAGATGATGAGGCCGTCGGCATACTCGGAGTTCGGGGGGAGGAATGCGAGAGAACTGAGCCACTCCTGGCCCTGGGTGACAATGGCGGCATCGAAGGAGGGTGGCTTCTGGGAGGACTTGCGCCAGAGTCGTAGGGTGTGGTCGCGAGACGCGGAGATGAGAACGTCGGGGCTGGGAAAGAGGACATCGCGGACCTGGGAAGGGCGTGGATGTTAGTATGCAGCGATGACTGTGAGTTTCAACAAGTTGTCTGGTACTGACATCAGACTCGTGGCCAGGCAGCTGGGCTGAGAGCTTGAACTCCATGTTGACAGCTGTTTGTGGTTCCCCCAGAGCTCCTAGAGATCGCTAGCAGTGGATGGCTAAAGGCCAAAGTCAAGGCGACAGCGAGACCTCAGGTACGAGGACAGACACAAAGCTGAGGCTGGGGAACAAGGGTGGTTGTGCTGAGCCTGAACAGATATGTCCTTACAACAAACGCGCTGCCCGAAGTACTGATCCCAAAAGATTGCTGCGATGGACCAGCTCTACCTCCACACTGTCAGATAATCTAGGCCGTCTACAGAATTGTCTTGTTGGAGGAAACAGCTGGAGGGGGGGAGCTGCAGCAGTGGCGGGCGCTACGGTACGTACCGATGACCTCAGCAGGTCATCGCGGGGCAGCAACGTGGGTACCGGCAGGCTCACCTCCCCACATTGGTACGTTCTCATGTGGCCCGTGCCACTGAAGGCAGCATGCCATACCTCCAGAGGAAGCAGAGATGATGACGAGCGTTTTGGTAGACAATTGAGCCACCTGGATTATATAGTAGTGTGTAGGTGAGTATGTTTACTTCTCAGTCATTAAGGCACTGCCTGAGTGGATATTTGGGACAGCAGATGCATGTAGGTATCCCGACAGAAACTGAAGTCATTCCGAGTGGTGTCCATCGGCTCGATGTCCACGATGGCTCATTTGTTGGCTTCAAAGATCTTGCTGAGGGGACAGGGGGAAAGGGAAATTAGTACTTGACAGTTGCTTACTCAGTGTTCCCCCAAGTATCTGGTGTTGTTGTCGTGGTCATCCGTAGGTGCACTATTATAATTTACTGCTTGAGTAACAAGGAAGCAAGTCATAGCAACCAATGTTTATCCTTATCTTGTCACTTATTGGAGCAAAGAGTCTTCATCCAACTAGGCTAAACGCCACGTTCTATGAATAACAAAGAGCTGGCGATACTAACTCCTTTAGTATAAATACTTTCTTTGTGCCTGCTTTTGAAGGCTAGACCCATGCTGGACTTGTATCAACTTCTAAGACTGTGCTGATAAGGTCTGTTCCTATGGGAAGTTTCCATCTTCACATGTTGTCACATGAATATTGCTTCTCAAATCCTTTCTTTCATTGAAATATGCCTATAGTGACCGGACCTTGTGTGTACACTAAATGTGGCATCCCGGCTATGGCAGGTACGGCATGTGAACGATCCTGAAGTCTTCTCCGAGCAGAGCAGCAGTGCTAGTAATAAATATCACAACATGGGCGGTTCTCAACTGGATGTCTCTGCTTACGTCTTGGTTGTGCCTATGGGATTGCGTTTCAATCACAGCTGCTTGAGGAAAACCGCGTTTCTCAATACAATATTACCCAAAGACCAATTACCAGTTCAGCATGCCGGCCCTAGCCAACGATGCCTCCAACGACGTCTACGAGGATCTTCTTCGTGAACATGCCAAGAGAAATCTAGAGCGATTATCATTGTTCGAACCTCCACCTCCACCACCCCCACCTCCTCCACCGTCGTCTCCAGGTGTACAGCCGGAGAAAACACAATTCGAGAAACTTTCCCAGGCAGTCACCTATTCTTTGAACGAGACCAAACCTCCAAGCCTCCGGTCTAGGCTGAGGCATTGGGTCGCAAAGTGGGTCGCAACATGCATCGGAGAAATAGGAGCGGTGCTCGGCGCCCCTCGCATCACGGATTTCGGTTTAGCCTCGAGACTTCTGACGGCATGGAGCCATGACAATATGGAAAACATTGACGCTGCCCAGAGAGTGCAGGTCTTTGGGGGCAAAGGAGACATCAACTGGCAGACCTCCTTCTTGCCATTTATGGAGAGCATTGGCATGTACCTGCGAGATGTGCAAGCGCACACGGACGCCTGGGCGATGTACCGAGCCTTCAAAGACGGAGGCCCAAAGGGGCTTGCCGAAGAGGCCATCGACTTGTACCTCGATGCCCACAAGGAAGTCGACATGCTTGCTCAGGTCTGGGGCATGCGCTTCGTCCCGCTTTGCGACCTGTGCGATGTCGCGCCCAACGGACAGGCGCGCTGGGATGGCCCGTATTGTGGCATGTTTTTGACGACTAAAAAGCAGCAAGATAGGCCGTTCCTCGGCATCGCATTCAAAGGCACAAGCCCTGTAAATATCCAGGACTGGGCTGTGGACTGCAACTATCAGCTTATCGCCGCGGCTCAAGGATATTTCGACGGCACACAGGTCACAGTGTCACAAGGGGTGTATACGGGCCTCTTCGGAAACTTTCCTGGCAAAGGAGTCCCTTACAACCAGATCCTCAGTGCGACGCGGGACGCTGCCAGCAAGCTACCAAATCCCAGCGGCCGGCCAGTTCCTGCCCACGTCACGGGCCACTCCCTCGGGGGCTCCTACTCGACGCTTTGCTACACGCAGCTTCTGATCGATGTTGCACCGTCGAACCCGGGCGCCGGGGAGATGATGATGGGCGACGAGTATACCTTCGGGGCTCCGCGCATCGGCTCCAACGAATGGGCCAGGCTGACCGACAAGCTCGTTGAGGTGCAGCGAGGCCGGTCCTGGCGGATCGTGAACAACCACGACCTCGTCCCTCAGGTGCCTCCGACTACCCTCCAGCCCAAGGAGCGGAATTTCCATCACATCGACACAGGTCTCCATATATGGCCTTATAAGGAACCCGCACAGCTTCCAAGTGAAGTGGACCAGCCAAACCTGAAGCCCTACCCTATCTACAGCATTCTGTACCTGATTCCAAGCCTAATAATGGTGCTAGACCATCGTAAGTTATAGATCCAACTGTTGACCAAGCACGTATTGTCTTACTCATACCCCTATTATTAGTCCCTAACAGGTATTATGATTCCCTGCAATTCGCTATTGCCAACAGCCGGAAGGTCTTGAATACCCATCCCCTCAAGGGTGGCCTCAACCAGGTGCCGTATTATATCAATACGATCAAGGTGTTGTATTACACTATTTTGTCTTACATTCACAATGTAGTATTTGCGATTGCTTCGGTATTCTAGCTTGGTATTTGGGAAGCTGTGTGGTTATATGGTCAATGATATCTGGAGTTCTACAGGAGGTCATACTCCAAGTCCCGGATTTCAATGTTTGTGATTGGGTTATCTGGAAATGTCAAGTGAGAAAGGCCCCTGTATGCAATGGGAGAAATGAAGAACACGTTGGGAAGGGTTGAATGTCTCCAGTTTTCAAACTCGTATTGCCGCCTCTATCATGGACGACCTAGAATTTTTTAATTTTTGAAAAAAGAGATTTTGAAAGACACGGTATAGACCTCTGAAATCGGTTCCAATCAATGCCAGAACTATTTCCAAGGCGTGTGCCTGGCGAGGCTTAATAGAGCATCAAATACAAGACATCCACATTGCGAACGTCTCGGGAATCTTATGCCCAGATCAATAGCTACCTTTGTTACATGTTGCTCGGGCCCAGCACAACCAGTCCCAAAGTATTTCATCTGGGAGGCTTGTCACAAGAAGGAAAGAAGAGAGATGAGGCTCTCATGTCTTGCCCAATTTTGTAGTAGAATCTTGAATAACATCTCGTCTACGGGTAGCTAAGCAAAATGAGAGGAACGGGAGGAATGGCTGTCCTGGTTAAAGCTGAGGGCCTCCTGACTTGCAGATGGTCTGTGCGCACCCTGCCTGCCGCAGCCCAACTGCTAGCCACGAGGATGGACTTGAGCTCGTGCATCTCCTAATAGTTCATGAGCTTGGCTCCCTGCCCCACCTCTGCAATGGTAGCGGCTTCTGATTTGCCCAGAGCGTTTCAAGGGTCCCTCCTTCTGTTTCCCAAACGCCAAGAGCTCCTCCATCTGCCACTTCCACCTCATGCAGACTTCGACGACAGATCTACAGGTGCAACCTTCGGAACAACCGACCACCTTCCGCATTCCAGCCCACCTGCACTCCCCCTTCAGCTCCTTGGTTGACTCCCACTCCTCCTGGGGAGAACATCCATCTGTCACCAAAACCCTTTGATGATTGACACGACACGATTCATGACCACAGAGTGCTGTACCGCATAATTCAGCCCTTCCTTTCTCTCTTTTTTGTCCTGCTGTCTTGTTATGGGAACAGCAGCCTTCGTTTTGTTTCTTTGACCACAGTTCGATTCGAAACCGACGACCTCGGGCTTGCCGCCAAGCTTGGAGCTCTTAATATTTGCCTCGCCGCGCATCGCATCGCATCGCAACGCAAAGCATCGCATCGCATCACACCGTATCGCGTCGCATCACACCGTATCGCGTCGCATCGAATCAGCCCGACCTATTGCGCAGTCTTGGACTTCGCATCCACAGTGATACCCACCCGTCATTTCGAACTCTGCCTCCCGAAGCTTCGCCGCCACAGTCCAACAGTCAAGCAACCGTCAGCACTTTCAACCTCTACTCGCAACCACCATGGCTTCCAACGGCGCCTCTCGACAATACCTGCCCCTGACCTGCCACGGCCACTCTCGTCCTGTGCCCCACATCAGCTTCTCCAGCCTCGAGAAGGATGGAGAGTATTTCATTATCTCTGCTTGCAAGGGTACGTCCGCCATCACCCCCATTCCCATGCGCCGCGCGAAGACCGCGGCCAGCTGCCCCGGCATAACGACTAACCCAGCCACCAGATGGCAATCCCATGCTCCGACATGGCCGCACCGGCGACTGGATCGGTACCTTCATAGGCCACAAGGGCGCCACCTGGCAGGCCAAGCAGAGTCCCGACAACAAGATCGCTGCCTCTGCTTCCGCCGACTTCTCCACTAAGGTCTGGAATGCTCACACCGGTGAGATGCTTCTGGTTCTCAAGCACGATCACGTCGTCCGCGCCGTCGCTTTCCCTCTCAACATCTCCGACATTCTGGCGACCGGCGGCCACGAGAAGATTCTCCGCATCTGGGATCTCAAGTCGGAGGATCACAAGGACGAGAGGGTCACCGCTACGGTCGACGAGGAGACCCGGCACACCACATACCACATCCCGCCCGACATGGCCCACCAAATCGGTGAGGTCCACCCTGATACCATCAAGTTCATCGTTTGGCCTCAACAGACCACCATCATCACCGCAGCTGGCAAGACACTGCGGTGGCACGACGTGTCATCCCGGAATCACTACAAAGAGGAGGTTTTTGACGCAGAGATCAAAGCCTGCGAGCTTGTCTCTCTGGCGCCACAGTACACGTCGCCAAATGATGTCGGTGGCGGCCTGCCTGTGCTGAGTATTGCCGCTGGCAAGAATGTCTACTTCTACGGCGGCGCCGACTGCACCCAAAAGATCAACGAGTTCAATCTCCCACACGGGGTTGCCAGTGTTGGACTGGACCTCAAGAACCACAAGTTCATTGTGGGTGAAGAGCCCGGGACATGGGCCCGTGTCTATGACTGGCAGGGCCAGGAGATTGACGTTATGAAGGGCCACCACGGTCCTATCTGGTGCATCCAGTTCTCTCCCGACGGCAAGCTGTATGCGACTGGGTCGGAGGACGGAACCATCCGCATGTGGAAGAATTGCGAAGAGGACTACGGCCTCTGGCGCGAACGAGGAACGGCTACCGCGGAGAGGGTGGAGTAGGATCACCGACCTCTCGCGTGGAGCCCCCTGGCGGAGAACGAACGGCCGCCAGAGGCGGTAGCCGGCCCCCAACAGCAACAACCGGCGCGACTGAGCGACATGAGCGGGGCGCCAGTCACGCCGTTGAGTGAAATATCTGTCAACGTCGCAAAAGTACCAGCGGCGGCCTATCGAGGGCCTCAGCAACCATCAGACTCTCAAAAGGAAAGCGAATCGTCGATGCATTGGAAGACTATCCTGTCTCCAGTGGCGGAGGAATCGCCCAGTCCACGAAAGAAGAAGCGCGCCGAAGAGGATCTCCTTGTCAGCTACTCTCCGCGCCACCCCGTGAGCCGGCCCATGAGCCCTGGCAGCCTCAAGATGCAGAACTTCCTGCGGAGACTGGAGAGGCAGGGTCTCTCTCATGACTAGCTGGCTGGCGGGACGACTGCAGCTCTATGGACCATCGTCGCTTTTTTGGCTGCGAGCACCCAGGAGAAGGAGGAGGACTTTCGGCAGCCTGCCACAGCTTCAGGACACATCTTAGACCTGTAATCACGTCTTGCCTCCCATGACTTCTCATCTTCGCTGGTGAGTGAGGCTATTTTTATGGACCTTAATCAGATACTCGAAATAGAGAACAAGAAACATTTTCCCCCAATCCTGCCTTATCTCACATTGTGCCATCCGTGTTTTATCGTTCCTACGCTGCCTGGCCTTTAACATGACAGCGTAGAGACTATCTGAACTACCTAGATTCGGTGAGCTTGTTTCTAGCGCTCCACGGATCGCTGTTGTCTTTTTCAAATGCTCAATGTGGACTTCTGCTGATACTGACCTGAGCTCTGATGGTACTGGCTTTCGTCTGCTCTTTCTCGACCTGGTGGTATTGGAGGGAAGCCGTTTGGAAGACCATTAGGGCTTTGCTCCAGCTGTCAGAAGAGAACTGGCTGCTCCCAGTCTCTCTCCTACCCTCTGTCTTTGCCAATTCGATGACAGTGGTTTTCGGCCTGGCGATCTACAAAAGTTATTGGACCTGACCTGCCTCCATTTGTGAGAGTGCGGGTAGAGGGTTCCTGTTTCTCTTCAGACTTGTGCCACGTCGTCAGGTCTAATCAAAAAGAGGGCTTCCCATCAGGCATTCTCTTCAAGCCGATACTTCCTCACTCTGGGATGACCTCATCATACCATTCTGCTCAACCACCTTCCAGCTTGCTTCCCTCCACCTGCCAGCTGTTGCTCCTGTCTTCCTACTCGGACATTTGATCAACCCCATTGCCCACTAACCTACTCTCCTCTCGACAACCTCCTACCTTCCACCCTACCTTTCCCCTGCCAGCTCGTTTACTTCTCTCATCACCCAACCTACCAACCCAACAGTTCGATTGGCTTGAATTGCTATCCAACCCGTTCCTTCCTCAGACATCACAGGTGAGCCTTCCTCTTGATACTCGCCTACTGAACCTCCCTGCTCTGTCTCATACCTTCAGCCTGATCCTTTTACCCATTCCACCCTCATCTTGCCTCTTCCTCTTCCTTCGCTTCTCAACACCACACCACAATGCCTGAGTACTCGACTAACCCCAGCACCACCAAAGAACGCCTTCGCAAGATGAACGTCGACGGCGTCAAGAAGGTGGAGGACGCCGCACGCACGGCTGACTACAAGGCGATGCTGTACGCCCGCAAGATCGTCCAGCAGAAGCCGTCGTACGCCACTGCGTCTGAGTTGGAGAAGTCGACGATGCTGGAGGAGGCTATGAGAGACACCATGGAGAAGAGGTATGCCCACCATCCCAGTCCTACTATCCCAGTCCAACTATCCCATTCCAATACCCATCCCACTGTCCCATCCCACTGCCAATCCCACTGTCCCATCCCACTGCCCATCCTACTGTCCTATCCCACTATCCCATCCTATTACGCATCCCACTATCCCATCCCACTATCCCACAGCCCACTGACACGCCAACCATCCAGACGCGCCCGGGGCCAGGATACCATGTCCAAGATGGCGGCGTTCAGGGCTGGTACGTACCGCGACCGCGATAGCTACACCGGTCCGCAGACCCGCGTCCCGATCTCCGCCTTCCTCCAGGACAACGGCTTCGTGCCCTCGCGCCCTAGCAGGGCCCCGCAGCAGCGCGGCGCCACCGCCGGTCCCAGCAACCTGAGCCTTGCCAACGGCCTCCCGACCCCCGCCGGTGGCCAGGGCGTCAAGGGCTCCGTCACCCCCGGCCCGTTCGCCATGAGCCCGGAGCCGACGCTCGCGTCTATCGAGGGGGACGTCACCATGGCCGACACCAACGAGTCCCTGGGCAGACTCCAGATCGAGGTGGGCCACCTGCGCACCATCTGCCAGAACGCCCTGGCCAGCAACAACAACATCCGAGAGCTTGACCTGCGCAACGTCCAGGCGGAGATGGGAATCGAGAAGAACCACGTGCAGAACCTCGAGGTCCGGGTCAACCAGCTGGAGGGAGTGGTGCACGCGCTGCAGAACACGTCCCTGGGAAACATCGTGGACCGGGTCAATGAGCTGGAGGGCATCGTGGAGGACCTCAAGAACAAGGTCGGAAGCGGCTGCGACGCCGAGGTTGCCAAGATGCGGGAGGTCATGGGAAGCCTGAAGGGCGCCCTGGACAAGGTCGGCGGTTTCTAGTTGGGCTCGGCTCTCTCTCTCTCTCTACGTTTGCCTGTTGGAACTGTTGATTATCTTCATCATGGGATTTGCGTTGTTTTTGCGATGATTTTCATGCGATGAGTTATTGGGCCTCACTTGGCGATGGTGACACATCAACATAGTTTCGCGATGGATTCAGGTACCACAGGGTTTTCCAGAGAGGACAGCTTAGTCTCCAACTAAGCCCACACATTCGAACACAATCAAAGCATATCCAACATCTGGCCCGGTGTCATTGGAGAACCAAGAGTGACCTAGACAATTGTTGCAGTGGAGACTATCCTATTAGAGAGTAACCAACAGGAGGCTCCCCCACTGGAAACTCTCCCATAGGAAGCATTCCCAGAGGAGGGTGTCCCAGAAGAGGATATGCCACGGAAGGGTATCCCATGGGAGAGTATCCTATATAAGGTTATCCTACAGGAGGCTCTACCATGGGAGATTATGCCATAGGAGGGTACCCCATTGGAGGGTAGCCCAATATAGGTTCTCCCATAGGAGGTTCTCTCATAGGAGGGTATCCCATGAGAGGGTATCCCATAGGAGGGTATCCCATAGAAGGTTGACCTGTAGGAGGTTAACCCATAGGAGGTTGACCCATAGGAGGTTGACCCATAGGAGGCTGACCCATAGGAGGTTGATCTACAGGAAGTTCTCCCACAGGAGGTTATCCGTAGCAGGTTGTCCCATAGCAGGCTATCCCATGGAAGATTATCCTACAGGAGGTCATCCCACAGGAGAGTATCCTACTAGACATAGAAGGTTATCCCATGGGAGGCTATCCCACACGACACTACCTCATTGGAGGTTGACTTATATGAGGCTATCCCATATGAAGTTTTACTACTGTAGGCTTTCTCGCAGAAGATTGGGCTACACGATGTTACCCTATGGAAGGTAATCCAACAAGACGTCATGCTGTGTGGATGGTGTGGTGGGAGTTGCTAGGTACTCCACCAGAGATTGTGCTGGAGGAGGGAATGCTACGGGGAGGGCATTGTCACATTATCCGATGACCACGGTGAAAGTGTCGGGAACTGGGTAAGATGAATGGGATTGAACGGCCACAAGTTTTGAAGCAAATAGCATTTTCGCGACTTGGTCCACTTATTCGTGTTCCACAAGACCCCGAACTGCCGTTGAGAGTCATGCGCATGACGGGATCAACGTACCAATATGTACCTAGGTACGCTCGGTATGCACGGGGTACGGACCAATTCTCCACCGCCCTTCCTAATGTTCCATTACTTCTCCGCCATGTTGGCAACCATTGATCTTCGACCGGACCTCGGCCGCTACCCACAAAATGCCAGAGCTGGATGACGGTTCGAGGAGGTACAAATGCACAAGCTGCTCGAGGTCTTTCAAACGGAGCGAGCATTGCCGACGCCACTCACGGAGACGTTAGTATTCATGTTGCACCCAGTCTTTCGGATGACCTGGAAATTGAAAGGAGACTAAATACGCAGTGTACAATTCTTAGACACCCAAGAGCGGCCGTATGCTTGTCGCTACTGCGACCGCCGTTATAGTCGGAGGTGAGCACATTTACCAGCGACCGTCCGGAGGAGGGGAATTTTACCCAGGAACCCAGCCTTGAAAATCAAACGAATTATTGCTGACGCGCAATATGCTCATAGAGACCTCGCAACGCGGCATGAGAAGACACTTCATGTTGATCAATATGTGCCGCCAGACCGCACACAGCAGCAAAGCCCCCTGACCGGACCACAGACCTTGTCACCGGACTCACTACCGTCCGGAAGTGCGGCTTCGCCGTCGCTGGCGCAGGTAGTGGCAGATATTGAGAGTCAAGCGAGTACGGCGGCGGCGTCTCAACCTACTCAGGATCAGGATATTTCAGAGTCCGATGCATGGACTGTGCTTCTCGGACTGGGCGGCTTTGAACCGTTTTCCTACGATGGCTCCCTTAATGAGTTCCCCTTCTTGGCCCCCTCGGCAGCTGATGCCTTACCTCTTGCTCCTTCAAATTCCTCTATGCCGATTGAGCCATCTATCCCTCACCAGACTCCTCACCCAGCAAGCGATATAGATACTCAGACGACGCTCGCAGGCAACGGGCCATGGATCCCACCCTCACCTGCAACTGAGCTCCGTGGAAACATCATCCCCCAGCCATGGCGGCCTCCACCACTTCCAAGCGTAGGGCCCGAAGTCTCCCCAGTCCGAATCTCGGACGCCGTGATTTCGAGCCTCAGGTCCTCGCTCGGCCCGGAGGACCGCGAGACCCCGACGCCAGCGGCATTTCGCCTCTTTTTCGGGACCTACTTTGACGTCTTCAACGTGCACATGCCCCTGCTGCACGCGTCCTCTTTCGATTTCGAAAACCAGCCCCAGGGGCTGCTGCTCGCCATGGCCGCCGTCGGGGCGCTGTACCGCCTCGAGCGGCGTGCCGTGTGCCACCTGTACCGGGCGGCCGATGCAGCTGCGCCCGTGGGGGCCGGCCGGATCCAGATCGGGTCCTTCGACCGCGGCACTGGCGGCACCTGCGCGGAGCCGAGCTCCCCCGGGAGGTGGCATAGCCTGGCTTACTACCAGACCCGGCTCATTTTGCAGTGTGTCGGCATCCTGGGCGGGAACTCGGACCTCGCGGAGCGTTCCCTGGGCATGATTGCGGAGCTGTCGCTGACTGTAAGGAGACCGTGAAGGGGCCGGGGCGTCGCTGAGACTACCTTTTTTTTCGGGAATAACTGACGCCTCCAATAGCTATATCGAACCTTGGCACGGCAGCTGAAGGCATCGGCAAGCGTGAGGGACGAGGACCTCACGTGGGCCGGGTGGTTGGACAGGGAATGCACGAAACGGTACCCAGCCCTCACATCCACATCTGAAGGGGCGAGGAGAGAGAGAGAGAGAGAGACTTGTCTAACAAGGCGTTTGCCTCACAGGACATTATACGGCGTCTGGAACCTCAGCGACTTTGCGGCCTCAACCTACGGCATAGCGCCGCCCCTGACGGTGGGCCACGACGGCGAGCTCGAGCTTCCGTGCTCAGAGGCGCTCTGGCAGGCACGCAACGAGGCAGAGTGGAAGGGCGCCAGGGCCGCGGAGGCAGACAGCCGGGCCATGACCGTCCGAGAGGCCTGCTTCCTGATCGCGGACCACCACGACCGGGGCGCGCCCCTGGCTTGTCTAGAAGGCACGGCCCTGCGGTGGTCCCCCTTCGCCATCGTCTGCATCATGCACATCTTCTCCACGCGCCTCTGGCACGTCAGCCACGAGACGCTGTCGTCGGCCGCGACCGCGCGCCCCGGCCCCGGCCCGACGCCCGCGCACGAGCTCGACGCCAGGTTCAGGGCCGCCGTGCGCCAGGGCGCCGGCCGCCGCTGCCACGACCTCATCCGCGCCTGCGCCGAGCGCGCCGAGCGAGACCGCACGCTCCGCTGCACAAGGGACGCGCGGTGGCAGCTCGCCGACGCGGCCGACGTGCTGCGCGTGTGCTACGCCCGGTCCGTCCCCGCGCTGGCGCGCCTCGACTGCGATACCCTGCTGCGCGGGGGCGAGGACGACGTCCGCGCCGCGGTCCGGGAGCATGTAGCCGCGCCGCTGGGGCGCCATGCCGAGTTCACGCTGGCTGCGGCCGTGGCGCTCGACGGGCTCTGCGTGCCGCTCCGCTACGGGACCCAGTTCTACCGGAAGTCTGGGGCGCTGAATGGGAGCTTGGAGCATCTTGTTGCCGGGTGGGACAACGGTGAGTTCCGGGGCGGTGAGGTCGTTCATTGTTTTGGGGACCTCTGCTGACTGTCGATTTGTCCTCAAGCTTTACTCTTGTCAAAATGGGCAGACGTGGTCTGCGGCGCGCAGGCGCTCGGCATCGAGTTGAACAATGAGGAGCGGGAGCTGCTGCGGAGCATCTACGACATGCTCAGGGAGGCAGAGACGGAGCCCGATGACAGCAGCCCCCTCGCGGCGCGCCTGCTGCGGTACTGGGCCTCGTTTTACGAGGATACTTGGGTCTGGGGAGGTAAGTCTGAATATCTATCTGCCTACTTTCTCACATGTCCGTTGATGCTCAGTCTCTTTTGAGAACCACGCTGAATGACATAAAATGCAGTCGCGCCGCGCATGGCAGTCGTCCTCCGCAAACTTGCGAGTGGGTACGAATCTAGCCAGGGGTAGGGGCCTGTCGAGGAGGGACGGGCGGCTCGGGAGCTGGAAACGGCCCGTTGGAGATCTCCGAGCTTCCGTATGCGTCAAGGTGGGGTACTCCCTGTTTCCCGTACAGGGGTTTGGGTAGCTCGCAGTGCCTAACAGGACCAAGTGCAGCTGTCTGTCTCAAACGAAATGATACCCCCCCCCTGTCATTTTGACTCATGCTCCCCCTCTCGGCCTCCAAAACCTCAAATTTCAAATTCACTATAATTCAACATATCTTTACCAAAGAATTAAATACAAAGATATAAAATATATATTTATAATCCTTATAAAATAAAGTATATTATAATAATTTTATTATATTTATATATATTATTTATAATATTTTAAATTTATATATTATATTTATTAATAATTTTAAATATATAATAATATAAATAATATATATTTATAAATTTAATATAATATATTATAATATTTTTAAAAACTTATATTAATAAATAATTTAATTTAATTATAATATAAAAATAAAATATATAAAATTTAAAGTTTTTAAATTATATATTTTTAAATATTTAATATTTAATATTATTTATATTATATAACTTTATTTATATATATTATTATATATAAATAATATTAAATATTAAATAAAATATTAAATAAATAATAAATTTTAATATTTTAAATATTTAATATTTTTAAATTTAAATTTATATTTATAAATATAAATAATATATTTTTATAAATATTATATTAAGATTCTTTATTCTATAAGGATTATAAATATATATAATTTTATAATAATATTAATTATATTAAAATAGTAATATAAGAAATAGCTTTAGTTTTGAGGTTTTGGGGTTTTGGAGCGGAGGGGAGCGGAGGGAGGGAGCATGAGTCAAAACGACAGGGGGGGGGTATCATTTCGTTTGAGACAGACAGAGGCAGGCATTGCTGGGGGATCAAGTTCGGTTTGATATCATGGTGCAATCTCCGGCAGTGGTACATACGTAGGTGTAACCGCCTTGCTGAATGCTGTTGAGAGTCGCGTTGTGAAGGCTTCGGCCTTTTCTCACAAATTGTGCAAACTGGGCTTCGTCCATTGTTGTATACTGAGAGAATCAACGCACAAAGTATCATAAGGTTTCACAAGGCATATTAGGTATGGGTGTGTGCGTATGGTGGAAAGTCTCTTTGACCTGTCAGAGGACATTTCCTACAACAATATGAGATTGTCATGCGCTGAGACGTGCAACCCATTCGGAGACAAACATAAAATCTGCCTTGGATGTGAGCAATGGGGTAACAGGAAACTTGGTACCCCTTTAAGCAGGATTGGGCGTATCTTGCCCGTCTACATCAATATATCTAGAACGCATGTCCAGTACACCGAAGTTTCGAAGTCGCGATCAAATGCAGTGATATTGGACGTTCTCCTCCGCACACTCAATAGGCTTATTGCCGGCACAGACCTCGCACTGGACGACGTCGCTATCATCACGTCATATGTGGTGGGTGGGTATTATTTATGGGTTTTGGGTGTGTAAGGTGGGATTATGGGATTATGGGAGTATGGGAGTATGGGAGTATGGGAGTATGGGAGTATGGGAGTATGGGAGTATGGGAGTATGGGTATTGGGTGAGGTGGTGATGTATCGGTACACCCTCCATCTTTGCAGTTGCCAATCTCCGTTTCCATCGAATAGCCTGTAGACGCAGGATATGAGGAATGTAGCTTTTTCATGTTAGTCATTAGTGCTGGGTATCCCGTAATTGAGCCTCTAGGTAGGACTGTACCCATGGGATACCCTAGTAATTGAATCCTCCAAACCTTTCGTGGTCCTGGGATTTCCGTGAAGAACGCAAAACCGCAGGATAATCCCAATTCGGTCCTTTTGAGCTTCTCGGAAAGCCTCCACGAGTTCACTGCTTGGCCTATGATAACAGGAGCGGAAACAGTCCGTACAAGAAGTCGTGTTCCTTCCAGCTACGCTTTACAAGAACGCAGATGGTCGCCGTGGCGCTGAGGTCATCAGTTGCTTCGCTGTGTCCGAGACTAACCCGGTCGACTCTCTTTCCTTGTCTTTGACCGAGTGGACTTGGTTATGCTCTGTGAGAAAGAAATGACAGCCAACTGCAAGGCTGCTCACTTTTCCTCCAAGTCCTGTCCCCATAGGTTTCGATATTATCCTCAGGCAAGGTGAACTAAGCAGTTCCGTGGCCTCTCCTGAAACCACTTCTTCTCGTGGAGGAGCTGGGGGTTATCGACCCTGCGGAGCACATCCCCGTCTCGCTCCACGGGCAGGATCATGACTTTGGGCGGGTATATCAAGATCAAGATGAAAAGCATCCTAAACGGCTTCGCTGACCCCTTGCCCGCCGGGCGGTCGTTCAGCTGGAACCTCGGAAACCTCGAGACGTCGAGGATGGCGTAGCACGAGCGGAACGTGAGCACATGATGGATCTCGCCTCCGGTGATGCTCTTAGGCGCCTTGCTCCAAATGGATGTGCCCCCCATCTCGAATATGACAGTCTGTGCGTCCTGCCTTACACCGGAGTTCCAGTCGGATCGGTCCGACCACGGTTTCCAGCTGTCGTAACTGGATGACAACATGAATTTCTGAGAATCAGGCGACGTCCACCCGTCGATCCTCATAGGATTCTGCAGGCGTTCCGGCTGGGGGAAGTAGCGGAATCCCGCGTCATCCTCGCCCGTGAAGGTCTGGGTGGTGATGGCCCCCCGCGCCTGAGGCTCGAAGGTCCAGCCCGCCCAGGACCAGCTCGGGAAGCCGGGGCGCCTTGAGCACTTCCCGTGAAAGGACCACGCCAGGCCTCTCCCGATGAAGGACTCTGGTATGCCCGCGACGAATCCGCCGAGGTAGATTGGCTTTTCGAGCGCGCCAGTGATACCGGAGAATGCCTTGAGTATATCCGAGGCATACGAGGTGTCCCGTGTTGCGTAGTGCTCGACGAGGGGCGAGTAGACTTTGGCGAAAATCGTGCTGGGGAGGCTGTTCGACAGGAACGAGTCGCGGACGACGGGCATGATGAAGAGGTCCTGCCGCGGGATGCCCTCGACCAGATAGCCGTTGACATCCTCGCGCCGGATGCCCTCGGCGCAGCAGAAAAAGACCTCGCGGGGCGTGAAGACGAGGCAGCGGCATGAGAGGGTGTATTCCTGCAGGGTCCAGGCTCGGGAGTTCCATTTCGACTTGACCAGTTCTTGCTTCAGGGAGAGGAACGCCGTGCCCATGCTCAGGTCGCCCGCCTGGAAGGTTTTCTGGGTAGGTAATCGTGCCTGCACGGACGGCAGGCCGCTGTCGCAGTCGTCGCCAGAGGCGGCAACAATGGTGAGGTAAGCCTGGGAGTATACGAGGCTCATGTTGTTGATCTGCTCCTGGACTGCGAGAGGGTCGTCTTGAACTATGCAGAGGCTGTCGACCCACAGATACTTCAGCCCGATCATCTGGCAGACTTTGATTGCGTCAGAGATAGTTGTTGGAAGATGCAGTCTGTCAAAGTGTCCTGGTGTCTCCCACTCCACGATAAGACCCTCTTTGAGGACTGGCTGATCTACAGACCCCCAGACGTAGGTCAGAGCAGTGTAGGCGCAATGCCCCGTCACGCGGACCAGGCAATTCTGCTCTGTGTCTATAAGCCTCATGCCAATGCGGGCCAGACGCTGATCGGGTGTGATGCAGCAGTGCAGGCCGTGTGTCGTGTCACACTGGACCAACCACTTCTTGACCTCCTCAGCGTCAAACCCGGAGTCTTTGACGCGCCGTGAAAGAATCGGGAACCGCAGTTCCGGTGGCATCCAGCCAGACGCAAGGGGGAGGAGAATGTAGTTGCTCTGAATCGCATGCCGAGTTTCGAGGTCGAATGCTATAGCGTACTGCTGGGGTCGGAGCCTCTGCGTTCTCAATTTGACAAAACGGCTGGTACTAGGGGCCAGGAGAGGATTGACATCCCTCAGCACCCACTTGATTGTGCTGCAGAGAGGGCAGGACTTGTGCTGTGAGAGATGAGCCGTTGTCCATTGTGGTGAAGAGGGTAGCTGAGACGAGGCACCCTCTCGCAGGAGAGCTCTCATCTCACCAACAACTTTGATGCAAATTGAGCAGAAGGCACGTTGATCTTCTGTAGAAAACATAGTGCCGACTCGTCGCATCATGCAGGTCTTCCTGGAGAAAGGAGACAAACACGGAGGCATGAGCCTTTTTCATATCTTCAGCCGCATACAGCCAGCTGTAAGCGTGGCGTCGTTATCCTGGGGCATAGCCGCTTCCACGCCGGCGTGATTCGCTAGGCAGGATCGCGTCTGCGGCTGACCATGCGCGAGATCAATAGGGCGGGGCAGCCAGTGCCCGAATACGGTATCTAGGTAATCCGTTCCGCTGTTGGAGGTTCTTTATAATAGTGCCAAGAAGCAAGCTATTTGTCTAGGGGAGCCGTGAATATTCTGGAAGCAGTGTAAAATCGATTCATCTTCAGGGGAAAATGTTGCACGGGAAAGGTTTAGAGCGAGAAGGAGACACGAAGGGTTCAGAATACGGGAAGGAGACAGAATACCAGCCAATCCACCCAACAACCTCCTCCAGAAGAGACGAAGGCACAAAGCTTTCGTATGCCGAGCTCCTCGATTCATGGGTTGCGGAAAGATTCAGATCGCCCAGGTAGAGCCTAGGATTCAGATCCTGGCCATGTTGCACAGAGAGGTTCCTCCCAGGATTCAGAAAGGTGCAGACCCACTAACGCACATAAGTCCAGTTGGTGACCAGATTTCTGTATCTAGGTAGTTAATGAGTAAGCAGCAAATATTTTCAATTCAGCCGCGATGTTTGAATTGCTTTTCACCCATCACAAGCCCCACAGCTTCCCACAGACAACCAGCGAGTCCCTGTCACACATTTCTCACCCTCCTACTCTTCCACAAGTTTTCTGCAATCAACCACGCACACGACGCTCAGTATGTTCCTCCGCCGGAATATACAGCTGTCAAAGAGGACACCCATGAAAGTACCCAGATTCCAAAGCACATCCAGTTTTGGTCGCCCCTCAGAACACAAGAACAAGACCGTAAATAATCGAAATCTCGTGACACAGGTGCCGCCGGTCACCCAAAATGCCGCCGCATCCAGGGGTCCGACCGCAATAGTCTTTTTGAACATGGGTGGTCCATCTACCGTGGATGAGGTTGGCGATTTTCTAAGACGTCTGTTTGTACGTCACCAGATTCCCCGTCGGCTCGAGAGCTGCCTTTTTGACAACCGAGCAGGCAGATGGCGATTTGATCCCGCTGGGCAGGCTGCAAAGGTACATCGGAGCCTTGATTTCGAAGATAAGAACGCCCAAGATTCAGAAGCAGTACGCGGCCATTGGTGGCGGGTCGCCAATTCGCAAATGGTCCGAGCACCAGAGTGAGGAGGCCTGCAGGATTCTCGACAGGATCTCCCCGGAAACTGCGCCTCACAAGCCCTATGTCGCATTTCGCTATGCAAACCCTCTGACCGAGGAGATGTACGGCAAGTTGCTTGCGGACGGCTTCGGGAACGGCAAGGGTGGCAGGGCAGTTGCCTTCACCCAGTATCCTCAATACTCGTGTTCCACGACAGGCAGCAGTCTGAACGAGCTGCGGAAGTGGCGGCAGCGGCTGGAAGGTAATTCCGACCCAGGCACAATCAAGTGGAGTGTTATTGACCGGTGGCCGCTACACCCTGGTCTTATCGAGGCTTTCGCTAAGAACATCGAGGAGAAACTCGCTGAGTACCCGGAAGAGAGACGGCGCCAGGTGGTACTGCTCTTCTCGGCCCATAGCTTGCCCATGAGCGTTGTGAATCGGGGTAGGTATTTTCTGCGCTGTATTCTGCACGACGTGTAACTGATTCTTGTATCCAGGCGATCCTTATCCTACGGAAGTTGCAGCTACAGTGTACGCCGTCATGCAACGTCTTGGGTTTTCCAACCCCTTTAGACTGTGCTGGCAGTCACAGGTCAAGCCGTCTGCCTGGCTTGGACCCCAGACGTCAACTTCAGTGGAAGAGTACATCTCCAAGGGTAACAGAGATCTCGTATTGGTCCCGATTGCATTCACGTCTGATCACATCGAGACACTCTATGAATTGGACCACGAGGTTATCGGAGAAAGCGGCCACTCAGACACGGTGAAACGGGTGGAAAGCTTGAATGGTAGCCCTGTTTTTATCAATGCCCTTGCCAACCTTGCAAAGTCGCACCTCCAGGGTGGTGTCGCGTGTTCTCCACAGATGAGTCTGCGGTGCCCCGGCTGCGAGAGCGAAAGATGCACCGAGTCGAAGAAGTTTTATGCCAGCCCGGAGAACGCATTTGATGTGTAAGGGAACTCATTTCAGAATGTTCCCATACTAGTATGCTTCAGAGTTTGGGGGGAGGGGGGGGGGGGACAAGCCCAAAGCTATTGAATAAGAAAAGGTACCATGCTTGTAACATGTCCAACCACACGCTTCCGGCCTCCATAAAAGGCCGCTTGCATGCAAATTGCTCCCATGTGTCAGAACTAGACCACAAGATAGAGAGATGTGGCGACCACTCACTTTCCTTTCGCAACGAATCTCCAAATCAAAAGCTAGCTTTACGATTCGGCAAATATTGATCCATTCATTTGATACCTACAGCACTGTGTGGAACCGCCAATTGTCGTCAGCCTGTCGCAGCTGAACTTTCGTTACTCGAGCCACTTTGAACATGCCGTCCTTATCGCGCAGTCCTTCACGTTCGACCTTCTCACGAGGCATTTCTGCAGGTCCTTCCAGCCCATGGTACAACAAAGCTAACGAAGAATCCTTCCAATCCCCGCGCCAGTGTTCCGCTGACCCGGAGATGACCACAATGGCGACCAGGAAGGCCAACTGAAGTGCTAGCAACGAAGCCGGCAGGCTCAGCCATACCCACCGGACAGTCAGGCATGTCTGTATCACTTGCGCTTGCCCAGACACTGTCTTCAGCTCCCGGGGAGTATCCTCGGAATTGGAGGTCTGCCGCATGGCAGCAGTCACCGACCAGGCGAGGCCCTCCATCAAGGTAGTGAATGTGTCCATGTTCGCGGTGCCGTTGCGGAACATGCTCGAGACCCAGGGTTCTGCCTGGGTAAACTTTGGGGATGAGCCGAATGGCGCCAAATCGATCCGTTTTTGGTCGAAGAAGCCTTTGAGAAATGATGATATTGCTTGTGCGGGTAAACGCCCGAACCACCACACGCAGTTGTCTGGATACCAGAGGCTGGCACCGGGGTCGGAATGTTTGAGGTCCATGTTGCTGGATACTCCGTACTGAACGGTTCCCTCGGCCCGGCTTATAAGACCCATTGTCGTTGTGTTGATCCGTAGAGTGTAGTCCGTGGTGGTTTGTGCTGTCGTCATGCAAGACTGCCAAGTTCCGTCTCTGAGAGTCCTGTTGGTAGCGAGAGTATAACCTGCGCGATCTGACCAAACGAGGTCAACTGATGATAGCTCTCTTTCCTGGTAAACACCATTGGTCACATTGGCTCCGAATGTCTTGAGGCAGGGTGTTATGCCACATGCCACTGCGAAACTGTTGGTATCATTGTAGGGGTCCCGGCTCATGAGGGCCTCAAAAGAAAACAAAGAGAGATCGAACAGGTTCGAACCCGCGGTTGATGAGAACATGGTCCGATACTTGTCGATACGTGCTCCCGATTGGATGACAGCTGTCGGATATGAATTGTTTGTGGTGTAGATGATGGTATGAGAGATATCGAGACATGAGTGGCACATGGCCAAGGTTGAGAAAGTTGCCCCGTTGTCGCTAGAGAAAGTACAATTCCCCGTCCGACAATCTGAGGTCATCGCTGCCGAGCTGTTGGGCGGCGGAGATAGGAGACCCATGTATACGGCCACCTGCAAAGGCCCAGACAATGGAGGATTTATTGTTTCAGAAAATGCAATGCCTGCTTCGAACTTTTGTAACTTGGGAATCTCGGCCGTAGCGCCAGTGATGTTCTGCAAACAGGGCTCGGATTGGATGATCTGCTGCGAGAAAGGGTCGACGGCTAGGGCCGCGATTGTGATGATCGCGCCGAGGTTTGCAAACCAGCTTGCATTAGTAGAGTCAGCTCGTGGTGTGCATAAGGTCAAGCAACCTGGCTATATGGCTTACATCGTATCCAACCTAGGCACTCGGCTGACAAGTAGCAAGAATGACCCCCATGCCCCCCTGCTGGCCTGGTCGAGCCGCTCCATATCTGCCAGCTCACGAGGTTGGTCGAACCACAGCCATTTGAATTGACTTATCCCTTATTGTGCTGTGAGTCACTATGTATGTAGCTATAAGGACCTACATTTTGGTCTTAGGGCTGCTCACCTTCCGCTATAGGTACCATCAATGCCATCTTGAAAATAGCTGTGAATACGGCAATGAGAGCGTTAAGGGTGATATTAAGCGGCCATTGAGGAAGGGGGAGTCCTTGATGTGTAAAGAGGATCCCAAAGATGGCGGCTAGGCAGAGAGAGGCGATCACACAGGTCAGGATCTCCATTGCCCAGTTGCTGAACCACCGACGGCAGATTTTCGATATTTTCTGTCCCCGGACGTTGCTTGATTCTCGAGGTTCGTGATCTGCAGAGGTAGGGAATTGCTCCAGGCTATCGTAAGAGGATTGACTAGGAGTTGGCGAGCGGGACGAAACGCTACTGGCTAGCTGGCGTCCCCGATGTTCTCGGACAGGTTGGTCGGCTTGGTCAGGGCTCATATGGTATAGGAGGAGGCCTTCTGAGCTTTCCTGGGCTATGCTGCCTTGGCCATATCCATGGGTGTTTGTTGATCCTGATACTGTACTTGACGGTTGTGGAACGCGCGATTCCAAAGAATCGGCTCTAAATGATGTATTCATGGTGCTGCTGTGTAAGAATAGAAGGTTAAGTTTTTGTATATTAAGCAGTCTATTCGAAGGGGGCAGGGCCCTCTAATTATAGACGTCTATCGGCTATAGCTTCGGCTAACCTTCGGCTAATCGAAGAGCTCACTTTTCCACCTAATTTAGCTAGTATAGCTGAGATCTCGTATTAAGTATTAGTTTATACGCTATAAGAGTCATGTTTTTATAGTCCCCCAGAAGCTAGTTTTATAATATATTTTATTTTATTAAATAGCTTCTTTAAAAGCATTATTTAATACAGATCTTATATATATATATTACTAAGGAAAACCTTTATAGCAAGGAAAAAGCCTTAATAATTATTAAAAATATTTAAAATATTATTTTATTTTATTTACTTAGAGCAAAAACTTAAAAAATTCATTTATTACACGAATCGAACTCGCTGCCACAAGCGTATCACGTAACACATAATCATATTCAAGGGATTTATCATATTATTACAGTGTCACATTCTTATATGGGCATTATTATCACGGTAGAGGCACAATTTTAAACATTTATATTAACGCTATATACTACTATACTATCTACACTACAAATCACGAAATATATGTGATATTGCTTGCTTATAAGTGTAGTATGTGTATAGTAGCGATATATTGTGCATATATATATATCCCGTGTAAGTGGCGTATATATAAAAAGAAAAACTTCTAAGTTATTCAACTAAAAACCATAGGTATATTTTCTATATATTTTTATTAAATATGGAAAAAATAGCTGTTTATAAGAGAATAAAACACGTATTTAGAGCTCAATTATTTATGTAAAAAACTTCTCTTTTATAAGGAAAATAATCTTATTTATAGTATTTATAATATTTATTTATATACCCTTTATATTATTAATATTTATTTAATTATATTCTATAAGATTACACCTTTCTTTAGATGATTTAAAATCTTATCTAATTATAGGCTTAGTTAGCCAATCTGATAAATTATCTTTTATATTTATTCAAGTTATTTTAATCAGATTTTCTTATATAGCATATCTATTAAAGTGATATATTATATTAATATATTTAGTACGTTTATGAAACATTTAATTTTTAGTTAATTCTATAGCTGCATTATTATCTTCATATATTTCTAATTTATATAAATTATATTTTAAAGTTAAATTATTATTAAAATATTCAGTTAAATTATATAAATATATTCCTTCTTTAATAGCTTCTTTTAAAGCCATATATTCAGCCTCACAAGTGCTTAAAGCTAGTGTTTTTTGCTGCTGAGAGGACCAACTTATAGGGTTAAATACCTCTTTATTTCCTATAAAAATAGAAAATATATATCCAGAGGTAGATTTAGCATTATTAATATTATTACCCCAGGAAGAGTCACAATATCCCATAATATATAGGTTATTATTACCAAAACAGGTATATTTTTTAGATATATATGGGAATTTTAATAAATATCCCCATATTTTATTTAATTCTTTAAAGTGTTCTGGGCTTGAATTAGACATATATCTAGCTAATTCTAATACAGAATATGCTATATCTAGTCTAACCTTTAAACTAGTATATAATAGTGACCCTATTTGTTGTTGAAATCTCTCTATTTCTTCAGCAGAAGCTATATTATCGTTTTTATATAATATACGTTTTGGAGTATATGGTGTTAATTCTGGCTTTATTTTATAATTATTTATAATATTACCATTAAAGATATTAAATTTATTTAAAAGTTTATCTATATATCGGTCTTGATTTATAATTATTTCTTTATTTTCTTTATTAAGATTTATATTATTCCCTAGGAAATCTTTTAATTCGCCTTGAAAATCAAATTCTATATCTATAAAAATATTATTTATTATTTCATTAATTTCCTTTTTATTTTCACCTAAAACTATTATATCATCTACATGGCAAATAAATATTATTTGTTTATTTTTATTTATATATACCCCTTCATCATAAGGGCAAATATTAAATCCAACTTTTATTAATATATTAGTTAGATATTTATACCATAATAATGATGATTGTTTAAGACCATATATAGCTTTATTTAATTTTGCTGATAATCCCTAATATTTAAATTTTTTATATATTAAATCAGGTAATTTTATATATATTTCACAATCTATATTAAAATGTAAAAAGGCATTTTTTACGTCATAACTATATATAAACCAGCCTTTATTTATAGCTAATATTAATAATATATTATAGGTTTCTAGCCGGCAGACGGTAGAAAAAGTCTCTAGAAAATCTATTCCAAATCTTTATTTATAGCCGTAGACTACCCACCTAGCTTTATATCGAATAGTTTTTTCTTTATTTATTATCCAACTCTTCTTTATAATATTTAGATTATTTATATATTTCTTTTTTAGGACCCACCTTCCTAATAAGGCTATTTTATTTTCAGGTAAATTTATTATATTATAAGTCTTTTGATTTTCTAAGCTATTTACTTCATCAAGCATAGCTTTTAACCATAGGTCTTTTTCTGGAGAATTTAATATTTCTTTTATATTAGAGGGTTCTTCTATAGTTGAGGCTGTAAGAATAATATCAGAATTATTAAATTTATTTATTATATTACTTATAGAGGTATTTATAGCTGAATATACTTCCTCAGAGCCTTTAACTATTATTTCATCTTCTATAGGTGTTTCTTCCCTATTTAAAGATTTATTATTATTATTATTATTATTTAAAATATTATCTTTTTCAAGGAATTTTCCTTCTAATATTTGAATATCTCGCACTAGAGTTGGTTTTTTATTTTCTATATCCCATACTCTATATATATAGGTTTCAGGAATAAAACCTATTAAAATACCCTTTTTATTTCTTGGTTCTAATTTTGTTTTATATTTATTATCATTATAATATACTATAGAACCCCAAGTTTTTATATTATTTATATAAGGGTTTTTATTATTTTTCTTATTATATGGTGTTTGTAGATTTAAAGCTGTATGGGGGGTAATATTATATAAATATATAGCCGTTCGAAAGGCTTCTCCCCATAATATATACGGCATATTCGAGGCTATTAATAGACTTCGAACCTTATTTATTATAGTTAAATTTATTCTTTCTATAGACCCATTAGGCTCTTTTGTATATATAGGAGTAGTATAGTGATATATACCGTATTTTCCTAATAAAGTTTTAAATCTTTTATTTATATATTCAGATCCATTATCTGTAAATATTTCTTTTATTTTTATTCTTTTATTATTTAAAGTATTATTTTCCTCTTTATTAATAAAGTCTTCAAAAGCATTAGTAGCTTCGTCTTTATTTTTAAGTAAATACCCATATAAATAGCGGGTTTGTTTATCAAGAAATAATATATAATATTTATATTTATCAAAGGTAGGTGTAAGTGGGCCACCTATATCACTATATATCCTTTCGAGTATATTATATTCTTTAGTATTTAAACTTTTCTTATTTCGTTTAGTTATATATTTAGCTTGTAAGCATATATTACACTTAAAAGTCTTTAATATTTTAAAGGATATTTTTATATTTATTTTATTTTCTTTTAATATTTTTATTAAAGGTATTAACCCTATATACCCTAAACGGCAATGCCACTTATATATTTCTTGAAGTGTATTTATCTCTTCAGACTTAGATATAGTTGTATTAATTATATTTAAATTCTTTTTATTTATAAAAGTCTTTATATAATATAGGCCATTTCTCTTATATCCTATAGCTATAAGTTTATGTGATTTCTTAGAATATAGTTTAACAAAATCACCATTTAATTCTATTTTTATTATATGACTTATAGCATCATAGCCTAGAATATTCATACCTAAAGTAGGTATATAATATATATTCTTTATATTTAATTGGAAGTTATTTTCAGAGAATAATATAGTGCTTTCCCCTATATATTTAACGTGTATAGAGCTTGCTTTTCCCCATTTTACTTGTTTATTTGCTTGTTTTATAGTAGAAAATAAGTGTATATTGCAAAGACTAACTATATTTGCTCCGCTGTCTATTATAAATTCAACTGAATAGTCCTTTTCCTAACTTATATTGTCTATTTTCGTATTAGTTATTGTATATATATAGGGTATATAAGTGTTATTTACCTCTGCAAGGTCCAATAGGTTTATTTCTTCAGTATTTTCAACTGAATCCAAATCCATAAAAGAGTTTTCCTTAGGATTTATAGTGGTAGTAATTTTTTCGGAATTTTCTTCCTGTTTCTCTGAATTATCTTCAGAGTCTTCGAGATTTGCAAGGACTGAGAGTAGTTTTTCCTGGAGTTTTTCTCGCTTATATCTCGATATATTCGGCTTATATATACGAGTATTTTCTCTCTTATTTTTCTCTATTCTCCAAGAATTTAGTGCTTTCTTTGGAAAAAGAAAATAGCAATTTTCTCGTGTATGGCCCTTTATTTTACAGTTGGAACACTGTTTATATTCAGAGGGATATTTGTTTTTCTGCTTATTTCCTCTTAATATAAGAGCTTTTGCAATAGTTTTTTCTTTTCCTCTAGATTCGTCTAATAAATTAGCGAATAGAGTATCAGCTGTATAGCTGTTTGGGTCTTTTCTAAGACTCTGAGTTATATTTTATATAAATCCCTCGTAATTCTCATCAAGAGAATTTAAAACCCAAGCTATAATAACTTATTTTGGAAGGGCTATATTATTTATAGCCAAATCTTCAGTTAATTGCTTAACTTTATTTAGATATTCTTCCATAGTATCGAATTCTTCGAGAGTAGTATTAAAGAATTCCTTGAGAATTAAATATTCCGTAGTGAATCCACTAGGTTTATATAGGTCCTTCAAGGTTTCCCAGGCTTCAGAAGCCGTATTTTTATCCTTTATATACATAAGAGGACCTTCCTCACACATAAGGATTATAAAGGATTTAGCCTTATTATTATTTATAGCTGAAATACCGAGAAAATCTTGGTTATTTCCAGCTACTCCTTCTTTCACAAGGAAAGCCATGGCTTTTACACTCCAATATAGGTAGTTCTTAACTCCAGAGAGCTGAGGGACACCAAATTTATCAAGAGTGGCCATAGGGAGAGTATAGAGGTTAAGGAAACGTTGGTATTTATTAAGAGAGGATTTAAAGGCGTGGGAGGCGGAACTATTCTAACGGTTAAATAGTTGGGAAATCGTAGTTGAAAATAGTATGGTTGGAAAGATCTCTTCAAGGGCTTTCAATTGGTATAGGTTTCGAGAGGATTGGGTTATTATTGGAGGAGATATGGTCGAGTGTTTCAAGTGGATATAAGGGGGCGCAGTCGTTATACCTAGTCTATAAGACAGGTCTAATGGGATGTCGTTAAATGGAGGGATCTGGTTGGTCGAGGGCTTATCGATATACCTAATCGGGTAATCGGCGACGAGGTGCTTCTCAATGGGTTGGTAAAAGCGTTGTGAAGTTGAATTATTAAGATAAGATATGGTGACAATGAGGGTAGTCACGTGATGTGGGTCTTCCCAAATAGGCAATTAAGGTCTGATTCTATTGCTCTGATTGGACGAACACCCGGGCTCATAACCTGTAAGAATAGAAGGTTAAGTTTTTATATATTAAGCAGTCTATTCAAAGGGGGCAGGGCCCTCTAATTATAGACATCTATCGGCTATAGCTTCGGCTAACCTTCGGCTAATCGAAGAGCTCACTTTTCCACCTAATTTAGCTAGTATAGCTGAGATCTCGTATTAAGTATTAGTTTATACGCTATAAGAGTCATGTTTTTATATGCTGCTTGCTGGCGAAGATTCTTTCCCGCGTTCAACAATTTTTCTGAGGACAGGCTGCGGTTTTTATATGTGTCCGGATGGGTGCGAATTTAGCGGAAGTCATTACTCAAGCCCCTGGCCCCCAGAAAAATATGGGTGGCAGTGCTTCAGCATGGAAAGGCATATATTGGGTGCCGCATAGCTGAACATTCTGGTTCACGACATATGTTGTGCGACACTGCTGCGCCAACCGTACGATTGAAGCCAATAAGTGTGTGGCTCGCCACATCTGCACGGTCCTTTCATCCTTGAGCAAGAAAGAGAATTTTCGCGCACCCGCTGCCTGGTGGTAGAGTTTGGGGGCGGGGGCGATCAGCGACTCTGGCTTGCCTAAGTATTCTAGCCCTGAGGGGCTGAACTTGGGTACTTGGCTCAACTTCGTAAACCTTTGGGCTGAGGTCTTCTACCTAGATTATCTCGACAGTGTAACGCCCATCCGCATCAACATCTTTGTAGAATTGGACCTCAATATTCCCACCTCGAAACAGGCTCTCTTGCAAGTGTTGTGGACTTTGAGGAGTGTCCCTGGAGCGTGGGGACGCTTCAAAGCAGCCCACTCTTCGATATTGTCCCTCTCGCCCAGTTGGAGAGAGAAGCAAGCCAAACTCCTTATGAGTATCAAAGCCCTCGATAGTATCAATTGCGCTGGAGACATGAAGAACAAAGAGATCCAACTGCTCAGACAAGTCCAAGTCGCCATCAAGGTTCGCATTGTAACAGAATCTAGCTTCATCTTCTGACTCTTGGTCAGTCAAGAGGAGGATTTCGTCATGAGTTCCAACCAGCACCCAGTACCTGATGCTTCCCTGTAGCCTGAAAATCTCGGGCGACGGTGGTTCAACAAGGGTTCTTTGGCCTGCTGTGAGCCTTTGGGCTTTGATCATTGGCGCCTTGAGCAGCAATGCTCCTGTTACGGCTTGCCCTCCAACAAATGGCGCGAAACCTGGAGTGGCATCAATTTCCAGGATATTTGCATGAATCTCTGCTCCCCGGATCCTGTAAGACAGTGATGGGTACCTGACCGGGTGCAGATGCGAAGCCCACGACCAGGATGGACCTAGTGGAGATGTTGGATGGCCCCCTCTCAAGCCCGTCTTTTTCGAGAACTGTGCCCAGAGGAGTAGTTGAGGGAACTATGAGCGCCATAGGCCAAGAATGTAACTCTCCCCCATTGTACCGTTACAAAGCTGCCTGGCAACCCCCCTGATGGCCACCAATCTATCGTGGTTAAACGTCAAGCAGCCTCTGGTGTAGTTCTCAACGATAGTCGCCCAAACCTGGAGGAATTGAGGAGCATCCAGAGCGAAACCAGGATGCGGGGTTCGTGACTTTAGAATGGCATAGTAGTTTTTGATTCTCCCAGAAAGAAGAATAAAGGTCTGATCCAGAATAGTCGTGTTGTGTTCGAGAATACCATTGCTCTTCTCAATAAGACTGGCATCCCAGGGACCTCCGACAGGATACATCTCAGAGGCGCAAAGTTCTCCACACTCCCAATAGAGCTGATCCTCGGCGAAGTAGACAGTTCGCACTGATAGCAGTCTCTCTTGGAACACCCAACCTCGACGTAATAGTGGAGATTGCTTGACGCCTATTTTCCAAGGGTCGCTGGGTACGCAAATAGCGCAGCCTGTCAGGTAGCCTGGCCATTTGATTTTCAACCGAATCGGGTTCATGGAGAAGGGGTACCTGTCCCGGAACAGGCCACCATACACATCGGGGGATGCGGCAGCAGCGAGGTTCACATATCCACACGAGTAAACCTGGGACATCATCATCGACTCAACTTTCCAGTCTTCTTCAGAGTCTTGAATGATGCAAAGTGCATCTATCCAGATCAGGCTCAAACCCAAGCGAGTTGTGACCTCGATGGCATGCTGAAATGTTTTGGGTAACTTGTCGATCTCAATGCCAGCCTTCATACTGACGAGGTCCGTCGTGAGAAGTCGCTTGAAGGTTATTGGTGGTGGACCCCAACAATAGCTGAGAGTTGCGTAGCGCTTGTCCAAAATGGTTGGATTATCTGCTGATTCAACGAGGCGCACTATGGACGACCGGGCTGGTGAGACGCCGATTTGAATAAGTCGGGTTGGCAACCAGCCTAAGCCTCCATAAGAGTCTTGCATAAAAGGGCGGCAAATTCTATGACTACCCACACAGGTGTCAAGCCATTTGGACAGTGCAGCAAACGCGGAGGGCGATGAAGTACTCGTTGACTTCGCGTCCAAGCCACGGATTGTCGCACTTTTGGGATCTGAGTCGTACTTGTTCATTAGCTTGTGGACTTCTTTTCGAGCTAAAGGTCCGTCTACTCACCGAGGGGGCTGAACAATTGTAGAGCTGCTGATTCCACATTGTTTCCTTCCCTCCGGACTTTAATGGTAAGCTCAAAGCGAGATTCCGGCCAACTAAAGAAAACAACAAGATCTATTTGCTCGGGGCGGTCGTTAGATCCAAAACTCCGGTCATTCTCGCTCTTTTGACTCTCGCTCCCGAGCAGGCTTGCTGCCACCGAGCAGAATTGGCAGTCATTGATTGACGGGGATACGATAGTCGGGTTGGATGAGGATAGATACTCATATAATCGGTGATTCTGCGGCACTGGTATGCGGACATGTAGTAAGCGCTCATCATTGCTGACGCTGTCTTCCTTCTCGAATACCGGAATGCAATCTTCGCATATAATAGCAGTCCGTTGAGGCATTCCAACGTTGGATATGTGAGGTTCATGGTGGTTTTCAGCTTCCCCTCGATCACCAGCCGTCACAGATGATTGAGCATCATCTGTTACGGAGGCAGTATACATCCATAGCAGAAAGATTGTTGAAAATAATGAAATGTGCGGTTACCCACGTACAGTACTAGCTGAGATCTCCCAGCGGCAAACGTGCTGGGCCTGCTGTCTTTTATCCACAAAGATTGTGTGAGACATATGTGTGGCGAAGTGTTTCAATAAGCGGGCTGGTACACAGTGTATGTCTTGAATGACGTCGGAAGAGCGAGCAGATCATGGGCCTAGGTTTGTACGCTGGAAGCGCTCTTTTTCCGCTCCAGCTCGTCCTTCATGTATGCACATGCATAACTCTGCAATGGGGGTAGCAGTCAGAATGCCTCATTATGAAACCAAATACAAGAGACCGAGCTGTTAGTAAGAATATTGAGATCTAGTATCTTTTGTCACCAGTAGTGCGTTACTTCTGATATATTTCTGATATATCAGTAACAAGTTCTTTTTTTCTTTTCTCTTTTTTGGTCCCTGTTCTATCAGTGAGATCCTTTAATTTATCAGATCAGATATTCTCAGTTACGCATGGCTTTGACAGCCGCCCTGAACCCCGAAACAGCAGCCTCGTTCTGCGCATCAAGATCAACATTATTGGTGAAATCCGCGCCAGCAGCCATGATCTTCCTCGTCTTATCCAAGTCACGCCCAACCCCCGGCTCGATAAAGGCATACATCCGCCCAAACTGCCTGCTCAGGGCGGCGACCTTCTGCGACCTCGGCCTGCGCACCTCGTCGTACGCCCGCAGCGCGGCGCCTACCTCGCCCAGCCCCGTGACCTCCTTGAACAGCGCGTTCAGCACGGCGGCGTCCTCGATCGCCTGCGCGGCGCCCTGCCCGTTGAAGGGGAAGGTGGCGTGTGCCGCGTCGCCCATGATGCATATCCTGCGCTTGGCGTACAAGGGCGCTGGGTCGTGGTCTGCTATCGGCCAGCCTGCGGAGGGATCGCGCCTGATGAGCTCGGCTAGATCTTGGCAGTCTTTGCGCCAGGTCTTGAAGTTGTCGAGTGTCTTGTCGAAATTGGCCCTAGTGGTGGTTGCATCTGTTGAGCCGTCCGTCGTGACAGGAGGAGTTGTGAGGTCCTGCGAGAATGCGGTGATGGTCATCTCTTCTCCAAAACGTATCGGGATCGAGTTCAGGTAGCCACCGTCGCCGCAGAAGATTGGCACTCTGTTTGGAAGACCTGGATTGAGCGCCTTCGCCTCGGCGGCGGGCACCTTGCGCATGACAAAAGACCACTGGTCATGGTTGACCGGGGTGGCGGCCGGATGATCCGCGCCAAGTAGATATTTCCTCGTCACACTATGAATGCCATCGGCGGAGATGAGCACATCCGTCCGGACAGTCGTGCCATTGTCGAAAGCGAGGACGATTTCTTCGCCGTCCTCTTCGACTTGACTCAGCCGCCACCCGAGGCGGATCACCTCCTTGGGCAGAAGACTGTACAGTCCCTCGAGCAAGTCGGCCCGAGCCACCGTCTTCCGTCCCTTGGCCTTCCCCAGCTCAGCGAGGATATTCTCTTCTCCCTCTACTTCGTCGCCGATGAGCACAGTGGTGGCAAGCTCCTTCTCCCTATCGGCCATGAGTGTCGCCCGTGCGAAGTACTCGTCGTGCAGAGCCTGGTCGATGTTGGCCAATCCTCGCATGGCATTGCCATGAAAGGCGAGACCTGCACCTACATCTAGATACTTCTCCGTTGCTTCATATATGGTAACTTGGAGATGTTGCTGGGCGATTAAACCCCGAGCTAGGGTCAGACCGGCTATACCTCCGCCTACGATGGCGACTCTGATGGGCTGTTGTGTGGTCTTCGAAATCATGACGGAGGAGTGTGCAAGTTTAGAAACGGAGGAAATTGAACACTCTGTGAAGCATCGATTAGGTGATGACAGGAATTGCCATACATCTCGTCGACGGCTGAGATCGTCGTCAGCGATGCTGACTGTATCTTACTGTGGCGTTGAATAGGGCGTCACGTGATGAAGGGTGTGTTTTCAAAGGGAACGCAGGATAATACTAGTGACATTAGTTCACGGCGAAGGATCAAATCTAGCCAGCTCTATAACGCGGGTCTTTCACAGACGTCCGATGGCAGCTCAGGATTGCCAGCTTTTTTTTCTTCTTTGGATGAGCTTGTGCTAGACGAAGGATGTAGTACTACATTGAAGCACGGTAAATATTCGTACACATTTGATTGAAAGCCACGAGAAGTGATGTCGTCTTATCATTGGATCGGGGATCAGGAGCGGCCAAGACAGTTTGCAGTTCTATTTCTGCTGACATGCAATTAGTACATCACTTCTCAAATCAAGACCTGGACGAATAAACCACTTGTGCATACAGACTACTAAGCGCGGATAGCTAGTTATATATGGAGACCGGTATTCACACGACCAATTTGTTTCCCTGCAGTAGTTCCAGAGCCTCTTTCATGCTCGTATACGGCCGCACCGACGAGATGGCCTCCGAGGCTTCCTTCGAGGCGATCTTTGTTTGAGACGAACGAGAAGCCTTCTGTACCTCAGAAGCCCGCGGTCGCCGGACGCTGTCCCAAATTCGCAGGAGACCAGGTATCTCGTCCCGTTCCGTGACGTCCGCCAAAACCGCATTCAGGCCTTCTGCATCCTCGAAGGCCTGATTCGCACCCTGACCCTGGTATGGAACCATGGCGTGGGCAGCGTCGCCAATCAAGACAGTCCGGCCCTTTATATAAGTCGGGAGAGGTTCTTGGTCGCGTAGCTGGAATAGATTGACGCGAGAGGCACATCTGGTTGACGGTTTTGTTAGGAATGAGAGACGCCTCGGTTGAGAATGTCACTCACCTGGACATCCGCTGAAGCCATTCGGGAAATCCACGAAGAGCCTCTACCATGTCTTCCTTGTTTCCAGCTGCGTTCCACGAGTATTGGAGTTGATCTGGGTCTCTCAAACTCCCGTCCGGCACAGCAAAGGCGATGTTCATCAGTTCGTAATCGCGGCAAGGATACATGACGACGTTGCGATTGCCTTCGTCACCGGCAGCGATTATGGTGGCAAATGTGCCTTTGGTGTAATCGTAGACGGCCGGGTTTTCATGGTTGTGGCCAATGGCATTCTTGACAACGTCCATGGGGAGGACAAAGCGATACATACTAAGTCCGCAGGGGGCCGGTACTGGGTGTGTCGAAGGAATCACTGCGTTGCGAACGACGGAATGAATTCCGTCAGCGCCTGGATATAAGTAGATATATCGATTATCAGTCATCCACAAGAAGTTATATCTCACGCGTCATAACTCACCGATAATGAGGTCTGATTCAACAGACTTTCCGTCGGCAAAATCAAGAACCCCGGCCTCAGGATCAACTCCCACGACTCGGCTGCCATATACCAGCTTAACAGGCTGCCCCACGCCCTTTTCGTCTACAGCCATCCTGAGAAGTGCGTCCCTCAGATCTTGTCTGAATATGAGCCACAGGTAACCCTCACCATCCGGGCCGTCCCCTACCAGGGACCTGCTCATCTCCTCCTCCCGGATATTGTACGTGCGGAACCCAGCCCCCATCACGCCGCGTACCTCCTCTCTGTCGATGCCCAACTGTTTCGCGACGGATATTCCATTTTTCATTATCCCGACTCCGGCCGAGGTCTCCTGAAAACCCGCGTCTCGGCGTTCATAGATCGTGACACTGAGCTGGGCGTGCCTGCGGAGGAACGCTGCTGCAGCAAGACCCGCGATACCACTGCCTATGATGGCGACGCGGAGTCTTTCAGAAATCGCGGTATCGTCAGACATTTGGAAGGGCATCGATACAAGACCTGGGTGCGAGCACAGGGAAATGAATGCCGAACTGGATTCGGGCTTTCGATCAGGTTCTGCCCCCTCAGATTCCAGACTAAATGTAATCCTCAGCGAGCTCTCCTCTTCTTTATAAGATTTGATATGCTTTTCCCTGGAGTGGCTAGCTATCCCACGTCAGCGTGGAGAGGGCAAATAAATGCCTCCTCACTGGTTGGATGCGAAGCAATGCCACCCTGAGATTCACGATGTTACACTGTGCACTAATTACACAGCAGACTTGTCATCGCAGCATTGGGAAAACACGGCGGGAAGTCCACGTCCATTGCATTAGCGGCGTGTTCAGGTAACTAGGTCGTCAAACCAAACGAGTTTTCACATATCTTTGCCGGCATTTCATATCAACCAAGATCATCAGATTCGGGCGTCGAATCGGCTGATGACTGATCACTGTTTGACTAGAACTGCGTGGGGACAGAATAGCAGTGCGCTGGCTCGCTTAACCAGGTGGCATGCGACCGAAACAGGCTCTCTGCAGCCGATCTTCATACCATGTCACGAACCTCTGAACACTACCTCAAGTCAGTGGGCTCCGGCACAGTCCTTCTGCTGGGGTATTCGCCTTGTTGGGCACGCATATCATGGTTGGGGCCGGCCTCGTGGGGCTCTGTTGGAAGACTGAAAAGCCTTTCTCCATTATGCATTGGCCAATATTGAATGTCGGCGGAACGTACTCTCACCCAGGCTTCATACAATGTAACGCCAGCAGCTTGGTCCTTACTTTGGTTGTGGGGCTCTGGTCTTGTTGGGCCCAAGGTCAGATTTCTCAGCGGTCGCAAGGCAAAAAGCGTGGAGCACGTATTGTTATCACATCCTCGCATTTTGGACCTATGCACGCCCGTTCTGAACTGTGTCAGGTCATGGCCATCTTTTGCTATTACATCACCGGTTCCAATGTTTGTTCAACTACCGCAATACAATATTGAGTTGTGCTCAAAATACGAGTCTGTTCGGATTACACAACACTTGCCCTCATATGTCCCTTCAAGGAATGCGTGGAGCATTAACTAAACGAACTAGCATAAAACACATAATTCCTCAAATGCTTCTGGAAGCACGAATTTGGGAATATCAAGGATGGTCTCACAAATCACGGAAATAACGCTGTGGCGAAGCTTTGGATTGCTGGTCTGGACTTTCGTTCAACAACACTGGGTTATATGATTCCCGATGATGATTGTTAATTTATCAATTGGTAATTGAGCGCTCATCTGTGATGGATCTTTACGGTCAGCCTAATCGCATGATCATTGCACGTCTCAGGCCTAATAAATTCTCAACAATGAGAGAATTTTGGAACGTCGCACTTATTCTCAACCAAGTGCCGAACAACACACGTTAGACTTGCAAAAGATCATTTCCAAGGTGTGGGGCAGTTCCTGAAACATTCACCGTGTCTTGGGGCGCCGGTGCTGGGCTGGACCCGGTCAAAGGGGGTGCTTTCGCTATATTCTCAGCAACATGGAACCGGGCCTCTTTTCAACCTGGTTATCGGAACCGTCTTCGCTTCAGCAATGATCTTCTAACATCGCATCTATTCTTCCCCTCTAGAAGTTAATGTTTTCCATCAGTTGCTAACTAGCTAGGGTTTATTTTCGTGTCTAGTATCTGGATCAGCTTCCTTATAGCCTATCAAATCCATGACTTCTTTTTTTAAAAATGCTTTTTACGTAACGTGATGAAGTAAACTTCATAACATTACTTAGTAATATAATCTCTGTGCCGAAGGCATGACCAGCCACAACTGGAATCATCTGGGGCACAGTATTCCCAGATGCGGATGATCTTGCCAGGGCACCGCATGCCATAAGTGTGCGTATCGTGGGCCACGAGCTCCCACCGCACGCCACGATGAGGTGGGACCGACGGGCAGCCGCACGCCGTAAGTTCTCGTAATCCGTGCAACCGACTTTTGAAAATTGTCCGAGTCGACCACACAAGCGCCAGTACACCATATAGACCATGACAAGCCGTGCCGTGTCTCTAGTTCCTGGGCCTGGCTCACGACGATCGACTCTTACATGGTGGCCACGTTCGGCAAAGAGGGTGTTCACCCCATAGCAGAGACTGTAGCCATTGGCTGTCACGCTGCATACTGCAGGGGCGTATTACTCGCAGGTCGAGTCCACATGTATGTAGTATAAACTGTAAAATTCAGTGGATAGGCAGTTTCTTGCAGATCGGGGCGTGGAGCGACGAATGGCTTGCCTATTCGGGCCCTGAGGGGCTGAACTTGGCTCGACTGGCGCGAGGAACCATTTGGAGCTGTCCCACCATCAGCAACCATATTTGGACGTCTTGACAGACGATCGCAATGCAACGGTAAGCGGGAAGCTCCACTCCCGTCCACACGTGTTCACGATGACAGCAGCTTCTACACATAAGCCGGGAAAAGTTTGCTGTGGATCGGTATGAAGGCGAATCCTTCGGTCGTAGGGTACAGTACAGTATGGGATGGTCATAAAGTTGGGTTGCATCGTGGAAAAGCGGTATCGCTAGAATTTGACCGCTCACGCAGATATAACTAGGACATGTCAGCTGCTGCTGGATCTCCTCCGGAACTGAGAGGCAGCTAGGGCTGTCTCTACTAAGCCGGTGTTAGCTGGGACTCAGCCATGTATGCGAAAGGCATCCTCTCTGCGGCCGCCCTGGCCGTGGCCGCACTTACCAACTCGGCCCTAGCATCGGCCGGCTCACATGCGCGCCGCCACAACCCGATCCTGCCAAAGCGGCAGGCGGCTAATGACACGACCTACGACTACATCGTCGTGGGATCCGGGCCGGGCGGTGGACCTCTGGCGGCGAACCTGGCCGAGGCGGGCCACAAGGTGCTGCTCGTCGACGCCGGCGGCAACGACGGCGACAACCTCTTTGAGCAGATCCCCGTCCTGTTCCCGCGCGCCACCGACGACCATCCGACGACGCAGTGGAACTACTTCGTGACGCGCAGCTCGGACCCGGCGGTCGAGGCCAAGAACGAGATCACGTCGTACCGCCTGCCCAACGGCACCATCTACACGGGCCTCTACCCGCCGGCGGACGCCGTACCCATCGGGACCCTCTACCCCCGTGCCGGCACGCTGGGCGGCTGCAGCCGGCACAACGCGCTGGTGGCCATCCGGGCCTTCGACAGCGACTGGGAGGCGGTGGCGGGCGCCACGGGGGACACGTCGTGGAACGGCAGCACGTTCCAGCGGTACTTTGAGGGCATCGAGCACTGCGACTACCTCCCCAACTCGGTCGTCGGCCACGGGTTCCACGGCTGGTTCTGGACGGAGCTGACATCGCTCATCACGGCGGTGCAGGACCTGAAGGTGATTAGCATCATCGCCTCGGCCGCGTCGGCGTCCGGGATGAGCCTCATCGGCATCTTGTACCAGACCGTCGCGGGGCTGGCCAAGATCCTGAGCAAGGATATCAATGCGCCGGGGAGGACCATCACCACGGGGCCGTACCAGATGCCGCTGTCGATGGGCGACTCGACGCGCGGAGGCGCAAGGGACCGCATCTTGCAGGTTGCCACTGCGACGGACGATGACGGCAACATGCTCTACCACCTCGACATCAAGCTTCACACGCTCGTGACCAAAATCCAGTTCGACACGACCTCCTCCTCATACGGCCCAAGGGCCACGGGCGTGGAGTACCTCGAGGGGGAGGGCCTGTATCGCGCAGACACCCGCTCAGAAAGCGCCGCCGTCGAGGCCTCAGGCGCCCTCACGGCGTCCAAGGAGATCATCATCGCGGCCGGGGCGTTCAACACGCCGCAGATCCTCATGCTCAGCGGCATCGGCCCCGCGGAGGAGCTGTCGGCGCACGGGATCGACCAGGTCGCCGACCTCCCCGTCGGCTCCAACCTCCGCGACCACATCGAGGTGCCCGTCATCAGCGAGGCCCCCACCGACTTCAGCCTCGTCAGCGGCTGCACCTTCATGTACGGCTACCCAGATATCGCAGACCCGTGCCTGGAGCGGTGGCAGTCCGGCGTAGGGCAGGCGGCCAAGGGCGCGTACGCGACCAACGGGCTCGCGGTCGGCGTGGCGGTGAGGACGAGCGCGGCGCCCAACGCCGACGACCCGGATATCTTTGTCTATGGCGGGCCCGCCAACTTCCCGGGCTTTTTCCCCGGCTGGTCCGAGCTGGCGCTGCACTCGGACCACCGCCACTGGGTCTGGGTCAGCCTGCGCGCGAGCACGCCCAACGACGCCGGGACGGTGCGCCTGCGGTCGGCGGACCCGCGCGATACGCCCGTCATCGCGTTCAACACGTTTGAGGGCTCTGCATCTGCGCGCGAGCTGGACCTGCAGGCGTCGTTCGAGGGCGTGCAGTTTGCGCGGCGCGCTATGGACGACCTCATACCGCTCGACGGGTCATTCGAGGAGACCAAGCCCGGCAGGGGGAATGTCAGCAGCGAGGAGGACGTTAAGGAGTACATCCGGACCAACTCGTTTGGGCACCACGCGTGCTGCACGGCGGCCATCGGGACGGTGCTTGACTCTGCCTTCCGCGTAAAGGGGGTGAAGGGACTAAGGGTTGTGGACGCGTCGGCGTTCCCTGTTATTCCGGGCTTCTTCATCCAGCTGCCGACGTATCTGCTGTCGGAGAAGGCTAGCGAGGCGATTCTTGCGGATGCTTAAGTTGGGCGGGTCGCATACCGATTCGGTGGTTGAGCGCCTGGACAATAATGTCTTGAGATAAAGAATCAGTGAATAATTGTACGAAGTAATAAATGCATTTGTAATCCCAATGATTCGCATACCATGTTGACCGCGAGTCATCCTTGGCTGGAGATTGAGAATGAATCTTGCTTTGACTTAAGTATTGGTCGTCTGCGCTTGCCATCGTGCTCTAACTTTATTTCCGGTTGACTGCATAATATATTTGATGCATAAATAGATGCCAACACAAGACGGCTTACCCCCAAAATCACCTAGGTATCGAGGTCGACAAACACACCGGGAATTTGTTTTCTCCCCTATAAAAGAAATGAAATTAACAAACTTGCGCCGTATCCAATGCCACACCCAATGCCGCAAACTCAATCAGGTTATATCTTTTCCACACCGGCTCCGGCCTTCTAGTTCATACTTCCAGTGTCGTGATTTCTGATTTTCAGACGAATCAAAAAGTTCTCTTGCAGACACCACCACTGCGACCTGCGCTGATAGGGGCTCGCCTTGTTCACGGGTTCAAAGTCGAAGTGGCGCACGAACTGGCCCACAAACTTGAACATCTCCATCGCGGCGAGGTGTCGACCTATACAGACCCTTGATCCATATCCGAACTATGTCAAACACATGTTAGCCACGCGTTGTCTGTTGTCATGCTCCATTCGCCTCCCCAGAGAGTCGGGAGCATCTTGAGTAGAGGAAAAGAGGAAGATTGTAACTAACCGTGACGTTGAATTTATCCATCCTCCGTTGGCGCTCACTCTTCACACACTTTCCCTCAACCTGGTCTCCCTCCGGCAACCAGCGCTGAGGCCGCCACTCGTCGGCGTCATCCCCAAAGATCTCCCTGGACCGGTTGTGCGCCATGGGGCTCATGCCTAGCGTCGCACCGGGCGGGATGTAGTGCCCCGCGATGGTTATCCCAGCCTCGGGCGCCTCGCGAGGGAGCTGCCACACGATGCTCGGGCACAGCCGCGTGGCCTCCTGCACGCACGCGCTGAGGAAGGGCAGGCCCTCCATCTCCCTTAGGCTCAGCTCGGCAGAGCCCTCGCCGGACGTCATCGCCAGTGCTTCGTAGGCCTCGTCGACCTCCCGCCTCAGCCTCGCCAGGTCATCCGGGTGCTCCACCAGCTGCCCCAGGACCACGGCCATGCCCACGGCCGCCGTGTCCGCCCCGGCGCCGATGAGGTTGCCCACCTCGGCCATGACGCTTGGCTCCGTGGCCTGCCTCCCGTCGGGCTCCCTCATCGAGATGAAGTGGTCCAGCAGGTCCCTCCCGCGCTTCGAGTCTTTCTGCGTGTCCCCCTCGGCCATGCGGCTCTTGACCTGCTGGCTGCTCCACACCTGGAACCGCTTAAACCCCTGCGCGCCCCCCAGGAAATCAGCGATGGCCTGCACGCTCGGCCACTGCAGGAACATCATCTGGCCCGGGAGGTAACCCCCCGACGCCGCCACGTAGAAGATCTGGTGCACCGCGCTCATGATGCCGTGCTTGTCGCCGTCGTCGATGAAGCCGATCGGGCCGCCCATCCCCAGCTGGCTGACGACGTCGAAGGCGAGGTAGTTGGTCCAGACCTGCAGGTCGATCGCCTGCCCCTCGTCGGCGAGCTGGCGGAATCGCTGCCAGAGGTGGTCGAGGACTTGCTGCACCTGGGTCTCTTGGGACATGATCGCGGACTTGGAGTAGGCCGCCGTGACTCTTTTTCTCAGGAATGCGTGTTCTTTGACGTTGGTCGTGTTGAAGAACTATTATAGAGAGGATTTGTGTTAGCTAGATGTCAGATATTGCCCAACCACCCGGAGTCTCGATAGTTGGCAGAGACCATGCTGAAAGACGTGGAGGTCAAAGGACTTACACCAGTGCCGTTTCCCTTGGCTGTCCAGGTATCGTACCATGAAGTCTGCATATCCATGTCAGCGTCAATTTGGACAGGACATCTAGAAATTCAACGCGCTAGTCACCTTTTTGGTCCCTGTAGCATGGCCATAGACCTGTTCCAACGCCGTCTGGTCCACGAAGCTGACCTCGTTCGGCGACACCCGCACGACTGGGCCGTACTGGCGATGAAGGTCCAGGATATCCTGGTGCCACTGACCCGAGGCGTACTTGGCAGTTCTCCAAAGCTCGGTCACGCCTGCGAGAAAGGGGCCTGGAACATTTCGCATGGGGTGCATGTAGGCATTGTAGACGATGTTGGTGACGAGCGCGGCAGCTACCAGCAGTAGTGCCTCCCGCCAGCCGAAATTCGATAGGATCTCGTAGTACCGCGGAGGCGCCAAGGTGGCAGATATAATTTTCGCTTTTGCTGAATCCATTGTCCTCGAGGCAATATTAACGATGTTGGTTGTTATTGCGAATGAGAGTTCAGCAATATTGTCCAAGAGATTTAGTTGCTAACCAAGCTTCCAAGAACATATCTTCCTTTATTTCCAGTGATGAGCTGGTGTGTTCCACTTCCCCTGTAACCAGGATAATTGTAGTATGTGGAGAGGCAAGATGTCTTGTATGTGGAGAGGTGGCCACGGCCTTTCCCGGCTATCCGAAGGCCAAAGTGTGTGGGGGACAAGGACCGGGGATGTTCCTGTGGTTTTAGGCCGAGGGTAAATGTTTTTGTTCACGATTTTGAGAACCGAATATCGCGGACGGAGTTCGATCAATATAAAAAAGTGTAATCCATTCTTATCCAGAGGATTCATAAAATAATATCATACAACTGCACCTCTTACTATCTGGTCTTCTCACATCTGGGATGGCATTGCCTACTTGTGGAGGTCTATGTGGGGGTGAGTGGGGTGGGTGGTTTATGCTTGCTCTACCTCTCCACACGTTCGTGCCATGAAGTATCCACACACCCTCTCGTATATTCTGCTGTGAAACCATATAGATAGATGCGTCGGGTCCGGCGAACCGTCCGACAATCACAAATTGGTACCCCCTAGCACCCATTCCCATGTGCTCGTGAAAATGACCCGAACCGCAAACCTCGAGCACCCAGCCCTGGGCTCCGTCCTCGGCGTTGACTTGGACCAAGTTGTGCAGTATACGGGAGTTCCGTATGCGACCCTCGAGCACCAATTCGCAGATGCCGTCCTTTTCGAGAACCAGGGCCGGCTCCCTGTCGATGCAACTCGCTTTGGGTGAGTGATTGAGAAAATCATTAGCAGTGCTCTGTTGAACCTCATATTTGCTGCTCAATGCCTGTGCTTCACTGCTAATCTTTTCGGCAGTCCTCAGTCTATCCAGCCCAGCGAGACCTGTGACATGGAACATGCGATTATTCAACATACGTTGCCACATGGGGAAATGAAAGACTCGGGGACGGAGTGCCTGAACCTCAACATTACAGTTCCCAAAGGACAGTCGTCAGGCCTTCCGGTGCTCGTCTTTATTCATGGTGGTGGGTACTTCATGGGTGCTGGCTCATGGCCTCAATTCGATATGCAGCGCATTGTCGCTTTGTCGATACGATCTGGAAAGCCCATTATTGGTGTCACAATCAAGTAAGCCAGTCGTAGACTCCCGGGCCCGTGACTTTATTGGACTGCCCATCACGATTCTGACACCCCGTACACAACGAAAGCTACCGCCTGGGAGCACCTGGATTCCTCACATCCCAAGAGCTTACTAGCCATGGAATCAAGCCCGACCGAGGCTTACAGGACCAGGCGGCGGCATTTACCTGGCTCCAACGTCATATCGGAGGGTTTGGTGGCGATCCTCAACGAGTGACAGCTTCAGGAGTGAGCGCCGGAAGCAGTAAGATGACCTCGACCACGAAATGAGGAAATGGCGCTCGTCGACTAAGCAGACACAATTACACAGTTTCCATCCTTCTTCACTTGGCCAAGAACCAGCCTCTCTTCAATCAGGCAGTTTGTATGGGAGGAACTCCGGCCCTTATTCCACGCTTGCCCATCGAGGTCGCCGAGGGCACTTACGCATCAGTGCTGGAAAAGCTTGGCATTGCCGACGACTCACCTGCAGAGCGTGTCAGGAAGCTGAAGGACACGGACCGCGCGGACTGGGTTACGAAGTTGGGGCCAGGCCTTGCGCTTAGTCCCGTCGCCGACAAGGACGAGAACAAGGCTCCGTTCTACCAGGCTGGTGTGCCAGAGGAGGACATTACTCCTCCAGGCTGGTGTTCTCGTATCATGCTGGGAGACTGCGAGATGGATGTGAGTTTGACCTCTGGCCGTGTAACTCTAGTTTTTTTTTTAATTTCTTCTTAGATGTGCCTACTGACGAGGAGCTAGTCATCAATTCTGGCCTACATGCTCGGCCCCCGCGCGGACGACATCGGGGCGAAGTTCCACACCGTCCTCGACCAGTCCCTGGCCGACAGCCCTGATGCCAAGGCGGCTTTGTTGACCGCGTACGACAGCCGACAGAGTGGGGGAACTGTCGGCTTTCTGCACTTTGCGCACGACGTTGTGCAGTTGGCTGCCACGAGCCTCATAGCCAGCCGCTGGCCGGGCCCGGCCTACGTGTTCCACTTCAACGAGCCGAACCCGTGGGAGGGGCGCTTCAAGGGCGTGGCGTCTCACCTCCTAGACACTGCCTTCTTGTTTCAGAACTACGAGGAGTACCTCGATGAGGGACAAGCTGCGTCAGGGAGAACGTTCGGCCGTCATTTGATCGAGTTTGTCAGCGGCGAGGAGCCCTATGCTACCTTCTCGTCAGGTTCGGGGAAGGTGCAGGTTTATGGGCCTGGGGAGCCGAGGTCGCGCCAGGTTCACGCAAAGGACCTTCTCGCTGCCGGCCGGAGAGACCGAATCTTCAAGTTGGCTGAGGATGTGGGATTGGACAGGCTGACGACCATTGTACATATGACCTTGCAGCCCTAAATTATCCACCCGATAGTCGACGCATAGACCTTGGCACCGTACCTTTTAAATCTATTTGAGAACAATTAATCTTGTCTCATAACTACGTATAGCTGGAGCTTCTCATACATGATTGGTCAGTCCATGGTATATTCATATGAGTGCCGTCTTTGTCAATTGTAAACTGAGAATGTTACCCCGCGAAATGATCTCTGGTGGTCCTTAGGCCAGTATAGATTTATTTCGTGGAGTTTCTAGTTAATTTAGTAGTTAGGCTATTGCCCAAGACTCCCTCCGACTTTGCTTGCGCCGTTGTATTCTTCAGGTTCATGCTATCCCTAATATGGTAAATCAACCTTTTCAACGTTATCTTTGGCAAATTCAACTATCACCTGAACTACTTTCCATGTTGTGGATTCCTGCTCTTTTTAAATTGTGTGTTACACCGTGTTCTTCATGGGTTGTTGGTCCTCTTAGCATGTTTCATGTACCTTCACACCGCTTCTTCTCAAAGACCTGGGCTGTGACTGGTGGATAGAAACTAATCAGGCTGCCAAAGGTACTGTAGTGCGAAGTTGAACGCTGTACAACACACCAGACTTGAGATGCTATCCCTCTTCTGAAAAGCCGGTCGAATAAGGCCAGCTTGGACAGAGAACTGCCTATTTTAAGGCTCAACTGCTCTCCCGGGCTCCAAATTTCCCATCTACCATCTGGAGTCCCGTCCCAGCCCGTCTTGTTCCTAGTGAAAGCATAAACAAGTCCGCGATGTTCTGCCACAAAACTGGGACTGTTGCCCATTCGTCGCGCTAGATATAAAGTTTGAATTTTGGCTTTTGTTTTACTTCCACAAATTCTCGAATGACATCGATTCCCCGCTATGATGGATAGTAAACAACTCCAGTCACAATCCGAGCTTTGCTGGTGTTGCGAAAATATGGCCAAAGGACTTCTTGAAACAATCTGGAACGAGACCCTGAACGTCAATAACTTCCACCGATATCGAAGGATGCCTGGTGCTCACGCCCTCTGCTATCCCGCTCTCCTTTATTCAGCTATACTGTGCCCACTTTGCAGATATTTCGTTGCTCGACTAAGCATCAGAAAAGGATTTACCGAACAGTATGTCACGAGGACCTATGTCGAAGAGGCATTGGCAACAACAAAGGGAATGATTCGCATGCTTCTCGCAAGCCCATGGAAAGAACCAATGCCTCGGTCACCCCCTTGGATCGACCCAAATGATCTGCCTGAAGAATTCCGCCCATCACCGGATTACGTGGATAGTTTCCAAGAAATGGCACACAACAGCCCTGGACACCCCCACACATCACTTCAGCTGGGAGCTTCTTTCTGCCTTGATCGCATTGATCTATGGTGGAAAACAAGCATATTAAGAAATGGGTTAAATTTCATTCCGTCTGCCGAGTTCTCCGATAATGAGCGAAGACACTGGGTCCGAGTTCGCCTGGCGAGTCTGACGGCAATTTGTAGCTCAGAGAATCCTGATGACTATCTTCTCTTCTGTTGCCCAAGAGGTACGCTATCTCTTGAATTACACTGTACCGTGCTCGGACTATACTCATTCTTCTTCAGAGTCTCCTTCATCGGAATATGTTGCTGGCCGGACAATCGAACCGGCCGACTCTCCACAAAACATGGCGCTGGTACGCACCTGGCTTAGAACATGCCAAAAGAACCATGCTAGGTGCTTCCAGCCCTTATGTGGAGCAGAAATCATCTCAGAACCGCTGAAGAGTCTTCCTACGAGAGTTGTTGATCTCGGTGAATCGGATGATCCGAGTCAAATCCGGCTCTTCCACACAGGGGGCTCAATCGGCCAGTACATCACCCTAAGCCATCGATGGGGCAGTAACAGCCTGTTCCACTCAGTGAAGTTGACCAAGGACAATCTTGATGGGTACTGCAGGGCGATCCCATACTCTACCTTGACGCAGACCTTCAAAGATGCCTTCAAGATATGCCAGAATCTTGGGTTTCGGTATATCTGGGTAGACGCTCTCTGCATCATCCAAGATGATGAGGCTGACTGGGAGCGAGAGGCCATGAGAATGGGTGATATTTTCGAAGGTTCAGTGTGCACCATTGCTGCCGTTGATTCACTTGACGCTCGAGGCGAAACGGACCATGGCCTATTCATGCCGCGCCGCGGCCCGCGCACGTCTATCCACGTGCCTTGCCTCGAAAATATAAATACGGAGCAGGATATCCGGCTCGAGAACATTAGGCGAAGATTCAATCTGGCTGTTGAGGGTTCGAGGTGGAGTGAACGCGGATGGGTCTTCCAGGAGAAGGCTCTCTCAAGACGCATGGTGTACTACACAAAAGACCAGCTCTTTTGGACATGTACCGAGGCCTGCCATGATGAACAAAATACTGAATACGAATTCAGTTCTCAGAGAAAGACTGTGTTGATGCTCGGCTGCAAATCCCCAGAGGACGAACTGTCATCAGAGAAAGAGGCACCACAGGCTAGCCTTCGGACCAGCGTTGGCACAGCATGGGGTTCGTCCATGAACACGGGCTTCCAGGAAGTTTTCGAAATCTACTCGCGGTCAAAATTTACGCACTGGAGTGATAGGACGGTTGCCATCAACTCGCTCTTCAGCAGAATAGAAAAGCACTCTGGTATCCTCTTCCGCGCTGGCATTTCGTCGACGGCTGCCGCGCGAGATCTGCTCTGGGAGCCCCTTAAGCCTCACGAAGTGGAATCCCACCACGGAGAAACTACTGATGGGGCTGGTAAAAGGCAGTTTCTGCCATCGTGGTCGTGGCTCAGCCACAATGGGCCAATCTCATATCGGGAGACTCTGATGACCAAAGAGAAAGACCCTGAGGTCCTTGCTTCATGCAGTATTCTCGAAGATGCGCTCCATCCGGATGATCGAATTGGTAGTATACGGGCTACTCTTGTGCTCAAGGCTCCTGCTCATCCCTTTCAGCGTGTGAGATTGTCCGAGTCACCTAGCTGGAACCCACCCTCAGAGGACGATATGGGGACAATAACAGGAATTCTTCCAACCGAGCACCGAGGCGAAATGTCACCACTTTCATTGGATCTCAGCCATTTGCCAACATGCACTTCCCTGCTGAGGGATCCTTTTGGGAAGTCGACCGGTTGGTACATCCCAGACAACGGAGATGGATCGTCCGCGGGCGACACAGTCCTGTGCTGCGCATTAGCAATGACTGTTTCCGCATTATTCAAGCACCCAAAGTCCAAGCGCAACCTCAAATGGTATGAAGCTGTGGAATGTCTGGTTGTGAGGAGAATGAATGGTGCGGGAGAGAACCACTACCGACGTGTTGGGATAGCTCGAATGTTTGGAACCGACTGGCTTGAAAGAGCTTCAATCCGAAGCTTCAAGGTGTTCTAGTTTCACAGGATGTGGTTCATGGTTCGGGAAGCTCTTAGACACTTCAGTCCTGTTATCTCGGTAGTCACCTGTACGCCATCAACATGGCATTGTGGCCTTTGCAGACTTCCGCCTATAGCGCACCTCCAGGGCCATCATGAGCATGTGGGATACAATATTCAATGAAGCAAACTGCAAAGCCAGTAAGTCACCTTGATTAGCCGACTCATTGGTTGCTTTATGGAAGACAATTAACACCTGATTTTAAGTAGCCACACATACAGAGTAGGTACACTAGGGATAAGGATGTCAGGGATACCGACACATTGTCTGCGCCACAAAGACTAGCAACGCCGCTGACTACGCCGCTGTCATGCAGAATACACGTCTCGCTATCTACCGTTTCCCACAACGTCCTTCCTAATTGGGAGTGTTTCTTCCTTCTTTGGGCCCAACCATTTTTTCTTATGCTCCTTCGAGATTCCGTTGGTTCTGCGCACTCCTATTCGACAGCGTAGGAGTGGATATTGACCGTGGGCTTAATACGTATCTGGAATTAGTGTCTGAGTTAGGGGATTTAGAAAACACATCACCTTGTGTTATTCTCGGGCAATCCCTTCTGAACCATCTCGATTCATTCCAAGTCCACCCGTGCTTGTTCCCTCGGCGTACGAGTCTTGACTTGCTTATATTGTCGTCCCAGTGTTGCTGCTCAGGCCACCACCGGGGATATGGCTAGCAACGTGAATCAGGTGGGCTTTGAACGCAGGATGAATGTGGTTCGGCAAATTCTCAATGACTGCGGACTTCAGGTTGGAGTGAAGTGTCGCCGTGCACCAATTGCTCTCTCACTAATCGGGCACTGTGCCCCGGTCCCGGCAGGCCTCCCAGATCTCCACCCTAGCATACGACGAACAGTATCAATACCCCCTCAACAACTACCTGTTCAAGGTAGAGCTTGCGACGCCGGCCCCCACCTCCTCGTTCCCGGGTACACAGCCTGGCACGTGCAAGGCCCCGTCCGACGGCGTCTCTGTTCTGGTTGTCAAGCTGAGCAACCCGGCAGCCCACGACGTGAACAATGCCAACCGCGTGGCGAACGACGTGGCGGCGCAGCACCTCATGCGCCAGTCCATGGCTAAAGCCGGGCTGGCTCCCCTGGTACCGGACGTCTATGCCTGGGCGCCGGGTACGACTACCGATGTGGTAGACGAGGAGGGGTATGGGTGGATCATGTCGGAGCTGCGGAGTGGCGTGGACCTGGACTCGGAGTTCTCTTCTCTCACGCCAGAGAACAAGAAACACGTCCTGAAGCAGGTGGCTGCCATTTTTGGGGCTATCCAGGCGGCGAGCTTGCCGCAAGGCGTCACCACGTTTGGCGGCGGGCTCAAGTTCGACTCGGACGGGAACATTGTGAGTGGACACTCACCGTCCATACAGGACGTGAAGCCCGCTGGCTCATACGCGGAGTGGAGAGCTGGAAAGCTGTGTTCCCAGCTCGAACGAGCCGCCGCAAGCCCCGTCATTCAGGGCTGGAGGAGCAACGGGGTCGCCACCAGGATCGAAGAGTTCCTGGCGAGCGGCGGCCCGGAGAAAATCCTCACTGGTGTCGACGTGCACCGAAAGTGCCTGATACACGGAGACCTGAGTGCGTGTGCACCCCCTGAGATCTGGCCAGCAGTGAACTAACCTGCCGCAGCGACGAACAACATGCTGTTTGAAAAGAAGACCAACAGAATCACAGAAATCCTGGATTTTGACTTCGCCTCCGTCTCGCACCCCTTTGACGAGTTCACGTCCATGTCTCTCAGCGACATCGACGGCAACGTCGGCGATGAGGACACCGGGATCACCCGGGCGATTCTCCCCGGCGACTTCACTACGCCACCGGCAGGCCTGGACGAGGAATCTACGAAGGAGTGGGAACTTGCCAAGACGTGGAATGCCGTGCTGAAGGAGAGTACGGCACTTGCGCCGAGCCAGATCGAGGGTGTGAATGAGATCCGCGACCTGATGCGTTTGCAGAGGCTTCTGTGCCCTTACCAACTACGCAGCGTCTCCGCTCTCGAGGGACTCGACGATGAGAAGATTACCGAGATGCGGGCGAAGGCAGAAGCAGATCTGCTGGCTTGGCTGGAGAAGCACGGGTTCTAGGAGCAATGTATCCTGGAGTATTACTAAGCTTTAGAGGACAGGAGTCCCACTGTTCTTGTTCCCAACGCCTAAAACTTCGGCCATGTCTGCCTAAATAGAATTTGAACACGTCTCACCACCCATCTTGCATCTTTCTGTCCAACATGGCATCGATTCTCCCAAAAGAGACGCCAGATATGGATGAAGTAGCTCGTAAGAAATCGGTTGCCGACTTGGGACACCAGCATCGCGAAATCCTCACTCGGGCACTTTCCAATGTCCTGTCCACACCGGCTGCTGAGCTTGCGTTTGCGGAGATCATTGATGGTGCACCCCTCAGTCAGACTGCGAACGAGGTGCGAAACGGAATATTGCCAAAGGATCACCCTGTGAGAAGCCAACACACTGAGCTGTGTCCCGGGGTCCTGGAGAAGTACAGGGACATCCGTACGACACTTGATATACAAGTATTGCAATTTGACTTCCAGGTATGACATTACCGTCCCACATCCATACAGACATGTTTCGTTCTGATGCATTAGTAGCTTCTGCATTGTTACCATGCCGCATCGCCAGGCTCGGCGGCCTTCAAGACTCGCTTGATTGAAATGGTTGCTGTTGCGATTCATCAGATTGCGGTGTACCTGTACAGACTCGATCTGAATCTGGGCGGGCACCAGGACTACTTCACTTGAAAAGTACCTAAAGATGATATAGTCTTCTATCAAAACTATCCTGATGGCAAACTTCCAAGCCTTTTCTTCCACAAGCACTACTGGGATTGCGACCAGTACCCAGATGGGGTCGCTGACATTGTCGGATACTGGGCTGAAACGCGAATTCTCGGTGGCGTTGTTCTATTCGACCGGCGGAAGCCTAATCAGAGGGAAGCTCATGAAGATGTAAGCTCGCCCGCCTCCGTTGCAGAGATCCAATCCATGCTCGTTTCTTGGTACCGTACTGAAAACAACACAATTCAGCCTGACGCCATTTTCTTTCATTCTTATGCGGAGAACATCACCTATCGAATCTGGCGGCTGCTTGACACGCAGAAAAAGCTTCTTCTGGACTTCCTCTTGTCGGACAATGATGTCAACGGACAGACAACCAGCGCCCCAAACCCCCTCCCGATCGTTCCAGACCGAAAAAACCTGACTCGCATCGATCCGGAAGAGCCTATTCACAAGACTGGTATTTATCGCGACCTCTGGGAGCGAAAAACCCTTGGTGATAGGGCCGGAGATCCTCGGATGCACTGCTGCGCATTCAATACTATGGACTACCCTTCTTGGACTGACTTCAAGAGGTCTCTGGAGAGAGCGCTGACTCGGAGGTATGAGATCGACGACAGGCGGGAAAAGGAAATCGAGGCAGAGATGGAGGAAGAGGAATTAGTGGCAATGTCTGAACAACAAGAGGAAGATGGAGGGGAAGTCGCAAGGGTCTTGAACGCAGACAAGTAACTCGTTTGCTGGCCTATTTGTCTTCCCTTGAGAGGGAGTAACAATAGCTCCACTGTCGAATGTACGTAATGTGGTATCAATTGAAACCAAGGTATTTGCCCTCGGCCTACCTTTCGGACTCATTGTTCAATATAGTGTTGCGGACCACAAATTCGAAATACGACCTAACGGCTGCACGGCAGGGAAAAGAGCAAATATGAATCGTATGCATTGATCTTCGGGACAGTCCATCGTCTCTACCCTTCTGACTTCCTAACCAGTTTATCCTCCGCATCTGCCCGCCTGAGTTGATTGTTGGTCGGCAGCCGGATCGCATAAACGAACTTCCGTTTCCAGCTGGAATCTATGGTCAAAATAAGCGAGTGAACAGACAAATTTCGAATCCGACTATGAGGCCCATGCCAAGCAAAACATGACATGTTTCAATCGAATGGTGTATTCAAAATGAATCAATCGGGTGGGGTTGTGATCTTCTTTGGTCTGTGGAGTGAGCGACCAGGGGAGATTAGATTAGATCATGTCGGATTAGATTAGATTAGATCCTCAGCTTCAGCACGGACCAGACGCGACGCGACCTTGCTAGCTCTGACGACATGCGACGTCCAGCCGCGGTGGATTTGAGAACGCTCCGAGGTTCTTTTGCGCATCCAAACCCACCCACCACTGCCTCTTTGGCTTCGAGGCCCACGCCACCAGTGTTACCCTAGTCAATCATTACTTCTTGGATATTTATAGCGTATCTCGTACCGGTTGGAACCCGTTGCCGTTTCAAGAGCCGGCCGCCAGTCCGCCATGGACGACTACGACAATGACCATGACCACAACTCCGACGCGAGCTCCGACGACCAGGAGCACGACCAAGAGCAGCAAGATGATAACGTCACGATGGATGATGGGGATGACATGGAGGTAGACGAGGATGATGCATTCAACGAGGAAGACGAGGACCAAGACGAGGGCGACAATGATGGAGATGGGGATCAAGATGGCGACCAGGATCAAGAGCAGGACCAAGATGCCGAACAAGACGGAGATCAGGACCAGGACCCGGACCAGGAACAAGACGGAGACGGCGAACAGGAGGAGGATAGCACAACGCGGGTCGACAGACCGTCCCATTCGAAATCGAACTCGGTAGACACCCCCCAGACACCGAAATTCCGACCAAAGGTCCGACCGGAAGCCATCACCGCGAGGCTGTACGATATCGTGCCGACCATGGCCGCCCCTCAAGCGACGTCAATCAACGCCATCGCCATCACACCCGACCTGCGATACTGGTTGACGGGTGGTTCAGATGGGTACATCCGGAAATACGACGGCCCAGGCACCATCAACGGCAAGCAACTGTTGACTGTTGCCCAGCGGCACCCCTTCGTGGACAGCGTCACAAAAGCCGGAATACTCATGTCATATTGGGAGAATCTGGAGCCAGCCCCGCCGAACCCCAGGGGTGGTGCCAGCGATGCTGACCGCGTCCTGTCCCCCGTTTACAGCCTGGCAGTCCACCGCGACGCGCTGTGGCTGCTTGCTGGTCTGGAGAGCGGCGGGATCAATCTGCACAGCGTGAGACACGACGAGGGAAAGACTATTCACGTCCTGCAGGAACACAAGAAAGCTGTGTCGGTGTTGCAGCTGGCACCAGACGAGAAGAGTGTGCTGAGTGGGAGCTGGGACAAGAACATCCTCGATTGGGACCTGAACACTGGCAAGACGATTCGGGATTTCAGGGGCAGCGGAGGTCAGATCTCAGCTCTTGAGCCACGGCCCTTGAGTGGTGCACCAATCCCCCCAGAGGCAGCGGAAGAGTCGCTCCTCAGCGACACGATGCGGACCAGCACTCGGACCAATGGCTTCTTCAGCAGCGGTCCCGACTCAGGGATACCCAATGGAGCGGCGATTCCCAACGGCGACAGCATGGGAGATGGCGAAGGCTCTGATCATGAGTCGCTCTTCGGAAGTCCAGCAGGGTCACTGTTTGGCGATGGTAACAACAACATGGGCGCAGACAACCCATTTGGCGGAGACAACGACAATGACGGATACTCTCACGCGATGCTGGAGCCTCTCGATGATGCCCCCCATGGGGACGGCGATGTCGCCATGGGAGGAGACACGATTATGGGCGATGCCTCCCACGAAACCACAGACCATCCAACAGCAGACGCTACGCCGGGTACGACGCAAGACCCAGCACAACCGCAGTCGGACCAACCATTCGCTCCCGACGCCGGAAGCAACCAACTCAAACCCCAAGACGCATCACAAGCCGATGCTCAGCGACCATCAACAGCCCAAACAGACGCCGACTCCAAGCAGCCGTCAATACACTCACCGACCCTTGTCTTCAACAACCCCCCGCCGGCGCAGTTCGACCCCACGCAGACCTCCGACTCGACCTTCTTCTCCGCCGCCATGGACGGCACCATCCGGATCTGGGACCGCCGGGTCCCCGCGCCCATGGCCCGCATAGGCACGCGCCCGGGGGTCCCGCCCTGGTGCATGGGCGCCTGCTGGTCCCCGGACGGCAACACCATCTACGCGGGGCGGCGCAACGGCACGGTCGAGGAGTTCAACATCCACAAGGCCACGTCCAACTGGCAGCCCGAGCGGACCCTCAAGTTCCCCGCCGGCAGCGGCGCCGTCTCGGCCGTGCGGACCATGGTCAACGGGCGCCACCTCGTCTGCGCCAGCCACGACATCCTCAGGCTGTACGACCTGCGGGACAACCGCGCGTTCAAGCACGGCGCCGTGCCCTTCCTGATCGTGCCGGGGCCACCTAGGGCGGGCGTCATCTCGCAGATGTATGTTGACCCCACGTCGCAGTTCATGCTTACTGCCGCCGGCACGAGGGGCTGGGAGGGTAGCTGCACCGAGGTCCTGATTGGGTATGAGATCGGATGCGTCAACGATTGATCGTTGCTTGCTGTCCACAGCGTTATTGATCATGAACCATTAATACGGGGCTTGACGTGGGCATGATGTTGGCTTTCTGTACAACCGCATGAGTCCCAGGCGCCAGCGGATTTTTCAGGTTGATTCTGGGATTTGGTTCAACAGGCGTTGGAGACAAAAAGCAACCGTGGATTAGTTTTGGATCTTTACAAGGCGGTACTTAGGGGCCGTGAGCGTGGAATCGGGGATGGCGCTTCATACTTTAAACTTCGGTATCAATACCCCTGGTTATTAATACACTTCAGTAATGTCTTCGACAAGGAAACAGTTCAATCAAGTCCCGTCTCAAGTGGTGACGAGCTCGTATCAACCAAACCAGCTTCCCCTTCATATCTCTTCTTATGCACAATTACGGCATTGACGTTTTCGTTAAATCAGGCGGTAAGGTAATGTCGCCAACCCTCTACGAGCGAGCACACCTCTCAAAGGGATCAATACGTGGTTCACCAGCCCACAGCCAGCGAGGACCAACAAAGTGTGATTTGGATACCTTTAGGCACAGGTTGACTCCGTCACTTGAATCCATACCTCATATGGCTTTAATTACCAGCGAAAGTCTCCCGTTGTGAGTCCCTTTATTCTTGTCACCCGTTATGGGCAGTTGAAGAACCAGTGACTCGATCATGGATCTACAGTATATAAATGTCGCCAAAGGGCTGTCTACTCCGACGTTCTTCTTCCTTTACTTCACTTCGGCAGAGACCTCAGGAGAAACATTTCTTTTATTCCTGGAAAGGGCACATCCACCAACAACCAAGAACAGTCAGAGTCCAGTGGGCATACCAGCCGACATCCAGGGCCATCATGAATAATCCAGAGGTGACATATGCCACAGAAGAGCAATTCCTCGCAATTCACGGAAAGGATACGGCGATCTACCCGTACCTACCAGGCTACAGCCACGCGCAGCTCATCAGAGACGACGAGGATCGGGTTCACCGTGAAAAGTCATGTTCGTTTTCTTACCTGCGCCCGTACGTGCCGCCTTCACCAGAGACCTACGACCAGCGGCCCGAAACGATACCCTTCACCCGCAATGACTTGCAGGCCTTCCGCGACAACGGTCTCGATTCAGTTCACGGATACTGGTCTGTCCACTGGGCGGCCGAAACTCCTGGCAGGGACGGCGATATCATCTACGACGATGGATATCGCAGTGTCATGACTTTCAGGAGTATCGAATTTATGATACGCCCTGTTGCGGACTTCAGGAACCGCGCTGATGCAGTCGCAGAACCCCTCAGACTCTAGTGAGTAAACGAATTACAAGATTTCAGGACCTTTCCATTCCATCACCTACCGCTCCCTTCGTCCGAATGTTGATTTTTTGTAACGGTATTTACGATATGCACAACAGTATCGGCTGGCGCGACCTGGAGGAATGCCTGGACCAGGCTCTACAACAAAGCGGCCCCATGAGGACTTTCATCGGCGTGGCATACATGAATCAGCCACGTAGAGGCCAGGAGGATGTGCCAGAGGGGAAGCGTGAGATCGCAATTGACTGGAGAATCGACCGTGCCCATCCAGACAGGATGACCTGGCTAGTGGAGAAGTGGAAACACCATAAGGCGTTCAAGAATACCCAAGCATACTACGACAAGATGAACGAGGTTGAAGCGCACGCTGCGAGGGAGAAGTACAACCAACAATTCCAGTCCCAAGATCCAGCAGCAACTCAACCGGGACGTCTCTTCGGAGTATACGTTCCACCAGTCCAGCCGCCGGAGCCGGTCCCGGAACGCCGGCGGATCAGGTCTGGACCAAGAAAAAAGAGGACCAGCAAAGACATGGGCGCAAGTCAGGAGCTCAGCCGGGGCGGTACAGACATGAGCGCAAGTCAGGAGCTCGGACCGAGCAGGAAGCGGCGAAATGTCGGTTCCGAGTCGAGCCGAAGCTCACAGGCAGGGTCCGCGCCGCAGTCAGTCACGTCTTCACCAGAGATGAGGCGGCAAACGCCGGTCAATACTTGGCAGCGGACGCAGATGCCTCCACCGCAGAGCCCTCGGTCCGCACAGCCATCCTACTCAGATCAGGGCTACGGGTCAAGGCTCCCGGCAGCATCGCCTAGCCAGGGCCAGCCATATGCGACGGCGGCTATGCAACATGTCCCGGCGCCGGGCTCGGGGTTCGCGCGTGGGCAACCCGGGGTTGCTCCCAACCCTTACTGGCCACAGGCCCCGCCTGCGCCCGGTCCATACTCAGCAGGTACCGTGAACTACTCGCACAGCATGGCATCGGAAACGTGGGGCAGAGGAAACTACGCGCCCAGTCCCCAATTCCCTTCGCCGGCCATGGCGGCCCCGGGTGGGGATGTGTTCCGGTATCGAGTCCCTACAGCCAGTCCGCCGGGCGGACCAAGTTACGCGGCTGTTCAATCATATCAGAGGCCGGCCATGGCGGCCCCGGGGGGCAATGTGGCCCCTAATCAAGTCCCTCCAGCCAGCTCCGACCCCGACTGGTTTGGATCGGCCGGACTTTACATGCAGTCGACTGATCCACAGGATTGGGACCAGTCTGGTTACCAAGACCAATATGGGGATGGTAGGGGTTCCGGCCGGCGTTGAGTCTCATCGAGGATGATGAAGCAAGGAGAGGATTTTGATTATCATCATGATAACGTTTTGGCTGGACTCACGCTGGATGGGCAGTCTAGGATACTTGCTTTCCTTCTTTGGTTCAGGAGGTAGGATGTCACGAAGCAGAATGGAATGGGTAATGTCTAGTAATGCATTCTGGTACTCAACTATGCTCAGTGTTGTAGTGAATGAGGAGTACAGTGCATGGAGTTTCCTTACGTATTTCGAACGGTACCCTGCCCGGCCAGTTCTGCAATGAGACTCTGACTATGCAACGCCCTCTTGATATACAACTATCGTACGTTTCGCCTGAGCAGTCACTGCATCCACAGTTGGTACCTACAACCAACGTTTTGAACGGTGATATTTGAGCGGACACGCGTTTCAACCAGCACGCCGCCGCGAAATATTATGACAGGGTAAACCTTCTTAACTTCACCGCCTTCGACACGTTGTAGGACGAGGCGATCGACAAGTGGGATATCTCTACTGATTCACTCTCAGAGCATATCAGTAAATCACAAGGAGATGGCTCGAGTGGTAACCGAGAATCGACATCGATGAGCACATACCCTTTCCTCGTGAAGGCCTAGTACTTGTGGCAGTGAATGAGGGATATGGTGAAGGTGAGAGATCGCAAGTCTTTGAACAGGGCACCCTCTGGAGCTTTCTTTCAGTCATATTCAGGCTATCCACACACTTCGAATGCAGATATCGCACATTTGCCACACCCATAGTCGCCTTACGCACACAGCTTCAAATTATGGGTCATATGGACCTCCAGGACAACGTATCGCCACTCCTTGATGGGATGGTAATATGATGTGGCTACCATTTTCTGCAGGTGTAGTACGTGCCAAACGATTCATTTCGTTGCTCACTGACTTCCAGAAGAATGAGACCAAAAAGCATGATTTGAGGCGTTGAACAAATACTTTGGCTTCGTCACAGTGGCCAGTAACGTCTTGCCGTGAGTTGCTCCTCCTGTCCCACATCATCGCTTGTAAAGAAGCCAGTGACTTGAGCATAGATCCAAGGTATAAAAAGGTGTCCACATAGACTGTCTGGACAAATTTGAATTTTCCCTCAAGTGGAAAGAAAGTGGGAAAAGACGAAGCCGTCGGTGCCCAAGCAGACGCAACAAAAAGATATCAGCAACATTCATTGTCCAGCAAGCTTGCCAGCCCACGTCCAGATTTATCATGGAGTTCGATTTCGAGTCAGAACAGGAGAAGACGGCCCTAACAGGAGCCGATGAGGCCATATACCAGTACCTGGGGATTCTCTTCCAAACAGGTTTGACACTAGAAGGAACATTGCCCGCGAGAATTTGTGGTGGCAATCTTCAGCTCACCGAGTCTTCTGAGATGTTCTTTGACATACGACCGGAAAGGCTACCCTTCACATCTCACGACTTGCAGGACTTTATTAAGTACGGTCTAACATACTCGGGAGAATGTTTCAACGTTCTCTGGAACGGTTATCAAGACCAGGGCAAGGACCTCATCTATGGCGACTTTTTCCGCAGTGTTATTTCTTTCAGGACCATTGAATTTATGGTCCGACCGTTGCAGAGACTCGACGCCGATGATCCGCCCAGACTTTTGTGAGTAGAACTAATCGGAGTTCTTCTCCAGTAAACCATCAATGTCATCTTCTGGCTTGTGGCTGATGTTTTCTAACAATATCCATAATTATCACCACAGAATCGGCGCGGGTGATGTACAGGACTGTCTGACGTTGGCTCTGAACCAAAACCCAAACCATCCGAGAACGGTGGTGGTGGGAAGAGGTTTTGCCACGAACCCGCAAGACGTCAGGGACCAGAAAATACATCCAAACATACAGCCACAGAGAATGCAAATCCCCTTCGAATGGAGGATAGACCGTGCCGATGAAGAGCGGACTGCTAGAGGAGTACAAAGGTGGAGACACGACACGTGTAAAGGAAAAGATAATTACGAGCTTCGTTTACGCCAGTACTCTAAGTTTTGCAATGATCTTGAAATTTGGAACACGAGGGAGTTCCCTTTCAACTCAGAGGAGGAGAGGCTGGCCCTTGAAGGAACCGATGAGCTGATACACCCGTATCTGATGACCTACAGCGAATCAAGATTCATCAAGAATAACACGTGGCCTGCCAGATTGCGTCAAGACGAGATTGTCGTAGCCAGGTCTCACTACAACCAGCAACCTGCCATGCCGTCCTTGACCTCCGATCGTTTGAGCGACTCTCACGACGACCTCACAACCTTTCAAGGATTCTGGTCTATTCTTTGGTTCAGCGAGGTACAATACAAATCCGATATCGTATATGACGATGATTTCCGCAGTGTCATCACATTCGGAAAGACCGACATTGAACTTATGGTCCGACCAATAAAACCCGATCCCACGACGACAAGGCTTTTGTGAGTGGAGCTGGCATAATTACCATTGGGTTCACTATGATCCCTGCTGTACATTTTGATTTTGATTCTGTCTAACAAGATTCATGAATGGTCAATATAGTATCTGCCCGGGAGATGTACAAGACATTCTGCGCAAGGCTCAGCAGAAGGTTGAGGAGACAGCTAGCCGTACACCGGCCCAACAAACCGCGGCAGTCATAGGTCAAGGAACCGTGATGAACCCGCATGACAACCCGCTGCACATGTCAGCTCTGATCCATCCGCCAATCACCTTCGAATGGAAGATTGCTCGTGCGTCCAACCTCGCCGGGCGAATACAGTCATGGAGATACAAAGTGTGCGGAGGGAGCCAGAATTACCATAAGCGGGAACATGGTTATCTGGGTTTTCTCCAGTCCCGTGGGCTGGGTGATCCAAGGGAGGGCCAGCGATCTTCAGCCATCTTGGAAATAAGGAAGAGGAAAAAGGAAGAGGTGGCTACAAGTCAGGGGGGCGGCCCAAGTTACAAGCGTCGGAGTACAGGTTCTTCCCAACGGAGCTCGGCTCCGCAGTCCTCCGTGGGCTCACCGGAGATCTCGCGTCCACCGTCAGTCGCCGTGCCAGGGCAGTCGAACATGGATCCACCGCCGCCCGTGGGTCCAGGAGAGCCGGCCACGAACATCGAGCACCCGATGCGCGGCGCCCAGAGAAGGAGAGGCTCGAGGGGCTCGCGGGGTAGTATTGGTTCTGCAACACCGCGTATGAGCTCAAGAATGGCAAGTCTAACATTTCAGTCGTCGACTGGGGGTTCGCCGGAGGATGTGGGGTCGCCGTATGCGGGCTCTCTTTGGGGCGGGCCTCAAGGAGTGGCGAGAACGGCCCCTGGGCGGTTTGGTGGGGGATATGAAGAGCAGGCCCTCCCTCATGGACAACAAGGCCAAGGTTTTGTGCCGCATGTCCCAGGCCATGGATATCAGGGCCCAGGTGAGGTGCAGCAGACTCCAGCTTATGGTCAGCCGACCAATGTCTTTGGGCATATGAGAACGGACTTTCACCCACCCCCGCAGCGACCGTTCCAGGTGGGAATCGCACTTACGCAGCAGTCTGCGGCACATGGTGGCTGGAATCTTCAACACCCAGGGCAGCCGCAGGCACCGGTCGGGCCGGCTCCCGAGCAACATTCATATCAACGCGGCTATGCGGGACCTGCGGATGCACCATCCGGCAGGGGGTACTCTGGCGGCTCAGGGTACAATATGCCTGCATCTGGGAGTCACCCGCCCGTCTTTCCACCCACGCCACCGGCCATACACGGCGGACGGTTTGCCCTACCCCAGCAGCCTCAACACAGGGCAGGGGTTCCACCAGAGGCAGGAGATGACCCGTCTGTTATGCAGGATATGCCCCTGACCGAGTCGCCTCAGTTTCACGTCCCGGCCGGTACGCAGCCCTTTTATCAACATCAAGACATGCCACCACTCCCTCCGCCAGCCATGAGCAACATAGACCTGGCTCCCTTCCAGGCCCAGCCACCACTGCCACCAGTCGAGCAGAACTACCCGTCCAGCTTGCCACTCGCTACAAGTTCTATGTCCGCCGAAGTCATCCATGCGCCCGAGCATGAAGATGTTCTGGCGGACTCGGGGCCTGAGTCAGAATCGGAGGGAGACGATGTCCCGGAGGACTCGGAATCGGAATCGGAGGGAGAAGATGATCAATTATCCCACCAGGACACTCGAGTGGCCCAGCCATTGCTCCCTACTAGTGGTCAAGGCGACCCTGGAGCATACGAGTCACATCCAGCCGTGGCACAGAATCCGTCTTTTTACCGAGACGTATTTATGGGTGCGGGCGCATCCGACGATGATGCATCCGACGAGGATAATTTCCATCGACGATAATGAACCAAGCAGAGATCAGCGTTGTGGCTCTTTTTCTTTCTTTTTGGTGGACTGCCGGCGGATCGGCCATTTCATCATAATGTTTTTGGGGACTCTTCTGTTTTCTTTTCTTTTTGGAACGACTGACGCCATGACGGCCGGTTGATAATACACTCTTTTCTTTTCTTGGTGTTGGTGGTATAGGCGTGACAGAGGTCGGGTTGGGGTAATGGAAGGGGGGGGGGGTTGCGGCGAATGGAAGCATAGTTAGAGGAATGCGGTAATTCAGCTTAGATGAAAATTTTCCTACTCATTTATTCATGGGTTCAGTTGCCGTGACATGAACCTCCAGGACCAGCGATGTGGATGTTGAGCAAAGTCTACAATGCTGAATACAGTCCCAGCCAACATCTGATGATGAGCCGCTCTCGTTATCCATGCTGGTGTACCATTTTAGCTTCGATAGGTTGTATCCACGATAACGCAACTGGATTGGATTCAAGAAGCTCCATGGAATTCGGTTAGTCTGGATGGTACGTCACTAGGAGCCTAATGACCGAAACTGCAACATCATAGACCATTGTTGGTCCTGTTGGTTGTATCAAAAAGTGGGTCCATCACCAAGTGCTGGCATTGACCATGCTAGGGATCGTTGGCACATGGTGGCTTCCAACCAACAAAGCTATTCTTATACATGGCCCAAGTGGCACTCCGCAAGTGCCTCACACTTGCAGATTCCCTCCGCCAAATTCAGCCCTCTCATCCTTCTGACTGACGTCCAAATTTGCATCATCCATTAGTTCCACCGAGGCTCGATGGGAACGAGAAAGGTCTGCTCAAGCCCTATATGAAGTTAGAAGTTCAAGTTCTTCGTAACGTCGAGAAACTCTATTGCTGTTCCCCCTCACAGCAGAAGTTCTTGCCGAGACATCGAAGGAAACCACACTTGTAAACCGTCAGAATGCCCTCAAAACACCTCCCTCTGATAATCCTTGTCCCCGGCGCGTTCGGCACCCCAGAAAGCTTCGGCCCGCTGCTGCCACACCTCAGGGAGGCCGGATATCACACGCACCCGGGCCCCTATGCAAGCTCCAACCCCACAGACCCGTCCGCGGCGACGTGCGCCAACGACATCGGGTCCCTCCGCAACGGCGTCCTCCTGCCGCTGCTCGACAAGCTGCAGAAAGACGTTGTCATCCTTGCACACTCGTACGGCGCGATTGTTGCGAGCGGTGCCGCCAAGGGCCTCGACAAGGCGACGCGTGCGGGAAATGGTCAGTCGCATGGGGTCATAGGGCTGATTTACGTGGCCGGTAATATCGTCCTCAATGACGAGTCACTCGGTGAGTCATTGGGGGGCGTCTACCCGCCCTTCATCAAGCTGGACAAGGCATGATACGGCCCGAGGTGGAAATTCATATGATACCTGCTGATTTTCACAACCTAGCCGTCCAAGGGGCTGGCCCTCATCGAACCCGCCGAGGAGGTCTTGTACAACGACTGCGATCCAGCACACGCTGCAGAGCTGAGCCGTGACATGGTCCCTCACGCGTACGCCGCGTTTGAGACCAAGTCCACGCCTCCTGCTTGGGCAGATAAAGGCTTCGACGGGAGGAGGGCGTATGTGCGCACGCTGGACGACTGCTGCAACCCTTCATTTGTCCAGGACATGTGGCGCGAGAGAACAGGGGTCCACTGGGACGTGGCCGAGCTCAAGGCTGGCCACATGCCGTTCATCAGTCAGCCCAAGGAATTGGCCGTGGAGATTGGGAAGTTTGTCGACGGATTCCTGGCACTGTGAATAAGTCAGGCACAAAATTGGGGTGAGGGCCTTTGGTGTTGCGGTGTTGTGGCGTTTTGATTTTTAAGCTGCCTGAGCCCACGAGGGATCCCATAAGAGCTTGGATGTGGTCGAACGGCCGTTTTGAAGATTCTAGGAAATACATATGAGCAATGAAATGGAGCACCGTATGTCAAATCCTCAGTCCAATAGGCTTCCGATTCGTGTCCAAAACATGCAGCGACTGTGTCATTGTCCAACGTTGTTGGCGTTGAATCACAGGTTGGACTTTGCCTGAGACCTCCCGATTTCGAATGTGACCCGAAAGACAGCGTCTCACCCCTTGAGATCCGCGCGTAGTTGCTGATAAATTGAATTACCAGATCAGCATGTGTGGTCATTGCAAAATATCCAACCCTGCTGGCTTGACAGCCATGGCCACTGCTTCTTTTCAGGGGCATCATGGCAGGGCACTGGCCGGAACCCGAGGAAGGACCGTCCACCATGATGCATCTGCTTTCCCTGAACTGTAGCTCCGTGGGTTTCTCGCATGTGAGAAAAGTCTTGGGCCACACCGATGGTGGAATCCCGATCTCGTCTTTGTGTATCTGCACCACCCTCCCGCGACATAAACACTTTCCCCTGCAACGACATGCTATCCGCGGTGCGGCTACGGCGATTCATCACAATCATTGGTATGGACCTTGAGAAAACATAGGGGTCACATATGCATCTTGCTGCTGGAATCCCAGGACAGCTGGGTCAGGGAAAACACGACGAACACACCAGATAACATAAGACCACGCAGTGAGTGCAAAGCTAATCATTCTCTTCCTAAGCTTGAAGGTCCAACTGAAGTGGCCTAAGAACACTCGAAATGTGCTATGTACGTGCTTGGGAATGAAAGCCTAGAATTTTAAAGGCTTCAGCTCCGTCGGTTCAACTTGACAAATTACCCCCCAAGACGGAACGAGAAGAGTAAGTCCACGTTTCTCTCAAAAAGTCCACTGGTAGAGCTCGGCATCAATCAAAGCTCGATGAGAAGCTCCTCTTCTTTTTCATCCTTGGGTGTGGTGGCGGCATCGGCTGGGGAATCGGCGCCATCAGCACCAAAAGTCATCAGTGACTCGGCATCAATGCCCATGTGCTCCTGAACTCGATCAGGAACTGTGTTGGTCTTGAAGGTGCCTCGGTCAGTCCGGTGACCTCCTCGTCGGATGCCCAGAACCTCGGCCTCGAATCCGAGATCAGACTCGCCCATCAGCGACATCGAGTCGAGTGCGGCATGACGTCCAGCCGGCGGGCCTGCATCGAGAAAGTTGACCAGAGACTGAATACCGCCTCCGGTGGGAGCCATGGGGCTGTTGTTGGGCGGGGCAGGTGGCTGCTGCCGTCGCTGGTTGGGTCTGCCCTGCTGCAGGGCCGGACGGCTTTGAACCTGACTGCGCTGGCCGTTGGCCCGAGCATTCATATGTCCACGGTTTCGCGGTCCAGATGCAGTTTGAAATCGGTTGCCTTTGGATGGTGCGTGGTCATGGTTGCGTGTCTGCGGACCTGGTCGCTGCTGCTTGCCACTGCTGTGACGGGGACCACCGTTCTGGTTGTCAACCTGCGCAGAATCCTTGGTATTTTGTCGCTCGCGAAATTGAGGTGGCTTCTTAACCACTCGCACTCCGTCCCGGTTTGAGATGGGAATGAACCGCTCATTTATCATGTTCTTCTCGGTCTGTGCTGCAGTCGTTGGAGTATCAAGCTCGACCAAGGGCTTCAACGCCAGGAGTTGGGCCTTGCGGATAGCATCATCATGGACCTGAGGGTTCTTACTGAATTCGGCCCATTTCTCTGGACTGCTGTCGCGTGTCGGTTCGGGAAACGGCGGAGGCGTCGTCGAGGAAGGCAAAGGAGGCGCCTCGAGCTGAAGCTGGGCCATCCGCTGAAGCTGGGCCGTCCTCCACTCAGCTTCCAAAGTTTTGAACTCGTCGCAGTCCTCGCAGCATCGGCAGGGGTCGGTGCAGACCCCAGAACACTTGTGGCCACAGGCAAGGACCCTGGTACACGGCTGCAGGCAGGGAAGCTTCTCGTGGGGGACCCTGTTGGCAATCATTAGCATCCAAATCCACCAAGGTATTGCGGGAACCTTACACATGACAATTCAGGACGCAGCCGTGGCCGCAGGGAAGCCTGGCGTCACATTTGATCCAGCAGCCACCAGCGTTTCCGACAAAGTCATCCGGTGACTTCATCCAGATTTCGTTGGTGCTCTGCTCATCGTTGTGATTCTGGCACACCAAAGGCAGCCCCTTGCCCATAGCAACACGCTGCTGCTCTGCGAAACCGTTCCAAACTGGGGCCCACGTATCGAAAGACTGTATTGTGGCTTTGAACAGGTTGTCCTTGTTTCCGAACATGAAAAAGCCTCGACGGGCTCTGCTGATAGCGACTGTTGCGCGGTTTAGGCTCTCTACGAAGCCAACCCGCTTGACATCGGATGGCGTAGGCGGACTTCTAACAAGGGATAGAAGGACGATCTCGTTTTCCTCGCCCTGGTATGAGTCTACCGTCGCGACATTGAAGTGATATGTGCCTAAAGACGCAAAGTCTCGCCGCAAGAGCTGAAGAATTCTCTTCCGCTGTCCACGGTAGTAGGTAAGCACAGTGATCTCTGCAGGCTTGACACCATTCTGTACCAGGTATTTCATGAATGCGACGATCATCTGTGCCTCCCGAGGGTTGAATTTGCTATTGTCGGCATCTGTGTCCTCCGGCCATTCATGTGTGAAGAACCAGGTGCGACGAGAACCCATGCCTGGGATCAGGGGGCGGTTGGCATCATCTTTGACAAGAGGGTGATCCCTTAGTTTGGGGTAGTACTTCTGTACAATATAGCGTAGCTCTGGGGCCATCCGGCGTTGCTGGTTCAACATGGTGTATGGAAGTCGATTCCGAACCAAGCGCTCAAACAGAGAGACGTTGAGGTTGAACGGCTCACCTCCAAGCCGAGCGATGTCGCATTGGGGCGGCAGCTGCTGGTGGTCACCAACAAGGATGAGCTGGTCCAGGCTGGGAAACAGAGCGGACGAGACATTCGGCTCCCTGGTTTCAGCGGCCTCTTCGATCAGAAGCACTCGTGCTCCAGTGGCAGCCAGAAATCCACGATATTTTGTCAGCCCAGTTGTAGTGCAGCCAATGATGCTGATAGATTTCTTCTTCAGGATGCTGAGGTCGCTGAACCACTTGTTGATCTTCTGCTGCTTGGCGTGGCTAACAGCCTGTTGGAGGATCTCGCGGAACTTGGTCACCGATGCTTCTCTGAGTTTGGTTTGAAGGAGCTGATAGACTCCACCGCGAAGCTGAACCGGTATCTGGTAGAGATCATCACTGCGGGCAAGACTAGCAGCACATCTGGCCTGCCAACCGGGAACACGGGGCGTATTTCCAGTGTAGTGGCTGGTCAACGGGACCCAAATGCCATGTAGAGGATCGTCATCGTCCCCGACTGTGTCATCATCCAAATCAGGATCCACCTCAAAGTCGGGCTCGTCAACGGCTTCTTCTTCCGTAAAGCCAAGATCCTCGGGAGGCTGGCGTATGCGTTCAAGTCGCTCTTCGCCCAGCCAGGCCTGCATTGCTGACTCCTCGTCGTTGCCTTCCCATCCTTCGCTAGATAGGGATTCGAACTGGGCTTCGTTGATCACGCCGGCATCGAGGAGAGCCTGAGGGTCCAACAGATCCTGGCCGCCAAAGACGCCATCGACGAGGGTCTTGAAATTGTCGATGATTTGCAGTCGGGCTTTCTCAAGCGACTTGTACTTGGACCTGCCGTCTCCTGCTGCATCCTTGCCGAGCGACTTGCGAAGGTTGTAAAGTGTGCGTTCTTTGATCACCTCGTTCTCAGTGCGACCGCCCACGCGCAAGATGTTGGCGCCAGCAGAATGACAGTAGATGAGAAGCTGGTCTAGGGCGTGATTGGTTTGGGCGGCGACGATCACAGGGGGGTCACCTGGTCGCCGGTTTGCAAGGATGGCCATCAGAGCCTGAACAGACGTAAAGGTTTTGCCAGTGCCAGGAGGGCCCTGGATGACAGCCAACTCGTTCGAGACCATCCGTTGCAGAGCCTTCAGTTGGGAGGTGTCAAGACTTGTGTGTTGTTGGATATCCAGCTGGGACAGAGGGCGAGTTACGTTGCACTCTTGGTACTGGGCAGCAAGTCGCTGAAAAAGCATCTGCTCAAGGTCTTTGCTACCTGATGTCTGCTGCTTCTGCTGGGGCGTGAGCTGTGTTATGAGGCACGACAGGTCGAGGAGAGGGTTTTGGGCGATAAATCGTGATACGTGATCATGGTCGTCGAGGTCAAGGAGGTACTTGTCGAAGGTGGAAACCTCCCTAGCGGCGAGCTGGAGCCCAATCATGGCGTGACGAGCGGCTTCGTAGAAGCCGTTGCGAGACTCGATCATGACCAGTTCTTGGTCAGTGTCGACGATCGCCTCTTCGGCACAGGCCCAGATTATGTCCACGGTGGGCGGGTTTTGGTCAAGACCGCCCTCGATGGGGCGTTGGGCCACGATGGCTACGCGGCAGTCGCTTTGGAAGTTGTCGCTTGAGAGAGCAACGATGCGGCCAGGCGTCAGGCGCTTGGCCTGCTTCCACAGTATCGTGCGGCCAGCCCGACGGGTCGAGAAGCTGACTCGGCAAATTGGGCCGAGCTTTGCCATCAGATACCCCTTGACGAAAACCTGTCGGCCAATGTTAGCGGACGTAAACACGGAGAGAAGACAGCAGGGTACGCACCTTGGTGTAGACGCAAGTGTTCTCGTCATCGTTCATCATGGGGCTCCCCTTGAAGTCGTTGATAGAGAAGCGAAGCCCTTCGACGGCCTCGAAACGGAGGATCTTGTAGAGAGCCTCGAGGTACTGGTCCTTGGAGTCGAACGAGCGGTCCACCGGAAAAGGTGGGAGGTCGTTGGTGGTGGCAGCTGGGTTGAGCAGCTCGGCGGCTGCTGGCAGATCGGGGAGCTTCTGCCAGGCCGCGGTGTCGCGCGCCTGGAGAGGGTCGTACAGCACGTGGTCACGAATGATCGTGACCGCGTCTAGGTTGGTCGGCATGGTGGCGGTCGTGCTCTGCGCCTGCGGACGATGAGTTGGTCAGTGTCAAATTGCGTGCGGCAGCGCTGCAACAGATACGGTAGCGAGGCTGTGTGAAGCTGGAGGGACGGCCACCCACAGGGGCAAAGGGAGAGTGGGTGTGTGAGAGAGAGGAGGACGAGAACGGAGCAGGCGGCCAAGCGAAAGAAAGGTGGTCTCGCTTTTAATCCGTACACATCTGCTTCTTAAGCACTATGCATCCAGTCCCTTCATACAGAGCGAAAGAAATAGGGAATTGGACAACAGAAAGGCTGGAAGAAAACCTACCGCAGATGGGTGAGAGCGTGGGTGGGTTGGTGTGTGAGAGGGAGAGGGAGAGGGAGAGAAAGTCAGAGAGGTGCAGGGAGGAGAGCAGAAGAGGGGCAGCAAAATAACATTGACAGGGTGGTCGAGGTGTGGGAGGAAGGTGCTAGGGAGAGCGAGGGATGTGTGTGGACCAACCTTGTTCTCAGGCAGTCGCATTGACTGCTTGTTGACTGCTGGCGAATTTCCAAGATTCGGCGAAGATGGGAAGGGCCAGAGGGGTTTAAATATTCCCAGAGAGACTATCTGAGACCAAATTGACAACAATTCGTTTGCGTCGAGGTGGGTGGGGCCACAGCTGCAGAAGTTGATTGTTTGATGAACAATTCGCTTGGCTGGGCTGTCAATAGGAAGCCCTGACGACACCAATGCAGCGACCCGAAGCTTTTATCAACACAATGGAGAAGAAGCTATTGTCTGCCTGATGGGTGGTGCAATAGGTGGCCCTGCAACAAAAGACTGCTAACTTCGCGTAGCCTATTTCTATGGAAGAATAGAGGGCGATATCTGGACAGAATGGTTCGGTTGGGATGGTTGGGACGGAAGAAAACATTAGACGGGAGCAGTGACCCAGGGGGTTTTTCCTGGAGTTGGGATGGGAAAGAATGCAGAGGTGCTGCAAAGAGGGCTCTCATGAATCAGGTGCACGATTACGAAGAATAGGAAGCAACAATGGACAGACACTGATGCCTGTCTAATCACAAAAGGAAGCTGCAAATCACCTGGGCATCTTGGTGTGTCAGTTACGGGGTGCATTGCAATGCTGATGTCACTTCTTCTCTGCTAGCGACCTCTTTCTCTCTCTTCCAACAGCTTCCTAGAGTTCCTCACGAATTCTCACATGGGATTCAGTTACGCATGCTTGCCACGGAGCCTTGCATGTGCTTTCTACCCATGTGAATCTTTGTCTGCATGGCGCTGTGACCTGGTGCCAAACCAGTTAGACTTGATGCTTGTGGACAGACTGTTTTGAATGCATGCCCCAAAGGTGCCAATAATTTCTGCGCACTCGATTGACTCCCTCAAAGAGAGCCATCTAAGTAAATCTATACTTTTGGCACTGACATGGGCTATGTACCTGGCCTTTTTGTGACAAGCAAAGACTGATGACTGAATGATGTCTGACAGATCTTCCATAATATCTGGAAGTTTCCATCATGGCTTGCGAAACATTGAAGATGCTGTAGAGCCCTGACCTTCCCAGAGCAAACCAAATGAGCAAGTTAAAACATCAACCAATTATCTTCCCTGGGCGATCTCACAAACCCTTGTGGGAACAGGCAGAGGTGGAAACCATCAAGGCTGCCCCTGCAAGTGTGAGCTTGTGGCAGCACTGCATTGCCAAGTTGCCAGTATGTTTTGAGACCAAGATGTCTCAAAAGCTTAAAGTCTCTGATGAATGCTTTATCACAAGGACAGTGGACAACATTCGATTTGATACTCATCTCGGCCTCCATGCGTCAAAATCATCGATAGAATTCAAGAGACCGGAATCGAGTACCTACCCATTTCCCGCCCTGGGCTCCATCCATCAATGCAACTTGAAAGTACAAGAGATGACAATGAAGAAAATGGGACGGGGGAAGAAGTAGTCATCGGGGTACGGAAATGTTTTGATCAGGAGAATCCTACCATACTTGAGATCGGAACTAGCTGTCCCAATGCTGGGCGTCGCGTAGTGGTTTTAAAATACTTAAGCATCATGATCCATGAACTCCCAAGCGAAACACGAAATAGTAAGCAGTGGAGGATCAAATATTTGATCAGAATGCAGGTATTGCTATGTATTTACAACTGCCGTTCCGTGGACATGGTAGGCTGAATTCCGAGCCAACTGCCGATCAAGGTCGAGGTTCAGACGGCGCAAGACTCTCTCAAGTTTCCCTCCTGTTGAATGAATCAGAACCAGTGGCGAGGCTGACAGAAGGCACGTCCATCCGTTCCAAGTCTGTGTCATGCACTTCAAATTTACCCAGGGAAAATCATTCTGTAATCTGGAATTTTAAGCTGGTGGCGAGGACTCCGAACAGTGTGGCGGTCGGGTTTGCTCGCGGGGCGGACCCCCGGTGTCAGCATTTCAGAGTGCCTGTCAGCCACGCCGCCACCTGGAGTGCGCAACACCATGAGCGCAGACCTCGAGAGTGATTCCTGGATGGTTTTTTCGCCTACCAGGATGGCACCCTCATGCGTCTAAAGATCGGCAGTCAGCATCTCGTGCCTCATGAGCATGGCATGAACTGCTCGAGGGCTATGAGGTCACACTCGTCGTGGCTCGGAGGAGAAGAGCAGATGTAAATACTTAACTGCATCTAGAAATCTTTCATACCATCTCGGACCTCCTGCTTCGGACTCAACACCTTTACGAGACTCTGTCCACGAACTAGGCGATCCAGTCATACTGAATCCACTGCTCCTTACTTACCCACTCAATCATCTAGGCACAAAGATGACAGAAACCACATCCCAAAAGCCCCTTCGGGTTGCCATTGTGGGGGCAGGGATCGCAGGCCTGACGACGGCCAAATCCCTCCGCCACTTCTACCCAAAGGAGGCAGTCGACATCAAGATCTACGACAAGGCCACCAAGCTCAGCGAGGTCGGCGCCAGCATCGGCGTCCACACGAGTGGGCTCAAGATCCTCGACAAGCTCGGCGTCCACGCCGCCCTGGACGAGTCCATCTGCATCCGCCAGTCGAGCGGCTCGCCCATCGCCTTCCGGCACTGGCTGACGGATGAGGTCCTCGGCATGCAGGACAGCAAGGTCGAGGGCGGCGTGGAGGAGAAGTACCGGCCGGCGAGGTTCCACCGGGCTCACCTGCAGCAGGTGCTCATCGAGGCGCTCCCCGGTGACGTGGAGTTGAGGTTGGCGACGAGGCTGGTGAGGACAAGCGTGAATCCGGGCAGTGACGATCCTGTCACGTTGTCGTTTGAGGATGGCAGCAGCGAGACTGCGGACTTGCTGATTGCGGGAGACGGCGTGTACTCCAAGATTAGGAGCAGCTACGTTCCTGATGCGGAGGTGAAATGGCTCGGCATGATTGCCTTCCGTGCTGCCTTTGATGCTGCCTTGGTCAAGGACATTGAGGGTCTGCCTGCTGATGCTGTCCGTTGGAGTGGTCCCGATGACAGGAACTTCGTTTCAGGAAGGCTAGGTACGATGATCCCAGAAGACCCCAGTCAAGCAGTAGCTTTGCTAATTCTTGTTGTTTAGGCAAGGGCAAGTATGCCATTGTTGCGCTCCACAACGCCGACCCCAACGACCCGAGGGACCCGTTCTGCGGTGCGGAGTGGGACCAAACGAGCAACCTGGAGCTCTTCAGAAGCCTTTACGGGGTAAGCAGGGAAGCGCCCCAGCCTTTCAATCCCACGTGGTACTGACTTTGAGCAAGGACTGGAACCCCATCGTCCAAGGCGTGGCCAACGCTGCCCCCTACATCAAAACCTACCCCATGTGCGCCGTCACGCCCCTCGAGTCATTCATCTTCGACGGCCACGTAGCCCTTCTCGGCGACGCAGCCCACGCCCACGGCGGCGGCGTCGCAATCGGCGGCTCCCTCGCCATCAACGACGCCTACGCGTTCGCCCTCGCCCTGACCCACGTCTGGCCTCCCACCGACGGTACCTCGACGACGACCCACGCTCCACCGAAGCCCACGGGAGAACAGCTGGACAAGGCTCTGAAGCTGTACGATGAGACCCGACGCCCGCTCGTGAACAGGCTCCTGGGTGGCGTCCACGCGCTCGCGCAGAAGAGGAGGTGGATGGCGGAGAAGAAGACTACCGACGGCAAAGGGGAGTCGGATGAGCTGCTGAGGGCCAGGATCGCCAACAGGCCCGACTTGAGCTGGCTGACGGAGCATGATGTCGAGGCGGAATTTGACAAGGTCGTTGCCCGTGTCGAGGCCGTTTGAGGATGAGGATGACTGCAGCGTAAAGACTACACTTCGGTGTGCGAGCTTCCATCCCAGCACTGACGGTTCTTGCCTTCTTCGACCGAATGGCGCAGGTTAACATTCACTTTGAAAACGTTCATGGCGATTCCGGATTTCGACTCTGTTGTCTCCGTCTCGAAACGTACATTTATGCAAGACATTTGGAAAGGCCTGACAAATTAAGATGCAACTTAACTAGATTCAATAATTGAGCCGTGCTGCAGGAAGGTCTGACTTTAAAATAGTCAGTTTTCCGGTAAAGAAGCTGCGTGCCCTCCATGTGTATCGCTTGATATCGTCGACTTGGAGCTTAGCCTTAAGCAGAGCAAGTCGCACTCCCCAGGGGGTCTAGGTAGCTAGGTACCTGCACACGCCCAATTTAGCGCCCGCGGCAACGCATGGACCGCTGGGAGTCGAAGGTCTGACAACCCAGGTAAAGTGCGCTCAGAGGCCTAGGTTTGGCCGCCGCCACCTGTGCTTGTGCGATTCTACGAGTTCCGAAGGCGACAAGTGGTTTCGTACGATATGCAGGCTGGCAGGCCAGGCGCAATCACTGATGCCACGTTAGAGCGGACAACTCAGGAGGGATGCTCCAGTCACCCCACAATCCCCACCCTCCACAGCCTGCTTTTTCCACGCAGCAAGAGGTGTTTCCCGCAGAACGTTGGGGGTCCTCATGCAGGGCAGCGCAAGATGATAATGAGATGGTGTACAGCAGCTGCATGACAGCCCGGCCTTACTCTTCCGCGGACCAACCGTTGGCTCAATTCCTGCCAGGGTCACGAATGCCTGCAGCCGGTGTGCTCATGGAGTGCGACTGAAACCCCGCGTGCGCCAAGCTCGCCTCCAACGACATTCGCAAGCCCTTCGATGCCAGTTGGGCTGTTGTTCTCGTTCTTCTCCCCATCCTTCAGGGTGCAATGCTGACCGACCTAGCCTGCTCTCTCACTATTTCCAATGGGCCAGGATGCGACCAAGGCGGAGCGGGTGAGTTTTCTGCCTTGCCTGAGGACAATTTGCAGTTTGAATATTAATTTCAACTACTGACTTAAATTGACCTGCAAGACCTGTAGCTCGTCACACAAGAGCTACAGCAGCCATCGAGTTCGATGGAAGCGACCTTGCCAACTTGCTGAAGCAACAGAAACAACAGCGCCGAAAGAAAGCAAAGGGTCGCGAAGCCGTTCTTGGACGGCCTGTACCGGCTGCGAGAGAAGACCACCAGCTCCTGTTGGACACGACGATCACAAAGCCAGAAAAAGCTGTGTCGACCCCAGAGGAACAGCTGCAAGATCGGTTGAATAGCGGCTCAGCTGTCGAACCTCCAACGAGCATCCCTGACGCGGACTCGGATCTCGTCATAGGACGCCTCCCACGGTATTCTTCAACAAGTCAACCTATATCCCCTGGCGAAGAAAGCTTGACTTCTTACTACAAACGCATTGGCTATCTACCACCTCTTAGCGAGTCAACCCTGGAAGTCATCCGGCAAGTGCTGGCGGATCCTACTATGGGCCGTGGAGCAGGACGGGTCGTCTCTGAGGCAGAACAACAAGCGGGACTTGTCGATCGGAATGTTAACTGGCGACCGAGGAGCGACCCTTATCATAAGATAATTGCGTCACTACAAACTCAAATCATTCCAGAGAACGATGTGGATGGGAACAGCAAATGGCAAGATGATTTGGACAAGTGCAGATTCGATCCCCAAGAGTTCGTCTTTCAGCGAACTGTGATGATGTCGATGATAAATCGACACCGCTTCATTTACGGCAAGAACGGGGTTCTTGACTTCGCAGTTGAGAGGCCGTGGACTTGCTCGCCAATGCCAACTCGCGCACTTGAGGAACCAGGTGGCAAGAGTCTCCCCATGTCGCAACCTGACATCGCTATCGCGTTTCGAACGGCCGCTTTAATGGATGTCGGGAGTTACGAATATCTCCCGCGACAGCTGCGGAATGTCGTATGCTACGAAGGGATAGCCGAGGCCCATCAGTTTCGTGCCTTCCACTTCTTCATGATCGAGGCAAAGAACACATACAAAAGCATCCTCGACCCAGTCTCCCAGTATCAGGTTCTAAATAGCGCCAGTCAATCATTGCATAACATGTACGAATTCTTCAACGAAGCCGGCCCGGAACACTTGGCAAATTTCTTCGACAAGGTCCGGGTTTTCACCGCCGTGTCGACGACCGAGGGAATTATCATTCGAATTCACCGGGCTTGCTTGGTCGGGGATTTCCGCGACGAAAGTCCATCCCAACAGAACCTCCCAGCCCCAAAGTTTCCTATCCTTCCCGACTACCCACTGCAATTTGAGTACGATATCTACCTGAAAGCGATCGCCGATGCCTTTTCCCGCGAGCAAGTTTTATCTGCGCTGGAAACAATTATGATCAAGTACGGGGCTGGGATACTCCTCAAAACTTTGAAAGAAGCAGCCGACGATGTCATCAAAAGGTTTAGGGCTAGGCGCGAGGATCGACCGAAGCACTACTACTCTCACCACCAGAAATCACAAGTACCTCCCAAGAAAAAGGGGAAGACTCCCCTCAACGATGCCAGCCAAGACAATACCGAACAGAGTACCACCACCACTGCACCGTCTCAGACGTCACAGTCAACCGCACAAATCTCCATTCTGGACCCCAACAAGAAGGATCTATACCGAGAGAACATCAAAAGGATGCAAGCATTGAAGAAAGGAAGCGATTCCAGAACTGAGGATCGCACCCAGCGTGGTTCACTCACACCCACACCCGGGACTGCACAACGAACCGCGGCTCCCGACCCCAACGCGAGCCTGTCCGAGAACTTTGGGGACGGGTTTGATCTGGACGAGCATGAACGCCCTGATGATGAGCAGCCGGGGCCGGCGGCCGCACCCAGGCAGAGCGATGTCTTGCCGCCCCGGAAAGCAGCTGGCAAGCGCCGTGGAGTCCCTGGGAGTGAGGCTGTGGGAGATCGACCAACGGCTCGCACTACACGCTCTAACAGTAAAAGGCCACGAACGGGTTAGGTTATTGATATCGATGGCTGCCGAAGTCGAGATGAGTAGATGTGGGCACACCGAAATACCCGGAGGAAGACAATTCAAGGTTTGGTTGTACATGGTTGTAAGATCAACACGGAGTATGATCGTCTTGCTTTGATATTGTAGGTAATGGCAGCGGTGCTAAGGCAAGTCTAAGAACCATCATAATTCTGGGAAATAAGGTGCCCAATGAATATAATGGATATAGGTTTAATATTCAAGTTTATTTTGAAAACATTTATGTCGATTCTAGATTTCTTCTCCCTTGTCCTTGTCCTTGTCCTGAATTGTATTGTGATAGACATTTGGAGAGCCCTTGCAAATTGAGATGCAATTTCTAACTCTATAACATCCGCTTCGCGGGCGACGAAGGCGTATGCTGGCTGTTAGAATTAATGTCCTTGCGGAGAGCAAGTCTCATTTCTCAACGTTCTTTCCCTGAATAATAGTTTTCGTCGTTTATTCTGTTGCGTTAAATAAAAGTACTTTGTCTTCAGCATTTGAGCGTTGATTCGGTGGCGGAGTAGGAAAGCGGCTTTTGATATTTTAGATTTCGTATGGCAATCAGGGTAATTTGTTTGGTCACCCAATTTAATCACTGAGTCTCGTTACTCAGTCTCATCACTTAGTCTCGTCACTCAATTGCAGGATGCTTTCTACAACTGACAGGAGTACTGGATGTTAGCAGGATGCTAGTGGCAAGGATGCAGTCTTATCATTACTACGAAGTAGTGTTAGTGGCAAGCTCGGAGTGTTGATGCAGACACCCGATACGACTAAGTCCGTGCTAACCTCGATCACCCCAGCCCATCGTGCTTACCTCTAGCCGAATTCGTTTTCCTGCAGGCTCTGGTGTAGCATTACGTGCGCCGTGCGGCTGATGGCTGCCTGAACCCTCTGTGAACATGATAGACTGCAAGCATTCATTGCTCTTTACAGGAGAGCCTATTATGCCTCAGTCCGACAAGTTCGCTCCCCAGCGCACTACTCATCTAGTGCCAAGCAGTACCTATATACCTACATACACACCTGACCCCAGACATGGCCAAGACGTATATCGTGACATCTAGCTATACTGTGCGCCCGCCGCCCTCCTTGATAGATGCGGCATCCGAGCCACCACCGACTGACCAGGGAAACACGGCTGCAACGCTCTACCTTGGTGACATCCTCCGCGACCCCTTAGCCGCCGAGCTAACCGTCGTCAACAAGCGCAAGGACCGGCTGGTCGTCCCGCGCGAGAAGCTCGCGGAGCCCGACGTCAAGACGGGCTTCAAGGACACGCGCAAGAGACTGCTCAAGGGCCGCCTGGGCGTGTGGACGGCGCTGCTCACCAGCCTCGGGCTGCCGGGCGGCGCCGACATCAGCGCGGGGCTCGAGACGAGCGCCGACGACGTTATTGCCGCCGAGCAGCTCGAGACGCAGGAGATGGAGCTCGACGCCGTCGACGACGAGTTCCTGGCGGCGTCAATGAAGGTGCCGTCTGTCGCCGCGTACCTCGCTGGCTGCCGCGACCCGCCACCGCCGCTATACATGGTTACGGGCTTAAAGATTGTTTACGGGGCATCCGTGACGACGGGAAACTCCATGAGCGTAGATGTCAATGCGGGCGCGGAGGCGGGAGGTGAGGATGTGCTGAAGCTGGTCGAGTTCAACTGGTCGCGCTCGGGGGGCCAGGAGTTTACCGGGTCAACGCCATTCGTGCTTGCGTTTCGGGCGCGCAAGATTCTGTACAAGAGGGGCCAGTGGGAGCATACGCCTTCACACAAGGGCGCCAGCATGATGGGTGACAGCCGGGCTGTGAAGGACACCGAAGTCGAGGTCAATGGAGTGGGGGGCGATGCGGTGCCGGACAACGATATGATCAAGTACGACGAGGTTTGTGTCCAGACCGAAAAAACGGAGGACGTGGATTGGGTCGTGCCGGGATTTTAGTATAAAACACGACACCGTGGCGGAGGGTGTCCGTCTATGACCGGAGGCAAGCGGGCACTACTTTGGCTCTTTGAGTACACGGTCTGAAAGACTCTTTTTACATCTAGCGATCGTCGAAGAGATGTTGGGCTCGGACATGGCTGCGCTTGAACGATCTCTTACGCGCTTATGACAAGTCCTTTCTGCCCTGTCTTCACGTCCATGTCTCTCTATCCTCTCGACCCTTGAAACGGCATGGTATTATTATGATTTAGGTTGATCATTTATGGAACTCATATTATGATATCAGACCGTCCACGTGTTCTACACCCTCTCAAATCCACCAGCCTACCGTACATGGCGCCGAACGTTGCCAATTATCTGCTCGTCCGACAGTCTTTCCATCCACAGATGCCACGGAGCCACATACCGCAGATGCGGGTCACCAAGGGCGTCTTCTGACATGACCTTGGAGAAAATGCTCGTGATTCCGTCAGAACAGGTCCAGTGGGCCAGCTCTGACTGCGTCAAGGAGTCGGACGCGACTTCGGCCACTGCATGAAGCCACTCCAGCCAGTTCGCCGCTATGCCTGCGGCTATCGGTGTCGCATACGACGTGCCGTCCTTAAACTCTGGTATCTCATTCCAGGATAAACTAAGTCCCATCCCGAGAGTGCCGAGTCGGTCGTGTTCGTGTTTGGCAGACGGGTTGACCCTTCCAGCATCCCCGCTGCCCGACAGGGCGTGGACGCAAATTACGTTCCCATCCGATGCTGGGTACGTCCTGGGACGATTTCTGCCACCATTGGACGCTGCCGCGAACATGATTTTGCGACCTGCTTTTGAGATGGCATCTGCTACCATGCAATTGCGCTCCGGCATTCCAAATGACATGCTGATGATGTCGACGCTCTGCGGCTCCTTTATAGCCCATTCTATCGCCTAGATAGGGACAGAATAAGGCAGTCAGCGGCACACATTAGACCCTAATACTTTTGGTATATACTGGAAGCAAGCCACAGAAACGGTAACACCATATGTAATGAGGTTAACTTACCTTCACCACAGGATCGATATTTTCGAACTTAATATCGCAAGCAATCTTCGCCACATAAATGTCAGCTTCCGGAGCGACGGTGAGCAACAGTCCGGCTGTATGTGTTCCGTGGCCACAGGAGTCCATAGTATCCCCTGCAGTACCATTCGCAACGACAAAGCTCTCCTTCATTCGGATAGGACTGAAGTCTGGCGACGGAGCAGAACGTCGCCGTATCGATATGTTTCCCTCGCCCCATTCGGCTCGAAGTTGTGCCTGGTGTTGCTTCCGACGGTCTGCCTTTATGTCGTCAAGAATGGGAGAAATATACAGGTCGTTTTCGTTGATACCAGTGTCGAGGATTGCTATGCGGATCCTCCTCTTTCCGGCCTTACGGCGAGATTCCGCTTTTCCCTTAATATGATGGGTGTAAAACGTTCCCATATCGGTCAAAAACGTAGCCGCCTCCGAAACGTGCCTGGAAATTAGTTAGTTAGGAGAAGATTTAATATCAATGGGGCGATCGGGGAATTGATGGGTTTTTGAGAAACTCCCTTGAGTCACCCGTCATGCAAGCGGTGGCTTGATTTCAGGCCTAAGGGCGTTCCTGAAAGGTTCGTGGCAACTTCTGACCTCACGCTTTCCACGTTACCCAAACCTTTGGACGACGCAGTGAGACAGATGAGAGCACTGGCGGCTTCTCACACAGCTGAGAGCATCAAGTAGACGGAAACGCCAAATCAATGCACATGACAAACAATTTGAGGACTTACTCGTGGTCAGCATTCACCACCTTGCCGTCGAACATGACGCAATCGTACCCAGGAGAACCAATCGCAGATTGACTCCGTGGCTGGAATGTTGCCGATATAAGGAGAGGGCTCTGGGCGGGCTGGGTCCTTGACCGTATGCGGCTAACTTGGCTGTTGGGCGAGAGGTCGGCGTCAGAGTATGTACTTTGATGGGCAGGCGCATCTAGTTTCACGTTGCGTGGGACGAAAAACTTCCAGTGTTTTGGAACGACAGATAAGTTTCTGTAAAGATGTTCGATGATGTTGGTGTGAATGGCACTCCTAACCAGGTTGCCGAGTTCGTCCCGAGGTCTCCTTTTCCGCAATGATGCTAGAGAAGCTCGGAAGTTGAGACATCCATGGATGGCGTACATGTAATGCTTTGGAGCATCTTTACGTCTCTCCACCTTTTCCAAATGGTCCAGGAGTTCGTTTTTGGCACTGTCAAGATCCGCGGATGAAGAAAACTTCACATTGATGCCGCGACCGAGTTGAATCTCGAGGAGAACTCGGGCGAGTGACATAAGCGTTACACGATATCCTTCGGCCTGTAGTTCTACGCTTTCTTGGTTGTGCTTCTTTTGGCAGATGGAATAGCGAAGATACGGGTGATGCACGTCCAGTATTTCCGATGTTGAGTTTTGATGCAGAAATTGAATAGAATCCTCCGTCCACGCCTGCTCTCTCCATAAGTCACGAGAGATGTGGACTTGAGGGATGTGAAGGAAGCAGCGAGCGAGTGATAAAGCTAGGGCAGCTTTGTCGCCATCTTCAAAGCGGTCACGAATCACACCGTCCTGTAGAAGCCGACGAAAAGACCTTGCGGGCCAGGCATCGGAGTAGCCCGAGAGGTTCGAGGGATTCTCAAGCAACTGATCCTTATCGAAGACGACGCTGGGAAGGATGGCATTCGCATCTGGATCGCTGCGGTGTTTGCCGATATGCGAACAAAGATTATCGACATACTGACGTCGGGTGAAGTCGCGCTTACTGTAGCATACGGATTAGAACAGCCACGCCTTGGACGGCTACCCAGTTGTCAACTTAATCGGGGCAAGCTTACTCCTTTGGTTTGAGATGAACCGATTGCCACAATTCTGGCGAATTGCACGGGAGAAAGAAGATGGAAAATGCCAGTGGGCGCTCATCCAACTGGGAACCGCTGAGCCGCAGCATGGCTTTATGCTGTCTCCCTGTAGACTCCACCTGACAGGAGGTGTCTGAAGACCTTGTGCAAATGACGTTGAAGAGCCGACCCAGTGCTTCCGAAGCGGTTTTGTCATTCCAACGAGTCGGAGGAACGTTCAGTGGATATGACGGCTCTTTCAGCTTGGACACACCGGAGATCTGGGGCGATTCAAAACAGGTATTGAATTTCCGTAGTGTGTCAAGGCCATTAATGTATTCATTGGCATCGAGTTCCAACCTCAGATGGATGGAGCAAATGGGCTGGAAGTGGTCCGGGCCGTCCTCTAGGGCCTTCTCAACGAGCTTGCCCAATGCTTCTAGTTTTGAGTATTTCTTGAAATGCACTGTGCAACTGATCTCAGGGGATTTGAGGTCGTCCATGGGTTGCAGAACAGGTGGCTTTACCCAGCTGCCCAGCCAGAAGTTCTCTAATCGTCTCAGGATCTGAGAACCTGGTGTTGTCGACCCTGCCGGCGGTTGTCGAGGACATTCGTGGTCACTTATTACCTAGGTACGGGGAGAAAAGTATCAGCAGTGCCTCCTCAAGTGCGCCAACGCGGAATAACAGTTTTGCCAGACATGAAGTCACGCAACAACGTCGGCTTGTAGGACACTGCAGGCCGAAAAGACTTAAGAGGACAAGACACACCTGCTCATCATTTCCATCGCTCGGTGGACCCAAATTGTCCTTCGCTGTGGGTGGTGTGTGCGCTGCTTCAAGAGCGCTCTCCTCGACGTATCCGTTGAGAAGATCGAGGACTTCAGCAAGGTAGTTTCGGCAGTGGTCGAATGCTCCGCAATCAATGGCTCGGTCCGGAGCGCTATCCGGGAGGCCCTCCAGCTCTGCTTTGAAAAATTCAAAGGCATTTTCCGCCTCGATCATCCGAGCGTCATGTAGTGACCCAACTGCTGTGGCATGCATGTCTGCGTCGGTTGCCGGGGAAAAGTCAGCGCCTGTGATGCTCCAACGAAGAGTTCCAGACACGAAGAGCGGCTGGACCGCTTCGAAGACACGCCATTCTAATGTTTCTTCGAGCAAGTGGGTTTGTTTCTTGACTACGCAGTCTGGATGTGACATATTCGCCTGGGTCGACGAGTCCTGACTATGCCGCGGGGTGACGTGTGGAGGTTCAAAGGAGAGCACAGGCTGATCGCGGCCGGTCAGACGCGAAAGGTCGCTTATTTTTCCCCCGGATGCCCGCTGAGCAACCCCCCTCCCCTGGGCGAGGGGCTGGGGGCGCGTTGCGGCATTCGGGCAAGTGACAACTGGCACTCATCTAGGCGCTTCGGGAAGCGCCTACGCTCTGCAGCCTTGGTTGCTTCCGATGTGGCGTCCTATCAATCAATCGACATGGCTTGCGAGCCCCGCTTTGAGGCGCACCTCTTACCAAACTTACCATTCACTCCAACCGGCGTCGTTCAGCTTTCCAGTTGAACTGTTTTGCTTGTGGAGTCAGCGACCGGCGTACATCGAGTACACTTCTTTCTTCCGAGCCAAAATCTGAACCACCACTTCACAGTAATCTCGCCCCCCCTGCCAGACGAACTCGGAGTCGATGAGACTCTGACAGGACCATCATGGCGACCAGTAAAACCGAACATCAGATATCTATCTACGACTTTGCTGAAACTTGTGAGGCCCTATTCGATCAGCTGCTGACGGTGCTCTCGACGGCGGGCGAAGACCACTACCAGATTGCACTTCAGCTTCACTCCAGCTTCGAACGCTGGGCCGGCTTTCTTGGCGTCTTCGCCGCCCAGCATGTCTCTCTAGACAGACGCTTGGAGTCGAGTCCGCAGATCCGCGACCGATTTATTCGGCTTCTAAAAGTTATCGAGAGAAATGCCAAGCACGGTATGTGCCAATGCTGCCATCGCAGGGAACCAGTTCGCTCTGACGAAACACTCAAGCTCTTGGGTTTGAATCGGCGAGAAGACAAATTTTGCAACGCGAGGATGCGAGTCCCCCATCAAAATCGGAAGCGGGTCGCAACCTCGATGCTATTTCAATACCAATCTCTCCAGGGACTAAGGCCGCTCTCCAAGGAATCCAGGAGGCCCTGGAGGGACTCCATCGCATCGGAGTTGCGGTGCGAAGGACCTCGAAGTCGAGCCTCACATTCAGGGTCAAAAAGTACACACAGAAGGCAAAGAACGAGTTCGACTTCTATGAACGCATGGATCTGTTGATCGTGAAGGGTTTGTACCCCGGCATTTCCTCGTCGCTTGCGAAGCAACTCGCCGAGACTGTCTCATTTCGGAGGGCACGGCTTCAATTCCAGAGAAGCCGCCAGACGACATTGGAAACGAGGCGAGTCCGGCTGACGGAGCACACTATGGAGACATCACCATCCGTTGAGCCAACTGAGCAAATTAAGGATGTAACCGGCACAGCGCCGACGCAACACTTCAAGGATAAGGCACAACACAGTGGTACTCGCTCAACTACCTCGACCACACATGGGGCATCCACCGCAACAGATCTAACACCGGTTGACGACCAGCTGTTTCTGCAGGATCTTGCGACCGAGGAAACCCCGGGAACAGCAACAGGCTCATCTGGCCCTTTGACAGTATCGGGTATCGGACATAGCAATCCATATCCCCAATTGCCGAATGACGCCCAGTGCAACTGGTGCTTCCGCGATCATAAGATCTCCAGAAATGACAACGGCTGGAAACAGGCTTGGAAGTAGGTTTATTCAGTTTTCAAAGCCCCTTAAAAATTGCCTCGAGATACCCACTGACAGCGGATGTAAAGAAACCACTTCAAGCGTGACCTAGAGCCCTATGTTTGCATCTCAGATGAGTGTAGCTCCAACCTGCAGTACTTCGCATCACTGAGAGACTGGCAACATCATATGAAAAAACAACACACGCTGGACTGGATTGAGAAGATACACCAGCCAGCCACCTGGTTCTGCGAAACTGGCGACCATGACTATCAGGATTTCGTGACCGAGGCTGAACTACGCAACCACTTACAGGCAGCACATTCTGACAGGTTTAATTCAGAGCAACAAGACACAGTGACGAAACGGAATGTTGTGTACATCTCTCGAGGTCACGACACGTGCCCTCTTTGTGGGACCGACGTTGCGAGTCTTCTGCAAAACGACCCCCAACAAGACCCATCATTGCCGCCGACAAAACCACAACCGCTCGCCAAACCGTCTTCTTCTTCTAAGAAACCCGCCAAGCAACTTAGGTTTGAAACACCTGCAGACCCAGTCAACTCGGACGAAGAAGATTGCCACGAGGATTCGGACTCGCGCATTGATGCATACTACGCCGACGAGCCGACGGCTGAGGACGTCCTGTGGCGCACCAACCAGATAAGGCTCAGTACACATGTCGCTGGCCATTTGAAGTCTCTTGCTTTCACGTCCCTGAGATACTTTGACGATGGCAATGATGGATCTGCCTCGCAGGGGAGCAAACGGGCCGCGTCGGGAGACGCTGGAGAGAAGCTATCAAGTGAAGAGGGACACGGAGATCACTATTTCGAGCTCGAAGAACTGGACGAAACTAGCTTTCAGGACATCCCGCGTGATCAACGAAACGACGAAGAAGAAGCCCAAGATCAAGAGTCGACGAGCCGGGTGCTGCAGCCAGAGGAGAAAGAAGGTTAGTATGGCCATTCCGTGCACCGGATTGCAGGACATTGACAAAGGATAGCATGCCTGCGATCTCTCAGCTTTCCCAGTATATCCCTCCGCCAGGAAAACATACCCTCTGCTCACCGTGGGACGTGCAACTGGCTATTCGAAACTAGCACGTTCCAGCAGTGGCGCAATCGCAGTGACCTGGAGAGCCATAATGGAGTTCTCTGGATCAAGGGCAAACCGGGAACGGGGAAGTCAACCCTGATGAAGCATATTCTTAGCCACTGCGAGGAGATCTTCGAAGGTCACGTAATTGCGGCATACTTCTTTTGGGCTGCAGGTACCAGCCTAGAGCGGACGTCTCTCGGCATGCTGCGCTCGTTACTTTACCAGCTACTCGACCAGGATCCTGTTCTATACGAACGCTTCATTCCCATCTTTCGCGAAAAAACAAAAATTGGCAACACATGGGAGTGGCGAGAGGAAGAACTCAAAGAATTTCTGCTCTCTGCGATAGAAGGCTGCCAGTCGAAGCCACTAGTCCTTCTCATCGACGCGCTGGATGAGTGCAACGAGGCCAAACAACAGAATGTTGTGGACTTTCTTGAATCGTTGAGTATTAGCGCTAAATGGAGCAATGTAGTTCTCAATATCTGTCTGTCCAGCCGTCATTATCCGCTTATGGACATGAGAAGGTCACTCGAACTGGTCGTGGATGAGAGGAACCAGGCAGATATTGCCGTATACACCCGGGACAAGCTGAGGAAGAGGGACGATGAGATTGAGAAGCGCATACTCGAGAAAGCATGTGGTGTCTTCTTATGGGTCCACCATGCTGTCCAAATGCTTAATAAAGCATATCTCGACGGCGACAGTGTCAAAGACATGCACATGAGGCTTGAGGCTCTGCCGAGGGACCTTGAATATCTTTTCCAGGCTCTTCTGGACAGAAGGGCTTTCAACAAGACGGAAACTATACTTATGCTACAATGGGTATCATTCGCGAGGCGCCCGCTTAAGCCCGAAGAGCTGTACCTCGCTGCAACAGGACGGATAGCTTCACGGAGCCTAAGAGCTTGCAATTCGTCCGAGATAACTGGTGATGATATCCAGCGACGTATCACTAGTTCATCGAAAGGTCTTATTGAGGTATGCAAGGGGCAACAAGATACGGTACAGTTCATCCACGAATCTGTCTACGACTTCCTCCTTCATCAGGGGTTCCAAACTCTGGACTCGAGGCTTGGGTCAAATCCCATTGGCAGAAGTCATGATTGTCTGAGGCTTTGCTGCGTGACGTACCTGACCATGGAAGAAAGGCCATTACCGAAGGATGAGTCAGAACGGCAGGTTTTCACATCCAGCTATCCATTCTTGCAATATGCGTCGACTTACGTTTTCGAACATGCCGAGGAGGCACAAGCGAGAGGCGTCGAACAGAACGATTTTCTACAACTGTTACAAGATCAGGATGGGTTGTTTGAGCGTATAAGACTGTTCCATAATTATTTTGAACAAGATGAAGGCTTGAGATGGGATCCAGGCGCAAGTTTAGCTGATTTCTTATCAGCTCACGATTATGAAAGGCTTGTACACAGCCTGCTCAACGAGGGCGCTGACATTGACGCATGAATTGAATCACAGCACCCTTCATCTAATAAATAGCCATTAAATTCGTTGTCGCTCAATTATAAGCACGTCTTTTCAGTCACTTGTCGGAGACGGTCTCTATGTAAAAACTTGCCATATGAAGACTAGTAGCACGGACCCAATCTTGTTGAAATAGAGAGTTGTCCTCAGCAACCTCTCATAAAGATTAAAAACAAGCTACCTAGATAAGATTCCACCCCCGACTTCTCAATTTCTATTGACCTGCAGATGAAACCTTACAAGCTCCTTTATAGGCTTCTGACCATCACAAACTTTCTCCTTTTGCACTCGTTATCATTATCCATGAGCTCCAGATCATTACACACTGTGGAGCCCTTTCACGTTGAATAGGAGAGGACGCAGCCAATATAACAGGTCCGGCCAACATCTTCCCTAGTTGCACAATTTTCTCTGGCTACACTCATTCCACCCAAAGCCAGATGCCCGCGTTCCAAGGTGCGTTTTCTACACCAGTAATAACTTCCTTAGCTCACCGCCCCAGAGTACATACCTCTTGTCTCGCATGGATCCTGCCAGGGGCTGTTCATTTTTGAGCTGCCATTGGCATGCACATGTGCTGTATCTGTCGTTTTGCTTGGATCCTCTCGGTAGGATTCCGGAACTATACCGAGTCGGCTGGATGGTTAAAGCATCTGGCATTCACCAGCAGGCGAAATTCTGTCGGTCTGATCCTTTCGGAATACCAGCTCCACTTCCTCAGCGAGATCTGGTAAGAAGCTTCTTTCAGTCTAAAAGAGGCTACCGACTGATATTACACCCCGGCTGCCACACTAGCCGGCAATCAGATTCAGGAGAAACTTGCTGGCCCGAAGGGCCAAGGGACGAGTAGATGAACCCCAGGAGTCAAACCCAGACAGACTCTTTGTGTCCCTTAAATTCGAGAAAGTGCGTTGCAAATGGCAGTAATGAGGCTGATAAATATGATAACTCCAAGAGCCTCGGAGCGGCGCTGCCGATTTGCGCCTCCTCCTGAGCCACAACACAGCTCCTGATGAAAAAAACCTTGGATGTACCACCCGTTTCTGTGTATGCGAATATCCGTTCCCATTTCTATTATTATGATACTTAGCCTTAGCCTCAGTAACGTAAAATTTCACTAGGGTATTCTTCCGTTCTATGGCTGGCTTGACCTTTCTGTTTCCTCAGAACCGGCTGTCTTGACAATGCTTCCCAGCTGCAAGTTCTTCGTGCCGGCATGGATCGGAGCCTTAAGCCCTAGTTGTCTGGGTATACTGGTGCTGACTGAACCCCACGAATACTCACTCCACAATCGCTGGCGTCGAACTGCCGCCGCTTATCCTGACCCTGGCCCATGACGTCTTGCATATAGCTGCATTCTCGTGGCGTCTTCTCATTCCCACCTCCTATTTTCTTTGTCCATCTTCCCCTCCCTACTATGCCCACAATGCTAGCTTATACGATACTATTCATCCTCGGGGCTTCTGCCCTGCCGTCGCCATATGCTCATTTTGCCTCACAGGCGCAGGTAAACGAATCATCGCTCACAGTTGACCTGGGTTACGGGCGTTACCAGGGATGGTATAACGAATCTGCCGACCTTGTTATCTTTCAGGGGTAAGTGCGGAGTCGTCTGAAGTTTACATTGGCAGGAAAGTATCATGAAAGCACCCTGATATGATGCACAGTATACGGTATGCGCAGAGCACTGCCGGAAAACTCAGATGGCAAGCTCCTCGCGCACCGGAGGCGGATCAGGAATCGCTCATCCAGGCCGATACCTTGCCGCCCAAGTGTCCTCAGAGCCCGAGCGCGTCGATCTCCTACACCGTTGCGAACAATTCTGGGAGCAGCGAAGATTGCCTCTTCGTTAATGTAGGGATGACATTTCCCACCATCAAGTGTGCCCGTGGCTAAGTTGGCCCAGGTCTTCGCACCGGCTGCTGCCGAGGTGCATCCTGTCTTGCCCGTCCTCGTTTGGATCCACGGCGGCGGTTACGGGCAGGGAAGCGGAGCCTCCGATTTAACATCTCTTATAACAAACAACAATAACAGCTTCGTCGGGGTCACTCTCCAATACCGAGTGAGTCATGCCGCCGATCCAGATGATGTAATCCAGAATTGAGATAAGCTTGCAGCTCGGGGCATTTGGCTTCCTATCTTCGGACGAAGTCTACAGAAAGGGTGTGGCCAATGCCGGCTTGCTGGACCAACAGTTAGCTCTTCAATGGGTACAACAATATATCCACCTCTTCGGAGGGGATAACACAAGGGTTACCATCTTCGGGGAAAGCGCTGGGGGAGGAAGTGTGATGTTGTAAGCTGCTTTTGGTCGCAGTTTAACCCCCAATCAAGGAAGGATTCATTCATTTGAAATTACTTCCTTTGTGCGTGTATAGCTGACCCAAATGCTGCAGGCATGAGTGCGTACACTCCCAGATTCCTAATCGTGCAAGCCCCTTTTTGATGCGAACAAGATATCGGGATACCGCGATTCTTTAGTTCCTCACTAATAATGGTTGAAAAATCAGTCTCGCATATGGTGGCTCACTTGGGACATCCTTATTTAGGAACTCAATCTCCTCCAGCCCCTACCTTCCCTTTCAATATGGCTACAGTACGGCACAACCAGACAAGCCCATGAGACAAGTTCGGGAGATGCTAACCTGCTGTACTTAAAAGAGGACTGGCAGCCGTCTCAAGCATACTACGCATTCGCCTCTGCCGCGGGTTGTGATACCAAGAATGCGTATTTGCAGAATGGATCAAAGTCCATATTCGACTGCCTCGTTGAGGCAGATGTAGCAACACTTATGGACTCAAGTGCTAATGTATCGCAGAGCGGGACCTTGGCAACATGGGCCTTCCTCCCGGTTACTGACGGTAAGCTCATCCAAAGTCTTCCCAGCAAACAACTTGCACAGGGCAGAGTCAACGGCCTGAACCACTTGGCCGGGCACAATGCGCTCGAGGGGGCAGCATTTGTGCCATGGAATATCACCACTATCAGCGACTTGGTAGATTACTTGCAAGTTACATTTCCCATGTTCTCCAACAACGACATCGCCAAAGTTCTTCTCTATTATCCATCGAACAACGAGTCTGTGAACCAAAATGACCCAGAATGGGCGACGGAGGGAGACTCGGGCCCTACAACACTCAATCAGAGCACGGCTGCGACTGGCCAGAAGGAGCGCGCTATTGCCATCTATGGTGAAACGACATTCATATGCCCCTCTTACTGGTTGGCCGAGGCTTACAGCAACAATGTGAACGGTGGAAAGAGCTGGAAGTACCAATTCTCCATCCCCAACGCGTACCACGGCGCGGACGGGGCCGGGTACTTCAGCTGGCCGTATACTTCGTCGTACTACAGCTCGGACTACGTATGGATTCCGGCCTCTTGAAGACCCTCGGCAGCTAAGAACAACCGCCTGCTGACACTGTAGGTGCAGATCCTCGCCTTTATGCAAATGCTGGGAAACTTCATTGTCAATGACAACCCGTCCATCTCCAACACCCTCGCAAACGGCCTGTCTACGGGCAACGCAAGCTACAACCCTGCCAGCGAGTGGCCGGACTACAGCGTCTACGCTCCGTGGCTCATGGACTTCAATACCACTTGTCCGTCCATAAAGATGATAGGCGGCTTACCGTACTGCACCGGGCCGGGGGAGATGAATACGTTCAGACTCGCAGATGCTTATGCGTGGGAAGGAGGCCGAGGCTTTCGGTGTGATCTTTGGAAGTCTTTAGCTGAGCTTGTGCCGGAGTAATAGGTGATCAGCAAATCCTCTTAGGACAGGGTAGGATGCTCTGAAGCTGCGAGAACTTGAAGACCTGCAAGACGAGTCATGATTATGGAACCTGAGGAAACAGGTCTTGTAATTTTGACAAGAAAGCTGGGCCGAAGCTAGGGCAGGATTTCCATGCGTCAGTTCACTAATATCTATCATCACTTGTCGTTGACAGTCGACACTCTCAAGCCCAGCGACCCTACCTGACAGATTTCATGTCCTGGCCAGCATTGCCTTCCCACTGGTTCCGCTGCTCCTGACGGCCTCCCGGCATCCATCCCTGGACCTTGTTCAGATTTTCGCCCGGATTGTTCTTGGCAAGGGGCCCAGCTGAGTTGTTGTCAATCTCCTTCTCGGCGATCTTGCCGGGCTGGCCGACCATGTAGAACAGGGGGACGCTGATGGCGAGGAGCATCCCCGCGATAGTCTTGTTGCGCATGCTCCTGTTCATCCGTTAACTGATCAGCACTCTACCAATACTGACGGATGTAATTTTGAAGTCATACCTGTTCTGGTCCGCGCGGGCCTGGGGATCTGGAGGCTCCTGTCCGCCTGGGCCACCGAGGTCGTCCTTCTCGCCTTCACCTTTGGCGGCGTAGTGGCGGGATTGGAAGAGGGATGCGGGTCGTGCGACTTGAGCTTGGGCTCGATACGTGGTGGACAGACTCAGGCGCGAGGCCAGGGAGGTGAGTCGCAGAGCGCGTGCTGAGGACATATTCAACGGTGAGGGCTGTGCTGCTGTAAATTTGAGGGCTCTGATGTCGTGGTGGTATTTATTTGGAGGAGACAGGTCGAGCTGATTAGAATGACTTTGTTTTCAATGCAGGAGCACATGTGATTGATTTTGCGAAGAAGAGTTCGACTGGAACAGCAGTGTATGTATGAGAATGGTAGATGGGCTGTGATCGACACGCGTTTACCTCATAACGTCCCCGGCCCAGATTCCGGCCCCCCTCTGATCCCGGCCCCCTCACAAAACTACTATAAAGCACTTATTTTTCTACTTTCCTTTAATTTATATAAATAAATAAGAATAATATTAATAAAATATTTTAAAAAAAACTTTAATAATTAAATTTATAATAATATTAAAATAAAGATTTAATATTCTAAAATCGTTATTACTTTTATTAATATCTTATTAAAGAAATTAATTATTATTATAAACTTTTTAAATATATATTATTTATAATATAATATAATAAATATTAATATTTATAAGTTTAATTTTATTTTATTTAATTTATAAATTAAAGATTTTAATTTCTTTAATAAAATTTTATATAAAAAAAAGTTTAAACTTTATTTATTAATATTAAATAATTTTCTTTATATATATAATTTATATGTAAGGTCTTTCTATATTTATAGATTTATATTATATTTTAAAAAGAATTTTAAATATAATATTAAAAGAGATATAAATAAAAATATAAGTGTTAAGAAATATATAGTATTTATTAGTAATCCTTAATATTTCCTTTATTCTTTATTTAGAAATTCTTATAAAATTTAATTTATTATATATAGAAAGATAATGTATATATAACTTAAATATAATTATTTATATATATAAATTTGAAGTCTACTTATTTTTAAGATTTTAATAAAATTAAATATAAAGGTTGGAAAAGATAGTGTTTTTTGGTGGGAATGCACCAAAAAGCAGGGGGCCGGGATCAGGGGGGGGCCGGAATCTAGGCCGGGGACGTTAGTGGAAGTTGACGTTGCGATTGAGTGATGGACCCTCGGCGGAGCAGCCGAACCTGCGTCTGTATTACCCTATGGACGTTGACATGACGTGAGGGTTATGGCATTACCATATAATTTGCACATCGCCACTTCCTTCTGGCCTGCAGACACAGTTGCAAAGGAAAGCCCAGGCCAAAGTCTATGTCAGAACCACGCCCGAAAACGTACTTGAGCATGTTGATGTTGGAACCTGCGCACTTTGTGCTGTTTTGTTGTTCTTCAGGGATCCACAGACGTCATCTCCACCAAATCGCTCCCCGTCAACGCCCATCAATCACCTACATTCCCAAGACGCGTGCATTCTCAAATAACTTTCGTGCGAGTGTATAAAGGATAAGAAGAATCCTTTCCCACGAGATTATGATAATTCAAATGATAGCTGACTTCACACCATAGAAGATGCAAGCACATACTGTCGGTGCATTGTTTTCGGAACCGACAAGAACCCCACTGAGTCGGAGCCGGGATGCCCGGTTGAGGCACATACGGGGCAACAGTTCTGGAACTCACTGATCAACCCAACACGACCCTGTTGGAGTCCCCAAACTGCAGGCTCAGCTCATGTCAGCGCGGAGTTTCGGGTGGCCAAATACTATGGGCACTGTAACTCCCCGCAAACTTTGCCCAAGTGCGCATGGGAACATGCAGCCGTACAACGCAGCTGGGCCCAAGACTCCGGTACGCTTGCACTTGGAACTGTCTTCTAGAGACACAGGTGCGATGCTACTGGGCCATGAACCACGATTGCGACTTCCACGGGGCGCCGCAAGTGGTGAGAAGTATGGCACGGAAAACACGTGAACATCCAATCGAAACAAGCCGCGGGTTCCGAGGCCCTGGCCCATGGGATGAAGGCACCCTTCCGTACTTGGGATGGTTGACGTTGACGACTGCGACCCTCCATTTCCCGGCACTTTCAAGTCGAAACATCCGGGCAGAACATGTCTGCAACCTGCTGATCTTGCAACTATCGCCATGCCACCACAAAGTTATCCCGCCCACCCCTAAGCATAATGATTAATCCCGTGCAGACCTTCCCAGGCCTCCTGGCAGCCGCCACCTGCATCCTGATGGGCTTGGCGGTGCTGTACCTCGCCAACCTAAACCGCCTCCTCAGCATCACCCCTGACCAGGTCAAGAAGCTGGCCGGTGACCGGTGGACCGACGACCAGGTCAGGAAGACCTACGAGCGCCTGCGCCAAAACCAAATCACCACAGCATCCTACGCATCACAGCTGCCTCCAAGGCTGAACAGGCGCTACATCGTCACCGGCGGCTCAGGCCTGGTTGGCGGGTACATTGTCCTGCAGCTGCTCGAGCGAGGCCAGCCGCCCAACACCATCCGCATCGTCGACTTCCAGCAGCCACACAGGCGGGACCAGCTGGACCACTCGCTCTTTGACAAGGTCGACTTCCAGAAGACGGACATCTCATCCGTGGATTCCACCGATGCCGCGTTCAGCAAGCCGTGGCACCCGTCCGTGGCCAAGCTGCCCCTGACCGTCTTCCACACGGCGGCGGTGATCATCCCGTCCGCGCGGTCGCGGCTCGCCAACGGGTTCTGCGAAGCCGTGAACGTCGGCGGCACCGACAACGTCCTCGCGGCCGCCCGCCGGGCCGGGGCGGACGTGCTCGTTAGCACCTCGAGCGCGTCCATCAGCATCCGGCCCATGGAGCTGTGGGTGAAGCCGTGGGGATGGAACACCTGCCCGCGCGGGTACTGCCAGGTGTTGGAGGAGTCTGACTTCTTCCGGCCGCTGCGGGGCCACGAGGAGTTCTTTGGGAACTATCCTGCCTCCAAGGCGAGGGCGGAGAGGATCGTGTGCGGCGCGAACGGCAGGGAGTTGAGAACGGGGTGCATCCGCCCAGCCAACGGGGTGTATGGTCATCCGACTGACAACACTGTTGGCGGTCCGTTGAACAGCCAGGTCTGTCCGACGTGAGTCCCCTGTCTGCTCTTCGGTGAAAAACCATCACGGTGGTTTCAGTCTCGACTGACATGTCCACAGCTGGGCCACTCACGTTGTCCAGAGCTTTGTCCACGGCATCAACTGCGCATTGGCACATCTGCAGTTCGAGTCCATCCTCGCTGAGAAGGGCTCTCACTCATCGCCCCAGGCAGGCCGCCCGTTTTGTGTCACGGACCCCAACCCGCCCATCTACTACGGCGACCTGTATGGCCTACTGTCCAAGCTGGCGATCACGCCCTTCAAGCTTGTCTCCCTCCCTCCGATGCCATTCGTGCTCGTCTCATACCTGGTCGAGTTCTACTCCCTCCTGCCCTATCGCCTCCCCAGCAGCCTCGCCCGTTTCATCCCTCCGCTGTCCGGGGACATCAAGCACCTGCAGCCGGGCCTGTTCTCCATCTGCACACACCTGGTTGCGGATAATGCAGACTCGGGAATGGCTGTTAGCGATGGTGGGCTAGGTTACCGGGGCGTGCTGACGACGCTCGAGGGTATGTGCCAGGAGCTTGTGGAGTGGAACCGTGAGCAGGAGGAGCACGCGACGCAGGCGGCGCTGGTTGCGGATGGGGACAAGGGCGTGAGGTACTTCCACAGCAGCGTGTCGCTGGCCGAGCAGATGCAGAAGGTGGGCCTCGTGGGAAAGAATGTGAAAATGTAATAAAGGTGACCAGGCACATAAGGACGGCTTGGGCTCTTCTGTCGAAGAAAAATCATGATTTTTAAACATTAGCCTATCAAGAAATAATCGCTCATCAATACCTAGGTATCCATCATTCTGACCCCATGTCGAAAGATCTTGCCTCAGCTGCAGCACACACTGGGCTCCTCGATCCCTGCTGCGCCGTCCTCCTCCTCGCCCGAGCCGTCCCCGTCGATGATGTACTGGCGCGTCATCCAGTCGCAGAAGAACTTGCCCAACCCCCCGCCGATGATGACACAGATGATGATGTACCCGTTGTACGACATGACCAGCAACATGACAATATACGCCAGCCCCAGGGCGGCGGCGTGGATGACGGCGCGGAAGAGCTGCTGCAGCGGGCTCACGCGGAAGACGACCGCCCTGCCCGCACCGCCCGCAGCAGTCCCACCTGCGCCGCCTAGCCTCTTCCAGGCGGCGGAGGCAGGGGTGACCTTTGCCGTGGCCCCTTTCGACGGGTTGCCCGTCGCTGACGAGGACGAGGAGGACGGGGACGCCTGCACCTGCGGCTGCGACCGCTGCGAGTACCCCAGCCTGGCCTGCGCGGCGCGCGCCTGGAACCCGCGCAGGATCCAGTCGTCGTACTCCTTGCCCACGCGCCGGAGCGCCTCGAGGATCATGACCAGCAGGATGGTGCCGATGCACGAGGCGGCAAAGGCGCCGTTGCTGCCGACGTGCCATGATTCGGCGAGGAAGCACGAGTCTATTGTGTACCAGTTCCATAACATCTGTTTTAGGGGAGAGAACACATGTTAGTCATTGATGGATTCATCTGGGTCTGGTGTGATTGTGGCCATGCCTGCGCAAGCAATCAAAGCGATATTGACCAAATCGCGAATGGGGAAGCTTACCGACGAGTTACACGTCGTTGTTGTCATGCTCATGTGATCCATCTTGTGTGAGTGGTCTCGCAATCTGCTGCGAGGGCCGGAGATCAATCAACAACGTTCGGTTGGAGGCGAGTTGCTGCAAGTGAGCAGCAGCTTGAGCCTGCAGGAAGTGGGTGGGCGTGTGTGTGTCTGGAGGCGGGCGGCTTTGAGGGTCTTGTCCCGTGTGTGATGCGTTGGTGGGTAAACGGGTGAAATGTGAAATAGATGAATGAATGCCCCGGCACGTCGGTTCGGAGGTCAGGTCATATAGTGTGTACCCGAGAGCTGAGACGGAGATGAGCCCGGTTTCTTTTGTGTGATGCTGCGTGTGCCCGTCCCGAGTGCTGTCCGTGTTGTCTTTATTGATCCGTGTTCCCCTCTCGAAAAAAGGCCCCTCAACATGCAATGCACAACCTTGGAAAGCTGATGGAGTGATTATTGAGCAAGTTTACAGTCCGACGACGTTCGACGACAGCATGCAAGCAAGCCAACCTACATACAGCTTTGAGAAGATTTCCTGGAATCGGCAGACGATGCAGTAGAGTAAAATGTTGCCACCACATATGCCTTCCCCATACCTTCCCCTCCCCTCTCCCGCTCGGTGTGCACAAAGCTGATGCCAAGCCGTAAACGTGCTCAACCCAAGCTCCTCCAGGGCCGCGGCCATCCCTGAGCTAAAGACAGTGAAGGTGGGGGCTGGACGTGCCAGACGTGGGGCCATTCTGGGAACTGTGCCCAACTCAGAAGGCAGTGTGGGGCACCCCGGGACAATTCTTACCAATCAGAGGGCGCCTGGTCGGGGGCGGGAGGTACCGTGGGCTGCCGTGACGAGAAACTTGCTCAAACTTAAGCCTCACGTTGGACCCACCCGCTCTTGCCTTCTTGAACTGGCCCCTACTCGCTGCCAGGACTACTGCCAGGACTGCTACTCCAAGTCGTAGTGCTCACGTTTCACGCACTGCTCCTCTTCGCTCCTTCATCCCGGCCTCGGGAGTGACGCCCGGCATTCCTCCCACTTGGCCTACGGCCGGATCTCGTGGCCTTACCAGGCGGCCTGCTGCTATTCTGTGCTTCCTTCTGCTTGCGCAGTCACACAAGCAACATGGAAGGACATACCAGGCCAAGCAGGCCAAGCAGGCCTCTTCCAGTTCTCGACATGCAGCTCGAGAAGAAGACAAGAAGCCAAGCAGGAGCAAGTTGGACAAACTTGCTCAAATGAGGACATTTCTAAAAATCTCCGTGTTGTGATGAGTCGCGCACGAGCCCGCGAAAGCTCCGGAAACTTGCTCAAACCACCGAGGCCACTGCTGCAGAGGTGCTGCCATAGTGGGTCTTGGCGGTCCGCCGGTGCCACCACTGACCTGCTCCGGATTTGCACTCGCCCGCGTGTCCCTTTCCATCTCGTAAGAACCTTGAGGGAAGACACCTGCAGTGGAAACATGCTCACTTTTGGGATTTTATCCAAACATTGGCGCCGTGACCCCGGCGCCTGGGCGGCCGGTGGACCACAATCTGGATCCGAATTGTCGGGAAGGAGGGTCCGTTTCGAATAATATGCCTGCCTCCGTGTCGCCATTTCTAATCCATCCTTTTTAATGTTTCTATGCCACCTCCGTCTTTTTGGTGGGTGTGTCGTGTCTGTGTCATTCACTATTGCTGATCCTGTCTCAAAGCCCACCAAGCATCGGAAACGTTGCTTCAGCATCTAGAGATCTGTGTAAACAAGGGTTGAAGTATCCCCCATCACAGACATTCGTGGACGCAGCTGGTCGCCCACCCATCCAGCCAACCACCCAGGAACGCCTCCGAGAGGCTAGACGGACGGACAGCCAGACTCATAGCCAGGATGGACACCTCGCAAGGGATAATCGCCGCGAGGCATATTCAGAACTTCTCCGATGCCGACGGCTCAGTGCTCGAGCCTCACTGGGGTTACGCAGACCGGATCTTGCCATGCAAAAACGATGCCGGCTCATGCGCATACCTCGACCTCGTCTATCACTCACACGACCTTTCCATGCTGTACTCTGGCATTTTCTGGGCTGCGATCGCCGGGATATTATTATTATGGGGCCTCGGGCGACGAATCTTCCCATCACCAACAGCAGATGAGGCTATCATCTCAGGCGCAAAGGCAGAATCACAGGGCACCCAGGCCATCGGCGGCGTCGAGAGGCTGAAGCGATCCGTCTCGAGTTTCCGCCGGGCCTACCTCCTCCCGGACTTCGCGCCCCGCATCCTCGGCCATGTCACCCGCCTGCAGGTGCTGGTCCTCTTCATCCTCGCCGGCTACCTGACCATCTTCTCCTTCGTAGGCATGGCCTACCAGACATGGATCACGCCCGTCAAGACCTCGCCGGGCCTCAACAACACACGGACCTCCCTGGGCCCCTTTGCCGACCGCATCGGCGTGCTTGCCTACGCGCTGACGCCCCTCTCGGTCCTGTTGGCCAGCCGCGAGTCGCTCCTCAGTGTAATCACCGGCATCCCCTACCAGAGCTTCATGTTCCTGCACCGTTGGGTCGGCTACATCATCCTGATCCAATCCACCGTGCACACTATCGGCTGGATCATCGTCGAGGGGGCCCTGTACCAGCCGCAGCCGTCCGAGTGGAACAGGGTCGCTGGGGAGTTGTATATCCAGTGGGGGTTCGTCGCACTGGGGCTGCTCATCCTGCTGTGGATCTTTGCCACGCCCTGGGGCATCCGCCTGACAGGTTACGAATTCTTCCGAAAGGCTCACTATGTCTTGGCCATGGTGTACATTGGCGCCATCATCGGCCACTGGATGCAACTGCAGTGCTTCCTCATCCCGGGCATCCTACTCTGGTTCTTCGACCGCGTCGGCAGGGCGGTCCGCACTGGGCTGCTGCACTACCGCTGGGTGCCTGCGAAGAACAAATGGGGCTTCGAGTCTGCAAAGGCGACCATCACGCGGTTCGAGGATAGCGACAGCGGCGACGTGGTCCGGCTGGACTTTGACCATGTTCAGCAGCCGTGGCAGGTCGGCCAGCACTTCTACCTGTGCTTTACCGAGTCCTCGGTCTGGCAGTCCCACCCGATGACGCCGCTCAGCCTGCCCCTGGCCGACGACACCGGGGCAGTGAGGCACTCGTATGTGATCCGCGCCAAGAAGGGTGAGACAAAGAAGCTCGCCGACATCGCGGCCAAGAAACTCGCGGCGCTTCCCGCAGGGCCAGCAACAGCAGGGATAGAGCCGACCACATCTGTGGTACTAGCGGGTCCCTACGGCGTGGACATGATTTCCAGCGTGACACCAGAGACCAACGTCCTCTGCGTGGCGGGCGGCACAGGCATCACCTTCGTGCTGCCGGTCCTGCTGAAGCTCGTGCGCGAGAAGCCGGTGGCCGGCCGCAAGATCGAGCTCGTGTGGGCGGTCAGGCGCGACGTCGACGCCAAGTGGGTGGCCGAGGAGCTCGAGTACGTCAAGGAGGCCGGCTGCTCGCACAGCCTGGACATCAACGTCTACGTGACGCGCGAGAAGGAGCACCACTCCTCCGTGCGCCGGGGCGCCGGCGCCGGCGCTGGGGGCAAGAAGGGCGACGAGGCGCAGGAGAAGGTCTCGTCGTCTGCGTCGTCTGCGACGGGCGGATGTGACTGTAATGACGTGACGCACCACCACCCCGACAACACTGAGATACCCGAGGCGAGACGGCCTCACCTGGACGAGATTGTGAGGGGGTTTGTCGGGTCTGTGGCTCGCGGGTCGACGACTGTCTACGCAAGCGGGCCTGGCGGCATGATTGGGGACCTGAGGAAGGTGGTTGCCAGCTGTAACACGTCAGGAACCGTGTGGAAAGGCGATGCTAGAGGAGATGTGAGGCTGATCTGTGATGATCGGTTAGAGTAGGCTAAAAGATAAAATCCGTAATACTGAAAATACCCAAGTTAATACCCATTCAAGTCTCACTGGCTGTGACTGGTGGTTTTGAACACTGTCGCATCGTTCAACAACCTGGTCCGAGGTCGACTTGATGACCCGGAATATCGGGACGTTCGTGTGCTTACGGCCCAATGAGCGCAACTCTACTGTGATACTAACAGTAAGTTGCATACGCCCGCATGCAACTATCTTCGTCTATCTGCAATGGCTCTGTCGGGATTGGCTCACTAGTCTGCACTACTCGAATCCTTTGAACAAAATCAATCTCAGGGATATCGACAGCTGATAATCAGAATTAGAATGAGAAGTAAAAGAGAGACTAAATCTCAGGATGAGTCTTCGCAACCTTCCGTTGCCTCGTTACATACTCCTCTTGGACCTGAGCTGAACATGGCTATCCGCCTGCTTCTGCCCGTACTGACCTTCGCGTCGCTCGCCTCGTCGCTCGAACCGCCGTGCAAGGATCCCATCGTCCGCAAAGAATGGCGCACCCTTGAGCCCTCAGAGAAGCGATCCTACCTGGACGCCGTGGAATGCATCACCACCAAGCCATCCCTCACGCCCCAATTCAACAACTCGGGCGTCAGGTCCCGCTACGACGACCTCCTGTACACCCACATCCAGCAGACCTTCTCCATCCACTACGTCGGCCACTTCCTCCCCTGGCACCGGTACTTCGTCGCGGTATACGAGCACATGCTGCGGGCCGAGTGCGGGTACGCCGGCGCCCAGCCGTACTGGGACTGGACGCTGGACGTGGACACTGACGACGGCGAGGCATTCGCCAGCTCGCCCGTGTTCGACCCGGAGCTCGGGTTCGGCGGGAACGGCCCCTACGTCGAGGGGAACGCGTCGGACCCGTTTGCGGTCCCCGGCCGGACGGGTGGTGGGTGTGTCGCTGACGGGCCGTTCGCGGGGAGGGATGATTTTGTACACCTGGGTCCGGCGAGTAGCGTCTCGTATAACCCGCAGTGCCTCAAGAGGGACTTGAGTCCGAGCTTTGCGAGGCGGTATCTCGACATGAACCAGACGGAGTTGACGCTGAGGCAGGGCGACTTTGGCTGGTTTGACAGGGTTGTCGAGGGAGGGCCTAGTTTCGATGCCTCTGGGATCCATGGGGGTGGGCATTATGGCGTTGGTGGGACTTATGGTGAGATCGCCTCGGTTGCGGTGGAGTTTCTCGTCAATTACTGATGTGCTTGTAGGGCAGATGGGCGACTTGTATGCTTCGCCAGCAGACCCTATATTCTATTGTAAGTCTGACATTCCTCTCCAAGATGTTGACCCCAACGGGATGCCACTGAACTGACCTTAAACAAAAGTACACCATGCGAACCTCGACCGCGTGTGGTGGTCATGGCAGAGCTACGACCTGGAAAAGCGACTTCGGGATATCTCGGGGCCTATCTTTCTCATGGACTATGACAACGTCCAGGGTGGAAACGTGACGCTGGACTTTGAGATGACTGTCGGAGTCAGTGCCCCCAACGTGACGGTGAGAGATGTGATGGACATCTCAAATGGTTGTTCCGGCGATGGGATTATTTGTTACACCTATGATGGCCTCTATGCCCTCCAGGCGTAATGGCATTTGCCATGGTGGACAAAACCTAGGGTAGTGCTGTTTCCAGTATTATTTAGCCTCAAGTGTCGCGTATCTCGGTCATTGCTGAAGATAACTGCGCCATAGTGGCTGATTGCATCAGAATGGTTTCCCTTTCAGGAGGAACTCGAATGTCAGACGCCTAAATACGGTCTGCGGAATCGCGGCGCCGAATCTGATTGCATTGCAAATGTAAGCATCATGCCACGAAGTCCGGCAGATCAAGCTGATCACATACCCATGACACGCAATTATGTCCCTCAAAGTCTCTGCTAGGGTTTGCAGGGCCTGGAGCTCAAAGCCACCGAAATGTGGCTGGGATCGGATGAGGTTCCAGGCTTGCACCGGCGTGATCTGGTCATCCGATGCGCATACTTCTGTTGAGAGGGCCAGCAGGTTTTCCAGCATGGTTTCGGGAAGGTCTTGCTGGTTGATCGAATCTGGCGACACTGGAGATGTTGTACTCGACGGACATGACACCGCGCACATCTGAGATGACAGTGTGAGTGCGTGGCCAGATGCGTCTTCCGGCTTCTCCGGGTCGCCATGAAGGTGATCGAGACAGGGTCTTTCGAGTCTGCGACCAAGTAGAAGATGATATGGTTAGCATGCGGACTGCGTACAAGCTTTTGATTGAGCACGGAAGGGAACTTACGCCAGCACGAAATCCATACCCAATGCCACGGGATCAACATCGCCCAGCCGAGCGAGAGGTGGTGCCGGGCTGGACATGCTGTTGGGCTTGGGAGGTTTTGCTTCTTTTGCCTGGGTTGACCTAATTATGTCGTCCACTCCCTCAACTCCATGTTCTTCAAGTTTGCCAACCAATTTTTGGATGGTGCTTTGAAGTCGTTCGTTTTCCAGGACCAGCTCTGCTTCCCGTGCCTTGCTCTTGGCGACTTCTCTCTCAAGAGCTTTGGTGTACGCCTCTTTTCGTTCGCGGTAGGTCCTGATGCCAATTTGCATAAGCATGTTGCAAAAGATGTACAATAGAAGAGCCTCTCTCTTACTGCTGTGCTTGCCTGACTTGGGCGCGGCGCTTCTCCACACGGTCCTCCTTCGGAGCTGGCAAGTCGGCACATGTCAGCAAGTAGGCTTCAAATAGCTAGGAGAGTGGACTCCGGTCACGAACCCTGCGGATTAAATATCCGGAATATGTTGTTCGTCATACCGGATCGTCTGGTCTTCCCTGCAGGAATGGGTAGCCTAATCAAGTATTCAAGCGACAAGATTGCTTGGTGCGAGCGCTGGATAGAATTAAAGATTAGCGATCAAGAAAGACTGTGAAAAGACGGAATCTTGGATTTGGAGCCCCGGGCGCAGACGGAGACCGGATAGCGGCCATGTGATGTGAGGCAAAGCAACCGGGTCAGCATGGCCTCGGCCGCCCTAACTGCCACTGCAAAGCATCAAATCAAGGCTACAAAGCTTGTATGATCTCCACTGTCAACGTTTCGGGGGGGTTCCTGCCAATGAGAGAAACGGCTAACCCTCCATGATCAACTCATCAGCTGCGCACCCTACGTCAGGGCCTTCGGCTGTTCATGGAACGTCTGGGGTCAGCCTGAAACCCCCTGACCCTTGAACGCCTCGGCTGGCCGCCCGTGGTAAATGCCAAGAAGCCGTCCCAATTAGGAAATTCTGATTATCCTGCAGCCCTAAGTAGGGCTGCCTACATCTGCGACGATTCATTGCGACGTGATGCAGGCTTGGTGTTGAAATGTCTCTAGCCCTCAGCCCAGATTATGTTTTGTCAGAGACATTGTGATCAAGGGTCCTTAACATGGCCCATTTTAAAGGTTTCTTATGTCTGCAAATGGAAATACTGATCATTGAACAATAAGCTATACTGTAGGTGGTCTTGGGCTTGTTACATGATAGATCTCTTTCTGAATAGGCAGACATTAGCAACATCAACGCCTGTGGTCATGTTCTATAAAGCTATACCAGCAGTCTACCCTTTCTCATGATCTTAATCTATCCCTCACCATCCACAACCCTTCAACGTACCATTTAAATCGGACCTTACATTCATCCGATATCTTAGCAAGACACTCTTTTGGTACTCTACTGGATAGACTGCCCCCCACCCCGGTCCTTACTAAAATGTTCGTCTCTACTTTTATCTTTCTAATGGTGCTTGCCCCTTCAACAATGCAGGTCGCTGCGCGGCCACATGCAGCTAAGCCTTGCGGGTCAAAAGGTGGCGCTGCAAAAGCCGCCAACGGCAAGGCCATTTACATGCTCAGCAACCAAGCATCCAACTCTGTGGTAGCCGTGCCCATTGCGGCGGACGGAACACTCAATGAGGCAGGCGGCTCATCGACGAGCACTGGTGGTTCGGGTGCCAACGGTGTTGACGGTTCGACAAACCAGCCCGCTGCTCCGGACCCGCTGTTCAGCCAGTCTTCCTTGACAGTAGCTGGAAATGTAAGTCAAATGACTCTAGAACCTTCTGCGTTGTCTTACATCTTCAAGAAGCTAACACTTAAGCAAGAACCTGTTCGCAGTCAATGCCGGATCCAACACTCTCTCCATGTTCGCCATCGACGCCCAGGATCCCACCAAGCTGACCATGGTCGGCAACCCCGCTGATCTGCCGGGCGAGTTCCCGGTTACCGTGGGGGCATCAGCGAAGCACAACCTCGCCTGCGTGGGCATGTCCGGGAGCACCGCTGGCGTCTCATGTGCCTCGTTTGACGCCACGCAGGGTCTCGGGGCCATGGACGCCCTCCGGCCTTTTGATCTCGGCCAGACCACACCGCCTGTTGGCCCAACAAACACGGTATCGCATGTGTTCTTTTCCGATGATCAGTCGACAATGTTTACGACGGTGAAGGGAGACCCGACCAAGAACAATACCGGCTTCTTGGCGTCGTTCCCCGTCAATGCAGCCGGTCAGTGCCAAGCTGCATCCGTCGGCGCAGAGGGCGCGCAGGATTCGCCCAACGGGACGGCGGTCCTTTTCGGCTCGTCCCCCATCGCCGGATCGTCCGACCTCTTCGTGACGGATGCTTCGTTCGGTGCCGCCGTCCTGAGCACGCAGCAGGCAGCAGGCAACTCCGTGCAGGCCTCGGCAGCCCCCGAGGTCGTGGGCAAGGGGGCCATCGACAACCAAAAGGCCACCTGCTGGGTCGCCATCAGCCCGGCCACGAAGACGGCATTTGTCACGGATGTCGGTGTCAACCATGTGGTCGAGATGTCTCTGGCCGATGCGAGCATACTGGGGGAGACTGACCTCAGTGCGAATGGCGACCCTGGCCTGATTGATCTCAAGGCGGCTGGCAACATGGTCTATGCACTGAGCCCCGGCAATGGAACTACCAATGCTGCCGTGACGGTGATGGATGCGAATACCAAGCAGCAAGTTCAGCATCTTGATATGAAGTCACTTGGCTTGGATAAGAACGCCCAGGGTATGGCGGTCTTAGAGTGAAGTTCCAGATAAATCTGGCATGAACGGAAGGGATTTTGAAGAGATTGGTGGTATCTGTCAGGGATCTTCATCACGGAAGGAGGATTAATACGAAAAAGGGACTTCCGGCACTTATCCGCCTTGGATATTAAGCAGCTTTTCTGATGCTTAGGAGCGTTATAGGAGCCATGTAGTTTATAAAAGGAGGAAGGAAGGGGAATAAAAAGGAAGAAGGAAAAAAGGTTAAATTTAATTATCTATACTCTTTAAATATATTATTTTTACGCTATATATATATAGCTTATATAATATATATCCTTAGTTATTTTATTTATATTTAATAACTTTTATAATTTAAACTTTTAAACCCTTTTAAGAAAGTAAATTAGCTAAGATATTAATATAGTATCTTCTTAATAGTATTATAACTTATAATATAATATTATAATATCTAAGTAGGGCAAACTTAACGTCTTTATTATGGGACCTAAGATTTAATTTATTATTAATCTTAATATTTAACCTTCCTTAACTTAACTCTTAAGATAAAATATACCCTTCTTTATTATAAATAATATTATGCCTTAGCGCTTAAGTATTAAAGGAATAATTAATAAAATAATTATTTATAGCCTTAATTTAAAATATTAAGAATAAAAATTAAATTAATAATTAAAAGAAGAAGAAATTAAGTAATGTCTTTATATTAAATATATTAAGTTAATGCTATTTTTAAATAATAAAGATAAATTAATAAAACGCTATATATTAAGAAGCCTTATTAAGGATTAATTCTTTATATCTTTTATAAATAAGGAAGTTATTTATGCTATATATAAGTTATTTAATTAACTTATTAGCTTACCTTTTTTAATATATTAAGAATTTTTTTTTATAAAATTAAATATCTTTTTATATAATCTTTAATATTATTTTTGCTTTTATTATTTAAAAGTTAATTAAGAAAAGATTAAATATATTATATATTGCTTAAAAGATGCTTTTAAGTAGGATTGAATTAATTATATTATTTAGCTAGAATTAAAGGACTAGGATCTTTACTTCTTACCCTTTAAAATATTTAAGGAATTCCTTTATAATTAATTAATTAACTTAATTATATATATAATAATAGTGGCTGTAAAGTATATAAACCTTATATAAGGTAAGTGTAAAATTATTATAGATTTTATTTAATAATATTAAGAGAATAAAATAGAGGTTAATTATATTATTAATAATATTAAGTAAATTATTAATATAATAAGTTGCTTTCGCTATAATATATATATTATTATTAACTTATAAATATAGCTCTTAAATAGCTAAAGCGGCCTTATTAAGCTTACCTATTATATAAAGGCTGTTATTATTATAGCCTTATTTATTATAATTAGCGTAATTATTATTTAATTATAAAATAATTATAACGTTCTTAATATTAACTAAGCTTTCTATAATTATTATAAGTAGTTAAGTTATATAATTTAATAATATAAATTATAGTTATTAAGATTAATAGATATTATTATATTTAAGATTATATATAATAATAAAGTAATATTTATAATAATTTTAAATAGCTTATTAAGAATATTTATAATTATTTATTATAATTATTAATAGAAAGGGTATTATTTTAATATATATTTTAAATTATAAAGAAATAGTTATTATATATATAATATAAAGAATTATTATAATAATAATTACTTAAATTAAATATATTAAATTTATTATTAAAAGGGGTATATTATAATTAATTACTTATAAATATTAAATGTTAATAAAGAACCTTTTTATATTTAATAAGTTAGTATAGTAATAGCTTATAAGTAATAGTAATTTTATATTAATATAATTATTTAAATTAATAATTATATAAAATATCTTTATATTTTAATAAATTTAAGGGCTAAAGAGAATTTAATTAATTATAGTGTAATTAATATATATAAATAATATTATTATTTTAATAATAAACCTTAATTAATTATATTAAATTAAAAATTATTTTTTATTTATAATAATTATTTTATTTTTATTAAGATATATAACTTTATAGGCGTAGCTTATATATAATATTATTATTTTATAATAATAAATCTATTTAATTATAATATTATCTTTAGGTTTTTTTAATTAAAAGCTATTAACCTTATAATATAATAAGGTTGCTATTAATAGTAATTCTTAATTTATTAGGAATAATTTAATATAAAATTAGCGCCTAAGTAGCTTTTATATAATAGAATATTAGCTATTATAATTATTTATCTCTTATTAATTATTTTAAATTAAGAATTAATGGAAGTATTAAGGGCTTTGGAAAAAGATATAATAGCTATATAATATTTATTTAATAAATATATTAAGTTTAAAAATCTTTATTTTAATAATAGCGTTAAAACCCTTATTAAATATTCCTTAATTAATTATAAGATTAAGTTAAAGGAAAGGGCTTAATTATTTTAAGGATTATTATATTTCTTCTTAGGTGTAAAGTTAGAGATATTTTAAAGCTATTTAGATAATATAATGGTATAAAGATGGATTTAGCTTTTTATTAGCCTTATTAATATATTTATAATCTTTATATTTAAGAAAAGAGGTAAGCTATGCCTTTATATTAATTATTAAATATTAAATTGGTTTATATATAAGGATTATACTTTATTATTGCTTATTATAAAAATCCTTAACTGCTTTATTAAGATATAGGTATATATTAAGTTAAATATAAAAGAAATATATTATTAGCTTAGAATCTATATAGGAGATAAGTAGAAGATAGCCTTTTATATAAAATATAGGTATTTTAAGTATCTTATAATGTTATTTAAGCTAATTAATATATTAGTTATATTTTAAGCTTATATTAATTATACTTTAATAGGCTTAATTAATATTTATTATATTATTTATTTAAATGATATTTTAATTTATAGTAGTGATTATAAGGCGTATATATAATATATATATAGTATATTTAAATAATTATATTAATAGGACCTTTATCTTAATATAGCTAAATATAAATTTAGGGTAACTTAAGTTAAATTTTTAGGTTTTATAATTATATTAAAAGGAATCTTAATAAAATATAATTATATTATGGTTATTTTAAATTAGCTACTTTTATATAATATTTATAATATTTATATCTTTTTAAGGTATATAGGATTTTATTAGTAATTTATTAAGGGGTTTTTAAAGATTATAATATTCTTAATTAATTATTTAAAAGGAAGGATCTTAGGGCCTTTAGTGTTTTTAATTAATATATAAGCTGTATTTAAGTATATTAAATTATTCTTTATTATAGCCCTTTTATTAAGGTATTTTAATCTTATGCTATATATATGCCTTAAAATTAATATATTAATAGAGGCTATTAATATAGTTATATTATAATTATTTAAGGGATATTAATACTTTATTACCTTTTATTTCTGGAAATTAATACTATTAAAAACGTATTATAATATAGGTAATTAAGAGCTGCTTATAATTATTAATGCTATTATAATTTAAAAGTATTACCTTTATTATACTTAAAAGCTAATAGTTATAATTATAAACTACTTTAATCTTAAATATTAATATATAAAAAAAAACTTATTAGTATAATAGCTATATTAACTTAATATATTAATAGCTATAAATATAGTTATTAATTATTATTTAAGGGTAAAAAACTTAATAAATAGGCTATTAAGGCAACTAAATTATATATATAATAAGAGCGTTATATAAAAGCTACATAAGCCTTATAAGTTTATATAACTAGTATATAAAGGCATATATAAATATAATTATGAAACTAATTATTCTAAGATAAATCTAAAAAATTATAGCAAAGTAATATAGGAGTGGTAAAACCGCATTATAAGTATAATTGCTTAAAACTAAAGTATATATTTAAGTACCCTTTTATATATAGCAGAAACATAAAGCATGATAATAATAAAGGAGCTGCTTAAATAACCTATAAGGATATATATCATAAAGCTATAATAAAAGGATGCTTTTATATAGATAGGTATATAGTATAAAAGGCGTAGGCATAGCTTAAAAGCTAAGAAAGTATAATATTTATAAAATAATTTACTTTTATTTAAGAAAAGGGTATATATACCTAATAATCTATTTATAAGGATAAAATTATTATAGGTATATTATAATTATAAATAAATAAGCTATCTTAATATTAATAAGTTAATTAAGCTATTTATATATAATTATTTTTAAGAATTTCTTTTAAAGAATATAAAGATATTTATTAATATATATATAATATATTAATAAATTAAAGTGCTTAAATATAAATTATTTAGCTTCTTTATAGCTTTATTATTATTAATATAACTATAGTAAGAAATCTTAATAAACTTTATTATTAAATTATTGTTCTTAATTAATTCTTAAAATAATAAATTATATAATATAATTTTAGTAATTATAAATAGGTTAATAAAATATATTATTTATATAGCTATAATAATATAGTTTATAAGTAGTAGCCTTATAAACCTATTAATATATTATATCTTTCTTATATATAATATATTTAATGGTATTATTTTAGATTAAGAAAGTTTATTTATTAATTACTTTTAAGTAGTGCTTTATGTGAACTTAGTTATAATATATTGCTTAAGTATTATATTTTACCTATAGATAAATAAGTAGATAAAAAGATAAAATTAAAACCTAGAATATTATCTTTATATATATAGAAATATTATATAATTTAATTAAGCGTAGCTATTTCTTAGCATATAATTTATATATAATAATATAATATACTTAGCAATAAAAATCATATTATTATTTAACTTATTTAAATTTCACCTTAAATTATTTATAACTATGGCTAAGTTAATTTAAAGTAATATATTTATAGTGAATAAAAGGGGTTAGGGCTTAAAGGATAAATATGCTAGGATTATATAATATTTAAGCTATATTAATAATAAATATATAAAATAATATAATTAATATTATATTAATAAAAGGTTTAAAGAAAGAGATTTAATAATAATATTAGCTAAGTACTTATAAATAATATATGGAAATTATAAACTTATTAATAAATACCTAAGACTCTTTTAAATAATTAAGGTAATTAATTATTATAGCTTTATTTATTAATTAAAGCTATTAAAATAATATAAGATATATAATATAATATTTATAATAACGCTTAAACTATTTAAGCTATATATAAATAAAATATAAAAGCTATATAAAGATATTAAATTATATAAGGATAATATTTATAAGGTTAAAAGAATATTTAATTATAAGGACTTATATAAATAATAGCAATATTTAATTTAATAAAAAAGATATAATAATAAAGATAATTTATAAAAGCTATATAAAAATATTTATAATAATTTATTAATTTAAGAATATAAGGATATAATTATAATAAATAAAAGATATAAGAAATTTATATAAAGATAGAAATTATAAAGAAATAAGGGAATAATATAAATATAATAGGGGCGCATAGGGTATATAATAATCTTAAATTTTAAAAATTAAAAAAGGGGTTATATAAGTCTCTTATCTATAGGTATATAGGCGCAAGTAGGGCATGGCGCAGGCAATATATAGTTATTGCTTATTTATCATTATTATCCTTTTCCTCCTCCTTAGCCTTAGCCTTCTTCTCAGCAGCCTCTTTCTTATAATGCTTACGCACTATGAATATATAGCGTAGGGCCTTAAGGGAGTTGATAATGCCCTTAAGGGTAGTAATGGCATGCTAGCTAAGTATAAATATCTTATTACTATTGCTAATAATAGCGGTAAGTAGCATAGGCGCGGTGGTAGTGATGGCTTTACCCTTGCCCTTAAGGAAGGCTTAGATAGTAGTAAAGATAGCTTCTTTTTCCTTAATCTTAAGGGTGGCGCTAAGGGCGATAATGGCGCTAAAGGGGATTTAAAGTAGCATTAATAATACTTATAAGTTATATAAAAGCTATATATATAATTCAAGAGATAATTTTATAGGCTTATAATCACTCTTATTACCCTTATAGTAGCGCTAGCAGCAGCAGCCAATCCCTATATTATTATTAATTACTATTAAATATTAACTGTAATGTATTAATGCATTAAATATATACTGCTTTAATTAAAATAAATAAGCTTTAGATTTTCCTTAAGAGTATATATATAGCGCGCGCATTACTCTTAAGCGGGGTAAGCACCGCCCTCTACCGCTAAGCCCTTAAGCTTCTTAAGGGCATGCTATAGATTCCCTTATTAACTACGTTCTTATAACGTATATATATTATCTACGCGCTATATAAATATATTATAAGATAATATACCTTAGGGTTGGGCTTGGAGGGGCTAGGCTTAGGGCTGTTAGGCTAGCTATTTAAAGGGCTATGCTTATTATTATTAAGTTAAGCTTTATTAATTAATGGGCATTATTTATACGCTACGCAGACGCTATATTAATAGATGGGCTTAATATTTATAAGAGATGAACTTAGGTTATTAAGGGTGGAGGTAAAGTTAGATATTTAAAATCCTTTTATCAGTTAGCGCTAATAAGGGGCGCCCTGCGGCTGCTATATAGCCACAGCGTTGCTATATAAAAGGATACTTACTTTTATTATTATTATTATTACTATTTCTATTATTATTATTATTATTACTGCTTTAAGGTTTATTAATAAGTATCTTACATTAATGCTATATATATATAATATTAAGGATAAGGAAATAACTTATAATATAAGTATAGGTTTAAGTATAGGTGTAGGTATAAATATTAAGCGACATTAGCGTTAAACGCCTATACCTATTATACTAATAAGGGTATATTTATAAATTAAGTTATTATATATAGAATTAAGAAAGGAAAATAAAAAGAAATATAAAAAAGAATATAATATAAATAAGATATAAAGGTGCTATAAATATATTGCCGCTATGTTATTTATATAATAAGATTAAATAATATTTATTTAAATAATTATAATTAAATAATATTATAATAAAGAGGAAAAATTTATTTATTATAATATATTATCATAGTACCTATCCTTTATATTTATTATATAAATATAGCTTATTATAATATACTCTATTCCTTGCACTTAAAATAAATTATTTTATTATCCCTTATTATTATTACCTATTATTATTGTTAAACCTTTAATCTTTATTAGTATACCCTTTGCACTTCTTATATTTATTATATATATTCCTATTCCTAGGATAGGAGCTTAAAAGAGGGAGTGGTTTATTAAGGATCTTTATTATAAAAGGAAGATTAATATAGAAAAGAGATTTCCAATACTTATCTGCCTTAGATATTAAGCAGTTTTTTTAATACTTAGGAGCGTTATGAGAGCTGCGCGATTTATAAAAGGAGGAAGGAAGGGGAATAGAAAGAAAGGAGGAAGAGAGGCTAAGTTTAGTTGTTTATATTTTTTAAATATATTGCTTCTACGCTATGTATACGTAGCTTATATAATATATATCCCTAGTTACTCTGCTTGTATTTAATAATCCTTATAGTATCCCCCAAGAGGCATAGGCCTGCAGGAATCCTACCATGAGGTCGTTTTGTATTTCACTCATGCAACATTTTGGGATTAATAATCGTTACTCAACGGCTTTGAAAATATATATGTTACAGGAAATAATATTTCATTACATCAGTGAGATGGCACGGAATTCATCAATTTTCCCCATAGTGCTATTGCTCGAGGCCTTAAGTGAAGTTGTCTGTTGTTACTGATTCGGCCTCTTCCCTCAAACGTGCCAGATTTGTTGGTCGGGCGGAGCCATGACCATTTCATATGCAACAACTTTCGCAGACAAAGGTATTGTCTGCATCTAGCTTCCCTGTTGAACCAAAAAAAAAAAAAAAACTTTCAGGGACCCTCTTGAGCAGTTCAGCCAAGTTTACAAGCTTGGGCCACTGCGATTTTACGCTGCGACAAAACGCTGTAAATGCCCAGGGGGTCATCAGTATCTCAGTAGATATCTACAAAGGGTGTAAAACCACCTGCTACACACAAGCCGGGAGCTTGCATACGCATTGTTCACAGGCAAGAATGCTCAAGAAATGGCACCTGCCAGATAGCATTGCAGAAGCAACCCATACATGGGATGATAGAGTTCCAGTGAATAAGAGATGGAATGTTATTTGGGAATATGGCTGTGACTTGCACCTTCACCCTTAAAGTGAATTAATGTATCTCGGTACTTCTACACTTAAAAAGGCTCAACATGCTCAACTTCTGCTGCCAGATCCCATCTGCAGAGATAACAGCCAACATAGGACCGCCAAACGCGACCACCAACTCCACAGGGCAACAAGGCAGCAACACAGGGAAATAATGGCACCAAACAACGATCCAGATGATCCCTACCACCACAAGCATCAGTGTGGTGGCAAAGTAAGTGGCAGCGACCCTTATCCTTTCCCTTTGTTTGAGAATGCTCCCAGCACATGCTTACCTCTACATGCAGCACCGCAAGGGCCACTGGTGCTGGACCGATGCTGAAATCAAGAGCCTCAAGCACCAGGCGGGTGTGCTGCACCTCGAATGGCCTAGCATCGCCAAGGTTAGTGTTCTGCTATCTCGTCCGACGAGCGGCATTAGCTCCCAACCTTAATGACCCAGAGAAAATGCTGACCTAAAGTCTTTGTGGTAGTCCTTCAAGATCGACGGCTTCGTACGGCACGACGCACTGCAATGCTTCAAGAAGTGGACCGAGTACAGAGACTCGACTGCGAAAACTCCCATCAAGTCGACAAAACTTCAAGAGAACACAAATGCTTAAAGACAACAGTTTTAGGCAGAGCATCCAGGAGCACAGACGCAGGATCCAATCATTCTCAAACCACAGAGATGGAAGAAAGTTATGCCTTGTCCCCGGTCCATATGGCATGGGCAAGCTCTTCTCTTTTGGGTAAAAACAAAAGGGGGCGATGGGATATAACTACCTAAATCTGCAAAAGGTACCTGGACTTTTTGGGACGGCATGCAGAATTAGATGGCGAGCCATTAGTATTTCGAATTGGGCAGGAGAGAAGCAGCATTCTCAGCATCGGAAGAGCCAACCAAGCAGGATTCAGCGCTCACTTTCCAAGTTCTTTCCCTCACCTGACGTTAATTCGACAATTACAGAAGCTCTTCAATCCGTGTACTGTTATACGGTTGACAAGATGATCAAAGATGTATTGGTGTTGCTCATGACCAGCGGCAATCGTAAATACCCTCTAGATTATTGGGCCTGCGAGGCGATACGGGCCCGAGTATCATCAAATCAAGGCTGTGCAAGCCATGCACACATGAGGAAGATACCCGGCGCCAGCTCCACCCTTTTGCCGGATATCTCCCAACTCACTCACCAGAAGAACTGGCTCTAGTTCCACTCGGCTCTCCCAAAGGCCTATGATGCAAGAGTTTTATTAGGGGTTGGTTGCAATACCCACTCTTAGTAAGCCCCAGACAGGCTGCAGGCTGTTGGACCAACGTTTCCTCCGGGCTTCCGGCTCGCTTATTTAAAGTCACTGATCACTCATAAAATTCCAGATCCGGGCAGTACAGGCTCTTACACGTCCAACAGCACCACAAAAAACTTTTGGGACGACCGTCCTCGACGACCCTTTCACCAACCCCTGCCGCGGAAAAGTCGACCATGGCGCACAACCAAATGTTCCAGTACTCCCTCGCGCTCAGCCTGATGGACGGCGTCGCGGACAAAGGCCTGCCCATCTCCGAGTTCCTCAAGCACGGTGACCACGGCCTGGGCACATTCCGGTACATGAACGGCGAGATGATAGTGGTCGATGGCGACGCATATCAGATGCTCTCGGACGGCTCTATTGTGGATCTCGATCCAAAAGGGGACGCCATCCACCCCTTTGCCCAAATAACACGCTTCAAGCCTGAGGTTATTACTCAGGCTGCTATACCTAGCAAGGAAGAGTTGAACGGCATTGTTACTGGCCTAGTGTAAGTTTTGCTTGTCTCTTTGGTGCTGCAGCTGCTTTCAAGTGCCTTCTTCATGCGTTGTTCCACATGATTTTGCGTCCTATAGATAAGAGCAATTGCTAACCTGCTTTTCCAGCCCTGGATCTAAGAACCACTTGTTGGCTATGCGCTTAGACGGCGTCTTCAAGTCGGTTACCGTCAGGACGGCTGCAGGACAAGAACATCCGCACCAGGGCCTGCTCCAGATCGGCAAGAACCAGGTGTCTTTTACCTTTGAGAACGTCCGTGGTACCCTGATAGGCTTTAGGCAGCCTCACTATCTGCAGGGCATTGGTGTTCATGGCGACCACCTGCACTTTATTACCGACGACCGGAAGCGCGGTGGTCATGTCTTGGCGCTGCAGAGTGATGGCGAGGTGGAAGTGAAAGCGGCTCAGATGTACACCATAACTCTCGAGCTGCCAAAGGGCGATGAGGACTTCGACAAGGCAGGCCTGCTAGGAGCTCATGAAGATTTAAAGTCCGTGGAGGGTTAATAGCTGGGAGTTCATTACACCGTGGGGGATATCATAGCGCTGCATGTGGAACGTCTTTGGACACTAACCAAATATTGTGTATATAGCCCAAGCTATGAATTTCCGGGCCTCAATACCTGTCTTTCCCCCTAACAGAAGCAACATCACCCAATTCAACCCCCTCGGACGCCCGCCCCGACTCGGCAGTCCCAAGCGCCGCAAACCCGGGGTCAAGCGCCTCCTCGCTCGCCGTGCTCTGCACCGTCATCGTGATAGGGTAAGGGTCCGTCGCCGTGGACCGCTTCCACTTGCGCAGCCGCCTCTCCCGCGGCGTCTCGGGCTGGCCGCCCTCCCTGTCGGGCCAGAACCGCTGCGTGATGGTGCGGGGGGCGTTTGCCGCGGCGCCCGGGCTGATCTTTGCGTCGCGCGACCCCTTGTGCAGCACGAGGCGGACGAACCAGGTGCTCACTATCGGTGCGCAGCCCGCGACGATGCCGATGACTTGTTCTGCCAGCGCGAGGATGACCACGATCATGTATATTACCGTTGTGTCTTTGCCGTCGGCCATGGGTACCTGGTATGCGAGGCGGGCGATGCTGGAAATGGGCGCGAGTGTGCTAGGAGGCGGGAATGTGAGTAAATGGCTTCGCGGATGTTCATGGAAACTACCATCAGAATTTGACTCACCCAAAGGCAAACAGAGCCCACACAGCCCACTTCCGCCTACGGCTCATATTAAGCCGCCACAACGACGCCATGGGAATAATCAACACCAGCAGATCGCTGATGATGTTGATTATCGACGCCGAGATCAAGACCATGTACTGATTCACGCAGCTGCTCCCATATGGCTTGTTGTAAGGCACGCACTGCAGCGCGAGGGCCAAAATCAAGCCGACGGTGTAGAGGAAGTTGAGCCACACGACGACCTGGATTATCCACCACAGCGAGCTGCGCGTGACACCCTTGGGAAAGAAGAGCCGGACGTAGAGCAACAGGATCGAGAGCTTGGCGAAGAACATGCTCGTCCGGGCGACCATCTGGAGGTCCTGGAAGATCTCGACGTATCGCTTGTATTCTGCGAGGGGCGTATCTTCGTGGTGCACTGCAGTAGTTGCTATCAGCACCAGTGCATGCACGGGACAAGGTGACCACAAACGGGGATTTCAAACTTACTTCCGCCCCCGTGATGCATCATCAATAGCATTAACGTGCATAGCACGACTGTGCCCATCCAGGCGACGACCATGGACCCTGATTCATCGCAACAAGTACTCGTCAGCAAGAAGCCCGTGGGAAGGACGCAACCTGGGACTCGATGGAGTTGGACTTACAGTCATCCCACCAGAACTGCTGGTACACCGAGAATCGGGTGTATAGACGGGTCCCAGTGAACAATGTCGACAGGCCGATGAACAAGACGCTCACTCCTATGACAGTCTGACTGGGGATAGGAGCCCGCGCCCGCGCATCGTCGGTGATGATGCTGGGAAAGTTCTCGGCCATTGTTCGAACATATTCGGGGCTCATGGCGCCCTCGGGCCCAGAGACGAACGACAACCTGCGGACTTCACTGATGAGATAGACGATGGTCTTGTGAGATCTCATCGATCTGCGTGTGGCCCACTATATAGAGGCACTAATCCAAAACAGGCACCAAGGTCGTCCCCCACGGCATTTTTCGGGGGTTCAACGCCGCCTGGGAACACCTGCTTAATGCGGTATCTTTGCTGCAGACCGGTGGTGGGTGTAAGTAATGATAACCCACATTACCTGCATCTCGAGCGGGTAGGGCTCCACATCCTCTTGCTTTTGCTCGAAATCCAACGTTCCGGCCCCCAAGCAAGTCTGCAGGTCTTCTGCCGCAAGCCGATCTGATCCAGAGGTTAAGCAGAGTATCGGAGTGTTCGCAAAGATTGCCTTGAGGGGACAAAAGTCCCGGAATGAAGGACTCACCCTGAATGTGAATCCACAGTTCCACAGAATTATCGCAAAAATATCCAACAATGCAACCTTGGTGGCTGCGAGGACGGAGGACGCCCACATCCTTGTCAGCCCGTCCATGTGAGCTGTCAACTCGCATACATTGGGTTCTTCCACCCTCACAATGACGCCCACCTTAAACCTCGGCTTTCTTCAGCTTCTGCCTGTCGCCAATCCAGAGTCGACAGAGCCCTCCTACACAGCCAATATCGGAAATTCTCAGGCTCAAATGCCTCACCGGTGACCATGCAGTGTAACTGCACTATACCCCACTTCCCACAGCCCGATTTCAGCCATGTACATGCAATATGATGGAGCCCTCACCACGATACTAACTCCCTCAGCTCCCATCAAAGAACTAGCTACGGGACGGAACGTTCCCCTGATCCTTCCATGCAATGTTTCCGCATGTCTGTGCGGAAATGCGGGTAGTCTTGGTGACAAATTGTAAGGGTGTCGTTCCTACACTTGATAGGGAATAGCACCACAGAGGTTATAGCCGTTGGAGTGTCTGTTGGTTGAAGATGCAATCGGAGACCAAGAAATTTGGATCATCCACCGACGACCCTGGGACTTGCTGAATCCTTCCGGCCCACAAGATGCATGTAACGTCTTCCTTTAAATGCATCATCAAATCGCGATTCTGATCATCCTGGGTTGTTCTTCAAGATCTGCACTCGACTGCCTGCTCTGCTCTCGTCTACACAGTAAGCGCATCTGGATTGCATCTTACCGAGCCACTCGATCGGTCGACTCCCTCTCCTTCTCCTCATCTCTCGTCAGCCTACGTGTCTGCTGCATCTGTCTATCTACCGTACTTGCATTTCAGCTGACCATCCTCACTCCCCCTGCTAGAGTACTATTGACCACCAATACAACATTGCTTGCCCCCCAAATACTGCCCACCATGGGACTCCTCTCCACCACGACGACCTTACTGGCTGCAGGCGCGCTGCTCTTGCAGCCCACAGCGGTCCTCGCATTACACTTTAACATCACGGCCCTGGGGGCGGCCAATAACGCCTCGACGCTCGAGTGCTGGCAGATGGACACGCCCTTTGCAATCTCGACCCAGCAGGGCACCGCGGGCAGCGCGCAGCTCCAGCTGGGCAACACGAGCACCATCTCGTACAGCGTGCTGCCGGCGCAGTTCGACGCTGGGGTGCACAATGCGCCTGCGAACCAGTGAGTTCCCCGATTCCCGACGTTCTGTCCTCCCATTGTGCTATTGGCTTGAATGGTCTTTTGGCCTGCATAAATTGCAGTGGGCTGGCTCCAGGTCTCCGGGTATCTGTACCGAGCCCGGGTCCTTCGAGCGATGCGTAACATATCCGTCATGCCTGTCACTGGACACGGGGGCTCGCATGCCCGTCTCTGATCCCCTTTAATCCCCGAGGTCATGCAGACTGCCATGCTGATCACTTCCTCCTAGATGGGTCATCTTCCTGTCTGGCCTAGCCTACATCTCCCTCCCGGAGGACGAGACAACCAGCGTGTACGTGTCTGGTGGGCAGTTCGGGCTCATCTTTGCCGCCGACACGTCCGAAGTCAGCGCGACTGGTCACGCCACGTCCTACCCTGGGACCACCGAGACGATTGCCATTCAGATCCCCACTGAGGACGGCGAGATCCCGGACCACTCGATCTTGCATCCCGGGCCTTGCACCGCAAACGACACCCTGGGCTTGCTCATGTTGGGGGCTGGAAGCGGCTAAGTTAATTGAGCGTTATCTGTGACGAGATACAAACGACTTTGTCCTAACAGTGGACTGCATTGCACCCTACCATCATGGGACATAGGTCGATAGTAATTGATAATTCAGTTCGAAAGTGCCCACCATGGGAACTTTCAAAGAAGATCACCTCCATCCTCCACCACAGTTTGTGGTTCATTCACTGGCCTAGTATCTGTGCCCTTTGAGCAATGGCCTTGGAATATCCAGGCTCTCATATTCCCCCTTCCCCCTCCCCGCCCACGGATTCACCAACCACCGTGATCCATCCGGGACAAATGAAACGGTAGAGAGGACCCAAAACCTAGCCAGAAGCGACCTGCATTGTTGACTACCTCCTTGTTCACCATTTCCAAATCTCTGACCGCCGGCGCCCCGACTACCACTGTCACCCAAGACACAGAGACCACCCAGTATCAGGGCTCAAGAGCTCAACCAAACATCCGAAGCCCTTTGAATTCTGGCAGCGTACGAACAGCTTGCACCAGTTCCCCCCACGACTCATCCTTGGTGCCATTGGTATTGACCTGTCGTTTCACGAATAACTCAGCTTGGTGCCCGTGGCCCACGGTCGTTCAGGATAAGCAAGGGCCATATCATATGTTCACACTCACATTGGTGACGCTGCCTCGGTAATGGTCGTGAATTGCTAGAAGCTTCTCATTGTACTCCTTGAATCGTTTGTCAAAGAGCTCCTTGTCGTCCGTGGTGTTTCGCCGGCGTCCGATGAATCTATCTTTTGCGAAAAGGGAGTCGCAGTGGAGCAAGATGACGTGCGCGGGGGCCTTGACCTGGAAATACAGAATGGATGTTAGCAGTTCGATTCTAAGCAAGTTAACAGACACCGACGATGAGGGGCCCACCTGCCTCCTTCTCGAAAGCTAGCGCGGTCTCGATGTCCCGTGGGAAACCGTCAATGAGCCAACCGTGGCTGGATGACGATTGGCCATCAAGCAGCTTCTCCTTGAGCAGCGGGACGATGGTCTCGGGCGGAAGGAGCTTGCTCTTCTGCACGTATGTCGCTACCTCGTCCAGAGGGAGGCGTCCATCGCCCTGGCCACGGGTTTCACCTGGCTGAACTTCAGATGCAGCGGCGTTGCACAGCTCCCGGAGGTAGTCCCCGACAGAGAGGTGTCTAAAACTGCCAGGAATCTGTTGGCAGATGCGAGAACAGAGCGTGCCCTTGCCGCTGCCTGGTGGGCCGATGACAAACACGATGGGGCCGGGTGGGAGCTCCTTGTCACTCGGAGCATTGCTCTCGGGGGTTGGCTTCTCTGTGGCCATGGGGAAGGTGGATGTAGAATAGGATGGTGAGATGTGGTCTCGCATAGACTGGATGATATTCAAGTGCTCAAGTCTGGCGGAGAGCACAGTAATTCGGGCTGAGTCGAGATTGAATGTACCTTGACCTTCAAGTGTAATTCGTCTCTATTCGAAGTGAATGCATCTACTTATATTGAGATGACGTGAAACGTTTGTCCTCAAATGCCCTTCACCGTAGCTAAACGTTTGTGAGACCACACTCAGCACATCAATGTTTGCGTGTGAGTAACGACATTTTTGGCGATTGCCATCTGCGGTCAAGCAGATCTAGGACACCTCACAATCACACAAAATTCAACACCAAGCATTTGTGAGTCTGGAAATGTCAAAGTATTACATAGCAATTTAGAATTGACCAAGCCAGATTTGCTTAATTCTTTGAGAACTGGACACCAGGTTCAAAATTCACAGTATCACTAGTCGGCGGTGACCACATGCTGGCACGGCAAAGACTGGTGAAGGCCAAATGCTTCTCAAGACGACGAAACATGTTCGTTATATTTTCAGGTATAATCAACCCCCATGCAACAAGATACAAAGCAGTAAATCAGAACATCAACTTCGTCCAGTGCAAATCCCATGCTAAAACATGCCCAACCATTCATCCAGTAACCCCTCCGTGTACCTGTCCCATCGACAGCCACAACTTAGAACTCGGTAACAGAGACCTCAACACCACCGGAAGCGTAGTACTCGGCAGCAGGGGAGATGGTGGAGGCAGTCAGGCTGGTGTTGACACCGAGGACGATCCAGGCGAGGAAGCCGTCCTGGATGCTGTCGCCGAGCTGGACGTAGTTGAAGAAGGGGTCGGTGGTGCCGTTGGTCTCGGTCTCGGAGGCGATGACGCGGTCGTCGGCGTTGGCGGTGTTGGACTGGGTGTTTGTGTTGTAGGGGTAGAGCAGCTCGACGGCGTCGCGGACGGACTGGTCCCAGAAGGTCTGGCCGATGTGCGATGCGGTCAGGTCGTACACGGTGCCGTTCTCGCGGACGGTGGCGTTCTCGTGCAGGATGGTGTGGATGTGGACGGCGCGGCCGGCGTAGTGGCCCGGGAAGAGGGTGTTGAAGGAGGCGACGCCCTCCTCGTCGGTGGGCTGGAGGCCGCGGAGGAAGGTCTTGTCGAGCACCGAGGTGTCCTCCGTGTTGCCGTTGCCGGTGTTGGTGGTTCCCGAGTAGACCCCGGTGGAGTTGCAGCTGAAGATCTCGAAGTAGGAGCCGACGATGGGCTCGCAGGTGTTCACGTCGATGATCTGGAAGTCGTAGTGGACTGGGACGCCCTCCTGATCGTCGACGAGGTCCTCACGGACGTACTCGCCGGCGACGTAGTAGGGGCCACTCTCACCCTCGGCGGTCAGGATGCAAGAAGTGTACGACGCAAACACATCCGCCTCGGGCGTGTTGAGAGTGAAGCCAGTGTCTGTGGCGTTGTGGTCGGTGGCGAGGACAGTGGCGAGGTCACGAGCCTTGATGTTGCGCTTCTTGACCAGCTCGTTCCTCTTGTTGGCACGGCGCTCAATGGCGCGGTCCTCGAGCCCACGGGTCTTGAGCTTGGCTGCGCAGTGCTCGAGGTTGCGAGAGGTGTGCTGGAGCATGGCCCGGCGAACAGCGATCTCCTGGTCAAGGTTTCCGTGGGCGGAGACGACTCCAGCAGCCACAGCACCGGCGATGATAGCAGAGTAACGCATTTTGGCAGTGATTTTCAGCGAGAAGGGACTTGTAAGAAGCGAAAGAGCGAATGAAAAGATGTCAAGTGAGAGACTGGAGTTGTTGCGATGGGAGCGATGATGATGGAGGATTGTCAACGAGGAACATCATGTCGAGATTCTGCTCTCTTTATGTTCACGTCTACATCATTAGATAGAATTCTCTTTTGCAATTGTCTTCACTCTCCTGAGTCCTCAGCCACACTGCTTCTATTCACATACACCGGCGATCGTCATAGCCAACATGGGTGTCATGGCTGAGAGAGTGAAGGTTTCTCGATTGACCATCCCACATACCGACGGGAAGATCCATAGCAAACGAACCGCAGGGCCAACAGCCAGTCAGGTCAAAGGTGTTTCCAGCAGATGTCACCTACACGCACAAGTCTGACGCGTCAGGCTGTGAATCTGAATCCACCAGTTCACTATCGCAGGCTGTTGTGACGAGGACCGATCCCGAAGAGAAAAGTCCATGCCAATCAAAACGGATGAATTACACACAGGGTGGGAAAAGGGATGTGGGGAGGACTCCAGGATACGCGTAAACAAGCAACGGCATGTGGGAGTGCCAAGAGTGCCACCCGCTCCCTCACATTAAAATCGCTGCCAGAGGCACATGGGTCAGGGTAGTGTACCTAAAAGTACGCGTACAGCCTGCCACTGTAGAGTGAAAGGCACAAAGTCCTGGTCGAGCTATTCTACGTATGGTCTCCGAAAATTCATGGGTTCGTACAACACAGATGCTCGTAATTGAAGTACCGTAAATTTTTGTCACCGTGCTGGATCCTCTTCGGTCTACTCCAGTCCGTCCATTTGTTCAACCTTGACTATGTGTGCCCTGATCGTGAAGTAGGTGTTCGGCTCAAAGCTCCATCAGTTGCTAACGAGGTACTATGGGCCTTAAGGGGTTTTCCCCTTGTACCGGGTGATGGATTGAGTGCCAACACATTCCGTGCCGAGCAGTGCCACCAAAATATACTAGGTATCCTAACGGAGCTTCCGTCCGGTCCTGATTTGGGACCCTCAACCCCTTGGATAATCGTCCTTGACATTTCATTTCGGTTCATCCCGAACAACCGGACGCCTGGGTCTCTTAGGAAGGCGCTTCCAACATGCACCCACAGCCCCACACCCTTCCCAGTCGAGTACGCGTACTGCCGTGGAGAGGAACTCGGGATCTTTTACTACCCCTGCCTCGGCTTGATATACTCGCATTCCTTGCCTATCTGTCCGCGTTCGCTTACAGACAGCCTCTTCCGCCAGGGATCTACCCACTGAGTTGAGCCACACTCTCTTGAGATTGTGTCATGACGCCAAGGCGGCCAAGGTCCAGTTGTCGAAGAGATTTTCGCTGCTTGCACCCGGAGAATCTGAAAGCTTGAATACTAGTCACGGGGCAAAGCACGGGATTCGAAAGCTACCAAGTAAGAACATCGCGTGTGGCATAGCCCAGCGTTCTAGATCTCTTCGAGATCTCACCCACGTGCGTTAGCTGCTGCTGGTCGAGATCCAGTCGTCTCTTGGGGATTTAAGCTCGTATTCGTTGACGAAGACACTTCACCAGTTGAACTGCCCGCGCGGTCTCCCATGACGAGTGTGTTCCATGAGATGTCCGAGTTGAGCTGGAACATTACCGTTCATGATGACACGTCCGTAACCTTGCTGTCCACGACGCGGAAAACTTTGAACCCCAGCTTGCGACTTCGCTTGCTCACAACCTCCTCCCGAAGCTAAAACACCCGGGATGTGGAAAACAGTGCGTCGCAACGTATCCGAGTGGAAGACGGCACGACGCCAAGAGCACTCACTGGACCCGTTGGGAACCACTGTGGTGGCCATGTTTCTCCTTGGCTCGTGACGGAGAGGGCTTTCCTCGCCGTCTCCTCCAAACCAAGGGCACCTGGATCCAGACTTCCAGTGCTGACGCCGTCTGGATGAGCCACACCTGAGTCATCGGCTGCGTCGAGGTCGATTCAGCACTCTCCACGTCCAGAATGTGCTTCTGATTCCTAGCTAAAGCGCCGATCCTAGTTGTGTGAAAGGAAATCCCACATCCCGCATGCATACCCGCAAATCGGTGGCCACCTCCCTGGGTTCTCGCTCCCAAAGATAGTACTGCGCATGTTTCTTCCCCCTTTCCTTCCCGTGTCAAAACAAGAGTCTTCGGTATTGCCATCGCATTGAATATTTCGAAAGTAATGTATGACCCACACTTTGACATCTCCGCGGACTACTAACGGCAGGTGGCTGTCATGAGAAGAATAGCTACGACGAAAACGAAGGACTCGCGTTAGATTCCACGTCCCAACTATACCACCACCGTCATCCTCGAAAACGAATGCAAAATCACCAAGCCACCTCAGCCACCCGCTTTACTCTGATGAACGGACCCTTCGTATACCCAATAATCCAGTCATTGAACGGATAGTCTTTCTGTTGGCGCTGTGACGCAGTCACACCCTCAAGCCCTGCTACGCCCTTCTCCCCAGCCCCCGCGCTCTCGATGTCGTACTCTCGCAACATGTGGAACAGGGCTGTTTGCATGGCGACATAAGCGACAGCTTTGCCCGGACATGCCCGCGGCCCCTTGATGAATGGAGTGAACGCCGCATACAGCCTCGGGTCGTGTGGTCTCTCAAGCCATCGCTCGGGTCTGTACTCGAATGGCTGTTTGTATATCTGAGGATCACGGTGCAGAGCATAGGTAGACGTCGCAACACTCATACCCTGCGGTATCGGCACGCCGTCTATGACTATGCCCCCTGCGCCTGTTTCCCTGGGGATACTCCCTGCCTTTGGAGGACTGAGCCGCATAGCTTCGTCAACACAGGCGCGGAGATACTTGAGGGAGGCAATCTTCGACTCGCTGGGGCCATCCGTCCCTAGATCGAGCGCTCTGACTTCCGCCACCGCCTTTTCCTTCGCGCCTGGATTCTGCAGCAGGTAGAACATCGTGGCTGCGATGGCGAAGCGTGTCGCGTCGCTCCCGGCGGCGATCAGCAACGAGCTTTCCGATGCCAGATCAGCACTCTCGTGGAATTCCGCCCGCATCAGGTACCCAAAGATGTCCTTGCGGTCTGAGGCTAGGACTCCTTCCTCGGCCTTTAGGCGATCACCTCGCCGGTGCACCTGGTCGGTCGCAAGGTCCGCGTATTTCTGGGCTTGTACGGCTGTGGTCAGGCCGAGGCGGGACGGCCAGTTCGACCGGAGAAGCCACTGGAAGAAACGGAGAAGTGGGACGTGGCCCGAAGCATAGCCGGCGGCATAGAGGAACACGCTCATCTGCTGGAGACAAAGGGGAAGCCACCGCCATGTCTGAGTGTGTAGCATGTCGAACGACTGGCCAAATGCTATTGTGCTGATTACGTCGAAGCTGTACCACGAGGTCACTGTTGTAGCGTCCACGACGCCGCCACGAGTGTCGGCCTCATGTTCGATGACATCTATCAGCTGCTGAGATAGCTCGTTGATGTCGCGAAACACTTGATCTCGCGGAGGGAGGGCCTTGTCCAGCAGCCTACGCCGGGCAGAATGGGCTTCATTGTCAGCAATCATTTGCACGCTTTTCCCACCGGCTGGACCACCATCCAAAAGCCCGTAAAATTCGTCCCCTTTGAACACATTTGCGGACTTGACGTGGAGTGCTTGCAAGGACGAGAGTGTGTTGAAGATGACCTGATACTGGTCAGCTAGGTTTGCTCGAAGTCGCGTTGGCCCTGGTGCTGAGAGGCTCACTCACCGAGTTTGGACCTGTACGGACAACCGATCCTGGGAAACTACGTCAGGGAGATGCCGATCATCAACAGTGCCATTACTAGCACCTACCATATTTCGCATGAGCCTCAGCTTCACACAGATACCTGTTGCCAACGTAACACTGCCATATTCTGGGCACGCCCGATATTCGTTGGATCAGTGGTCCAGGGATCTTAGCAAGTGGGTGGAAGAAAAGCCGGTATACAACAATACTAGAGACCTGTGGAAGTAAGTAAAGGTGGGCTATCTACCAGCGAAGAGGAATTGGTCACTTATGACACACGCCGTAGACGTACCCATAAGGTGAAGCAGAACAGTCCCCCTACAACCAGTCTCGTACGCGATGACATGCGTTCCAGATCTTCCGAAGGGTACATCATGACGCTGTTGATAGTTGCAACTACTAGGAAAGAGCAACCAGTAAGTTAGACGAGAGCTAAGAAACTATTGAAATCAGGTCCCCGGGGAACAAGAAACATACATATCATGGGGAGCTTATAAAAGAGAAAAAAGCCCCGCTCATTACCAATACACTCGAACCAATGTGATAACCAAGTTGCCAAGGTCCAATGCGGGACTAATGGCGCCTGTAAGCACGATCAATATGCGTACCACCATACAGGATGACAGGAATGATAAGGAACCCGCCTAGTCTCTGCATGCAGTAGACATCTCAACGTCACATTGCATGACGGAGGGAACTGTGCTTGATCCAAAACCAATTGAACGTGTCGGCACTTGGTCGTGCATCAAACACTCTGTGACCCTATCTCAATATACACGTATTCGCCCGCATGATATCGAGTAGATGTTCCGTGCGGGGACGGCAGTCACCGTATCATCTGGGGTTTGACTGGCGTGTCGAACAATGATTGAGTGGGCGCAGAAAAAGAGCTGGGAGCTGCTTGTATTCCTCATAAAAGGTATTTAAGCTATTGAATCGCCAGACGCATGATGGAGGTAAACAAGGTCGAATGACGATGTTAGTTTGGCTTGATTGGAACCAAAAATATGACAATCTACTGATTTTCCAGGTGTCTGCAACCGTCCACAAACATCTCGGAAAAGTCCGCATCATCAATCCACTCCGCTGTATGCTCGCATAATACAGGCTGAGGAACGTCCACTTGTTTGTGCGACGACAGTATGTAGCTTGGCGATCTTACATCAACCTCTTTGCGAGTATGAGCTCCGCACATTAACATCCTTAAGAATCGTCGCCACGCACTCCGTCGTTTTGTGACAGGCCGTCTTGTGACTCCTGTGGCCGTACTTTGTATCGTTCTCTCCGCCTGTCCCGAGGGCCTCAAGCTTGCCACGAGTGTCTCAATGTATGCCTGGAATGCTTCTGGCACACTCAGGGATATGCAGTCCTCCACGAGACGTTCCGTCAGGGCCCCCTTTTGGTCGTACGAAAGCAGCAAAGCCAGGAGATTAAGTCGTATACTGCTGTCATCTTGCCGGACCTTTGGGTCATTCTTGAGCCCCTGGCATACAGACACTCTTTCTGGCAGCGGGATATGTGCCAATGCCACATTCTTCAAAACATCAAGGGTGACAATGTCGGGATTGTCACACACCTTTGCGCTGATGTAGGCAGGGATTGGTATCTGGGCCATGCTGTCCAGGAAATCGATGCTGAGTGAGGGACGAAACTTCGCCATTGAAGTGAGCTCCGGGGCGTTGCTCCAGTGCGGAAGGGATTCCGGTGCCAGTGTGTAGGAGTCTCTGGGTAGGAAAGTGCCGGGAAATAGCAAATACCTGCCGTCCCGGTCTCTCATCTCCGAAATGGCTGATATGTGTCTGTCAACCTTTTCCAATATCTGCACGATAGTGTCGTGATTGCGTGTGGTATCCTGAACCCTGATCGCGCACCTGAACATCAGTCGGACCTGAGACCAAAACTTTACCCTGTTGAAATAAAGCACCACCGGCTTATCTATCGCCATTCGGTTTGCTTCACCTTTTAGTAAAGACAGGAACGGATCGAATTCCGGGGCCATGGCTCGTAGTTCGTCCCACCGTGACATGACCCATTCTTTTGCAGTCCTGTGCAGATAGTCCACGCGCGCGAAATGGTCAACGGACCCTCTGTACTCCTCTTTGGTCTGGTAGACTTCAAGGATGCCCCTCGTGCGACTACTGAGGCGCCTCTGGACCGTTGAAAGGGCATCTGTCAGGAAGGATCCAAAGACCTTGTTGATATCCATGTCGACAGGGACGTCGTCATCGGCGAAATAAAGTGACAGGCAATAGACGGTCATGTCGCACTCTTCGGCGGCAGTCATCATTTGGAAGAATTGCGAGGCGTCCCCGTGGTGCTTGGGATCGATTGAGGCCCATATGTGGTCGAACAGATGCCTGAGGTCATCCGGGAGGTTGGCCAGGGTCTTCCGCAAATCGGCGACCTTGTCGCCCTCGCTCAAGTTTTCCAGAAGCAGCCGCACGACGACCGACACCCACAGAAACACACCCTTTGACTTCTCCACGATGTCCTTTAGCAGTTCACCAGCCTCTTCTGGATGTAATGCGGTGAGCTCCCGAAACCCTTTGCTCTTGTCGAAGTGGTCGCGCACATAGAAATCGATATCCTTCTTCGTCAGGTGCTCGAGTTGGAGCTTTGGGTTTTGTGCAAAGGCGTCGCGAAAGCTGTTCAGAGGTCTGCTACTGGCACAGATCTTGACGTTCTCTTCCTTATTTATTAGCTGCAACAACTTGATGAGCTCCTGGTGGTTGTCTTCGAACTCGTCCAGACCGTCGATGACGAAAGCAAAGCTGCGAGACTTTCCGTGCTCGAAGATAAGTGCTTTAAAGGCAGCGAGTATCTCGGAGTATTCCCATTCGGGAAGCTCGACATCACCAGCAAAGAGTGAGAGTGCAGCCCATCGCCGAGGAAAGATTCGTGGTACTAGATCGGGTTGTAGTTGAAGGCATTGGTGGAGCAGTGTTCGTATGAGTCCCGCGTGGGACTTCTGGAGACCTGTGCCAGCGTTCCAGGAGAAATACCCGGCCACGATCAGAGGTCGTTGTTGAGACCATCTCATCAGGGCCGGTTTGAGTCGTGGGTCCGCAAGGATATACTTGACAAGAGTGGATTTGCCAGCACCTGGCTTGCCTGTTATCCAGTATATATCGTCAGACGGACCGTGAAGCCATTCAGGAAAGCTGTGCCAGAGCTCGTTATCGTCTAGGAGGCGGTATGGCTCTTGGAAGATCCAGTCACTCGTTCTCATGTATGCCTCGGGGATCGCGTCTTCGCGGTGATTGATTGTCTCGAAAAGGAGGCTGTTGACAATGGTTTGTGTGTACCTCTGGTTGCGTATCTTAGATGCCGTGGACTTGGCTGGGCGAGTGCTCTCTTCGATGATCTCCCTGGGATCCCATTTGGAGTGCATGATGTATTTGACCATTGTTTGTCCTTGATTCCGGCCTGCCTGTGTACGGCCGCGTACGAGGTCTATCATCTCATCGTTGAATTTACGAGTTGCCTTGTGGAACTCGTCCGCCATGCTGACGGCATCTGCTTGACGTTGGGCGAATTGTGACATGCTCATCTCTTGTTTTCTTGCAGCTCCCCTAGAGATTACAGCTCTTGTCAGCACTGCGTCATCGGCTTTGAAGATGAATGACGAGGCGCAGGTTACATACCACAAGAAAGTTAAGACAGCCATCATCATCTGCTGCCGCACTTGGTCAAGACGCTCGTGAAGATCCTCGATCTTTCCAGAGTTCCAGACACCCTTGACTGCAGCAACAAAACCGTTTGCGGCGACCTCAAGTCGCGTCACACCTGTCGACTGAAGCCGTTCACATGACGTGAGAAGCTGCTTGGCGATTTCTCTGCACTCTCCACAAAGCCGCAAAAAGATTTGCTCCGAATGGTCTGTATCAATCGTGACCAGGCCCTTGGATTTGACGTCGACATCCTCGGCCAGTCGCGTCAAATCCATTGAGATGGATGATAGCTCGATGTGCTTAGCGGTCTGTCCGTCCACCGACTTGATAACCTCGCGCGTGTCCCGAAGGATGGTTATCGCGTAGTCCACGAACTGGGTCACCGCTGCTGCGGCACCCAATGCAGACAGAGGATCCATAATGACAACTCCCAATAACGCCAGTAATGTGTCATGAACAAATGCAGAGCTTATGGAAGTGGGTGTTGCAAGTGGTGTATGAGCAACAAATGGTTTGTATATATAGAGCTGATACGTGATACCCAGGGTTGTCGTGGACGAATCGGAGCACTCCTCACGGGGTTCAGCTCAGCCACGAAAGCCACCCTGACGTTCATTTGTTTTCCGAGCCCCGGACTCGCGCTATTGACGCACTCAGCCGCACTCTAACTAGGCTGACAGTCACTGTATCGGATAACACGAGACGGGGTTGTGCTACGTGTCTAGCATTATTTACACTTGGTGGACAAGCGTAAGGTTAGCACACATTCGACCGGACCAGCCACGCTGCATATAAGTCATCCACACCAGGGGACTGTAAGCACCATACCAAGGACCAGCTATATGTTTTAGTGATAGGATGAGTACGGAGACCCCGAATCGATATTATGGCTATATTTACAAGGGGGTCCCAATATTTCCTACGAAGTGAACAGCCACTATTCCGGCACGGACTGGAGAAACACTGACCACTGCTGAATACATTGGTATAAGAAATTCTAGACGGCCAAACCTGTGAGCGCCTTGGCCAATACAATCCATGACCTCCAATACCGCCTATCTCTGCCCACACCATAGAGATGCTCTAATACGGAAAAATAGGTATATCTAGATGGTGGCGGTCATTTTGTAGTGTTCCTTGAAGGAGAGAGACTGCTGTGGAGAACTCGGGTATAAAGTGAGAGAGTTAAGTGAAAGTCCAGACGGAAGATATAATGCGAGAGTGAGCTTTGACTGCGAATACTGAACGTTGCGAAAAGTAATGCGTGTTTTGACGGTGAGTTTGCTGTAAAGAGAAAATATGATGACTTTAAGAAGTGCAAGAACTTCATTTAGACGACGTGGTCTAGAGGTCTCTTCATTTATAACCGTAAATTCAGTGAGTGCAACCAGAATAGCAGCCATTCCTTCCGCCCCCGTCTCTGATACAGCCAGCGCCGCATTAGGTCGTTACCAATAGAATATTGAGACCAACAGGCCAGCCAGGGCTGTAATATCCGGTTCTTGTCTATTTTCCTCTGGCTGCATAATGGTCTGGTGGGCCTTTCCACGGAGACCGACTGGCCGGAAATTACCCGATAAAGTGTAAACACTGCGACAGGAAGTTGCTCTCCAAGTGGGACTGATTGCATTCCCTGCGGCACAGTATAAACACAGGATATACGAAAATAGCCTTTTTGGTTGCAAGAGCGCTGCTAAGATCCACACCAGGTCTCGTGAGGCAACTGAACAATGTCATGTGAAATGCTCATACGTTTGAAGGATGAGAACTAATCGATGCTAAACTCAAGCTCCTTGGTCACAGGTTCGTACAGGGCTTTCTGCTCTTCGCTACCAAACCTCCGCAGCAGCCACTGCTGCTGTAGCCTTTCAGAGTCTGCCCATTCTTGAGGGACCCATCCTTCAAAGTCAACCGCCAGAGACCACTTCCAAAACAACTCCATGGGGCTCACTGGGCGAGCCAGGTTCTCAAAAGAGTGTTTGCCCATAAGGGTATAGCTATAAACAGTAGACACGTTGAAATCAACCAGTACAACGCGCGGGATACTGATGATGCTGTTGTTGCCGGTGCTGAGTTTGGCGCTGGTATCGGTAACGAGCATCACGTTACGGCCAGCCAGATCCCCATGGTTAACTCCCCAGTGCATAAAACACGCATAAGATTCTAAAACCCGCGCCAAGACCTCTAGGCGGTAGTCCTCGGGCAGGTGGAATGCATCTAGACTGTTGTGCGCAAGGTAGTCATTCTGGATGCGTGAGCTCTGCAAATCCAACCCTTCAAGGTGCTCGATCAAGAGCACTCGCACTGGCCTCTGATATACAACTCCCTGGCTTGTGATAGGCAGTTGGAAAGTCCACGATCCATAGAATTTTGGGACACTTCTGCCTGTCTCTCCGATGGACATGAGGCGACTGTAAGCAGCAACCTCCCTGGTATAATCCATATCTGCTTGAGCTGTGGTATCGCGGGGTCTTCTGGCTAGATCGTGGGTAAAGCGGTAATATAGTGCATCGAAGATCTTTGCAACGGCCTGGAATAAAGGTTTGCCTGGTTGTGCAACGGTACAACGCACTATCTGGGCACCATGGCCACAGCCGACACTAATATAGGAAGTAATAGTGAGTTGTGCGGTCTGGCCCTGGTACAATTCTGGTGTAGAGATCGTGGTCGATGTGGTCGAATGTGCCTCCAACGGCGGGTGAGAGACAACAAGGGCGCTTTGCGTCATTGTTTCCAGCTCAGCGGCGGAGGGCACCCTGCGGGGCCAGGGACCGTACTCTTTCTCATTACCAAAAGGCAGAGGCGCTTCGTGAGGCACGATCTGCACCGTGAAGCCTGGTATGTAGGGCAGGCTGGGTCTGTCCGGGTCTTGAAGCGGAGCCCAAAGTCTCAGTGGGCCGGCCGTAGCCCCGGGCAGCTCAGGGCATATTTTTCGGACCAGCTGCAGAAGATTATCATCGTCGGAGTGCATTGTAGCTGAGCGCCGTATCGAATAGAGGGAGTGAATCGATTGCCGAACTGAAATGTCCTAGTATTGATTTGGTAAAAAGTGGCCGATGTGTGTCAAAGATGGGTTGACGGCGCGCGACATTTTGTTTCTTGTTTTGGAGATCGAAGTGCGCCTTGGAGTGGGGAACCTTGGAAATCAGTGAACCAACAGGACTAAAACTATTTCGGGGTTACACACTCCGCAAGGCTGCAGAAAATTAGCCCAGGCCAAAAGCCCACTACAAGTACGACCACGTTTCTATTTATTGCAATGCAGGCTAACAATTTTCCAAATTGCCTTGCAGTAAGGCTGATCATCAACTGAGATGTCCAAGCCTCGAGGCTCCATACCTTTCTTATATAAAAGTTTGCTGTAACTTGAAGGTCTTCTCTCTCATCAGTCAATCTTCAAAGCTCCATGTTGACCTCTTCTCGCTACTTGACTATCGAGCATACTAAGTGCTTCTCGTGTAAGTAATAACGGCTCTACATTACATAGCCCCATTTGGACGTGCGTGCTTTTTAAGTACCAAATACACACATATGTATATGGCTAGGCTCCTGAGCGCGTAGCTATCCAGAATACCCATAAACATGACCGGAAACGAAAACGTCCAAGACAAGGCCACGACAGAGCTTACGGCTCAGAATGAGACGACGAAGCCCAAGTTCGATAATGATAAGGAATTTCAGGACGATGTGATGAAAATGCCCAACGCGCCGGAGTCCTTCTCCCGGGACGAAGCCTTCTTCCGCAAGCTGCAGAAAAAGGAAAGAGCCACGAATCCCGTAGCCCCGCTGAGGGTCAAGGCCAGCATTGCGGTGCTGAACGACATGAAGTTGATGATATCGTCGGACGCCGTCTCCGCACGCACGCAGAGGGAACTAGACCGTGTTTTACCGAGCCAGTCCTGTAATTGCTGACAGCCCATGATGTATTGAACCCTGTCTTGATCTTCGAGGGTGAGCATCTGGGAGTGCTCGATCAACTTTTTGATTTCACCCTTCGGGCTGGGCTCGAAGTCTCCCAGGCTGCTGGACCATTTTTCCACCAGCTCACGGCTCCGTTTCACGCCATCCTTGTTCTCATCGGAAAGCAGATATTTCTTGTTCACCTTTACACGTGTCAGCCGTCTATACCGTCCCCAGGTGCATGCTTTCTTACCTGTACCATCAGCAGCATTGAAGACTGGGTTGCTGGCCATAAACGAGTATAACTGGTTCATGAAGCCGATGATACGTGTGCAGTCTCCCAACAATATGTTTTGCTTGTCGCACATATCCTTCAGGTTCGACTCCATATCTAAGTTTGATGTCAGCCTAACATGATTAGGCGAGAGGCGCTCTATAGCACCTAGTTCAGATGCGACAAACCGGTGACCTTTGCGCTTGTTCCATTCACAACATCCATCGTTCGTTCCACTGTTAATTTGACCGCCTGGCCTGTTTCCTCCATCCTCCCCATCCTCAGCTGAGCACATACCTCGGCCTCCTCGTTGAACTCCGCAATACTGTCAGACAATGTCTGGAGAGCATCCTGAACGCTGCCTTCGTCACCCTTGATCTTTCTGGATATGTTTTCTTTGCTCTTTATTAGAACTCTTGAAGGTTGATTTCTGGTCTCGGGGAAGAATGCTGAGGCAAGTGAAACAGGTTCAACTCACCCTTCCATGAGCGTGATAATTTCTCGATGATGCGCTCTAAAACTGCAAATATCGATACAAGAACCTCATCGGCGCGTCTGTGAAGTTCATCACGCTGAATGTAGACGTTACTAAGCCTTCTGATCTTGTTTAACTCCTTCGGAATTCGGGCGAGAGATTGTTCCATCGCAGCACGCAGCTTTTCATGGGTCTCCATAGCCTGGTGTCCGGTATTAGCGAGAAGTGGTTTCAATATTATGACTTGTGGTTTTCGAAATGAAACGGACTTACTGTTAGGGCGATGGTGAAGCCACCTGAGATCAATGATCCGTAAATATCTGTTGGAGCTAAGCCGATGAGACCCCATAGGAGGCTGTCGCTTTTTACTGCCTTGTGGCAGAATTGGCGAGCAAACCGTCTGCAGGTGGTGATCTCATCGGATGTGTGCCTCCACTCGCTGAGCCTCACCGCTATGGAGAGAACATAGTCAATGTCGAAGTGCGCAGGGTCTCTAGTAGGGATTCCTAGCCTGCTGAAGACCTTCTTCGCCTTGAGAGTCTGATTGAATCTCGTCAACGTCTGTCGAAATTCTTCCATTTTTCTTTCCGAGTGTAGATACATCTTCTCTTTTTCTGCCTGACTGCGGGGCTTGTTAATTTCAGAAACTTCCTTAGAGCGATTGCAGCCTACCTCGGCATGTCTTGTTCAAGAACGAATTCATCGTGCTCGCGTATGAACTGCACGTCTTCGGTCAAGAGTCCAGGATTGACTTCCAGAACTTTGTCGATGATCGCTGGACTGGCTCTTGATTGCACGTAGCTTGCGCATGGATTTCCCAGCATCTTGGCGTGGCTGAATAGACTGGTTGAAGTACAGCAAAATGGAGCAATCAGTTTCCCCAGAAGGAATGAGCGTGAGTTGCGTGGCCGTCAAAGACGAACGCAGACGCCGAGGATCTCAAATTGCATAGACTTCACATCTTGGACTGGTGCTTACATCCACGGCAAATACAACCATAACGAGCTGCCGTGTACACCTGAGATGGTGCCAACTTCGAATTCTGCCCGCCACGTGGCTCCTAACAAGTATGTTAATTCGGCCTCCCGGTGCCTAATTACGTGTCTTTTGCAAGTCACCCAACGGTTGGCTCGATGAGCTCGCCAGTCACTCCCGGAACACGTTGTGGCACTATAACGGGTTGGTATATGTAAGTATGCGGGACTCGAAACAGGATCGAGGTCGTACTTGCGTCCAGGCAACCATCGCGGAGTACCGGTATCTACGGTTTGCATTGATCATCATTGTTTGCCAGCGTCGCACCCGTGACCCAGGTGCAGCATGGTTCCCCGAGGGTACGCTGTGGCCTGGCATGGTCGTACTGCGTACTCGTGGATTGTGTAGGACCTGTAGCAGGATGGATCCTGTCTCTTTTCCAGGAAGTATACTTGCCGAAACGTTCTTGGGAAGTGCTTGTGGACGTGAATAACTACTCCGATACGGAGTCCGCTGCTAATAGTTAGTTGTTTCCACACACTCGCAGCAGTTTCCTGTGTATTCAGGGTGTCTAAAATATCAGATTAAAGCGTCCCCGCCATTTGGATACGATCGAGGAATTCCACACATCACGTCACGTTGGGATTGGTGAGCCATTTGCACCACTCTTATTTGGCAACGATGACGGATTTCAATCATGGTATGACAAACCACCTCAGTATGGCATACGCGAAGCTCTAGAACAATTACTCATTATTATTCAGGCAGTCAGGGGCTTGAAAATCTGTCCACAGAAATCACAAGTCTCCGACTCACTAACGACGACAACGAACCCTCCCCTGTGACCCGCTCTCCGAAGCCGTACGACGTGACTGAGACTCGAGCCACGGGTTCCTGTCACTGCTGCTCAGATGATGAAGAGCATAAATGCTCGAATCTTCGAAAGGACACATCACTTCAGCCAGGAGATTCTATCAAATCAGACGGAGGAGAGACCCGCCATGACCTAGCAATACTCAACCAGCCCGAGGGCGCCATCGGCTATGCGAATCCACGGCCGTCTCCCGGCTTACAGACCCACCACAGTATGATGAAAGGAGGCCAGTCCGTCCGTGGGTTCATTCCAATGCCGCCGACACCCAATCAAATTACGACGTTGTCAGATACACTGCCATCTGGACGGAAGTTCACCTGGAATGAAGCGCTCGAGCACAATGCAAGCCTCTTGGATGATCGAAGCCTCTACAGAGCCTTCCAGTTACGACGGAGGCATGAACCGGAAACGAAAGGACCGAAACTAGTCAGTGCGTTGGCTGAGTATGTAGGCGATGCTGAAGAGAAATTGGCTAGTCTACAACAGCACTTGAAAGGCTTCAACGGACAAGCCACCCAAATACAGGGCGGAATTCCTAGTCGGGTTGAAGAGACTGGCAGACAAGACACGCCGGTCCCTGCGGATCCGTCAGACGAAGTCTTGCTGGAGACGCGATTCTACCGTTGCGAGAATGGATTTGCCTTGCTGACAGGGTTCACCCAAAACGCAGTCCCCAGTCACCAGACTGGTCGCGGTCATTACACATCTTCAGGCGACCCGAACTATCTTATTCGTGTGCACTATGAGTGGAAGGAGTCCGTTACATCCAGACAGCCAACGGGGGCCGGAGATACTCCGGATGCAAAAGACATAGACGTGCTCACCTTCATGGTCTCATCTCGACCACTCACCGCATTCTTTGCACGTCGACTTGGCTTGAAGGTGGATAGATTTCCGATCTTGAAGCTTGGAAAGCCATTTCGAGTAGTCATTTTCAATTACAGGCATCTGAAAAATCATCTCACGTATCTGACGAGGAAGTATGGATCGGGAATGGAAGGGTACACCGACGCCCACCTTCGTGAAGACTCTGGGAATCGTCAGTCCTTTTCCCAACAAAACGGGCCAACTGCAGCTTCAAGCTCAGAGGATGATAAAGAATCGCAAACTTTTGACAGTGAGTCAGCTCTCGAGCATTTTCGACTTCTGATTCAATTCATCGACCAGTACCTAGGCGACAAGGTAGCTCTGTTCGAAGCTTTTCAAGCCGGCCTTGCCGACATGGTCGCGTTCGAAGATTTGTGGATGCTGTTCAGTAATGGGCAAAAGATTGTCTGCCCTCTGCGAGAGAATCCAGTCAAGATAGACGTTTTCAGCAGGAAGTCAGGGCCAAAGAGTGACAATGACGATGACAACGACCGTTACCATCTCACCAGAAGACGGTATGTGCCACAGGCTTATCGAGTAACGACAGCAGTTGGAGGAACACCTTTGAATCTGTCTCTAGTGCCGAAGACGGTCGAATACGGAAGAGACCAACTAAAAGATGATCCTGAGTGGCAATTCTACTACGGTAACCCCTCCGTTGCCCCTGAGTTGCGAAGGGCGAGACAGAAACTGTCTTCTCTCCAAGTATCTTGCATGTATGTTGACTTTGACGGCATCAAGTATGGAACAGACCTGGAGATCTTCACCTTCAAGCCATTCCTTGGCCAGGTCCCTGTCAAGACCCTCGAGGCTTATCCGTTGAGGTATTTTCTCAAACCCGGCTCGGATGACCTCGTGCGCAGAGGCCGGAAGTTCATCGACCTCACAGCTTCGCCTTGTCACATGAACCATGCAGGTATGACAATTGGGGAGACCAAAGAAGAGGTAATATTCAGACCTTGTTTGCATTTGGCCTATTGACTGATGCTGAATCTGAGCCGATTAAAACAGTGCAATGGCCCAGTTGTCGTAGACCTGAAACTAGCTTTCACAGAATACCAGAAGAACTTTCCGCAGGACGAACCCATAACGCCAAAATTCAAACCGCTGTCAGATTTCCATCCATTCGATGGAGCCGATATCCCAGCCCTTTTTGACCATTCTTACGCTACTCGAGCTTGTCTTGACGGTCCTTACTGCTACAGAGGCACATGTGGTTTGGACAGATACAACAGCACTCAAATTGTCAAACTAAAAGATCTGCAGCACAGGATTCAGGACCTTCTGGAGGAATTCGAACCACTACCCCGAGAGGAAGAGGACATAAAGCGTTTCAAGGAGTATCTGGAGAATCATGATTTGATCGAGCTTCTGCCTGGCTCGGTCCCTGGTTTCTCACTCCGCAACCGAATCTGGGGTTAGCTTCACAAAAATAGTGTTCATAGTATGCCGGAAAAGGGCTAACAGTCATATAGTTCAGCTCAACCTCGACCAGCTCGATTTCATTGAGCAGAAAGATGACTGGAACAAGCTCGCTCTCCCAAAGGGCCACAGGGAGATTGTCCAGGCAATGGTCGAGACGCACTCAATTGGCTCGCAGAGGAGCGACCACGATTCAGCGAGGAACAGGTTTGAGATGGACTTAGTACCCGGAAAAGGTGTTTAGCAGTCATTGATTTCCGAAGGTAGTCAAGAAACACGTGGCTAACACTGAAGCCAGGAAACGGCTGTATCATCCTACTGCACGGCGTACCTGGAGTGGGCAAAACATCGACAGCGGGTGAATAGCTCAATCAAACCCTATCATTACACACCCCATTACTAACGTTGTAAGAATGCGTTGCCTCGTATACTAAAAGTCCACTATACTCTATCACTTGTGGTATGTTGCCCTGTGCTTCGAAATTCTAACAAGCTCAACGTACTGTTAACTTCAAGTGTGGACTAATGCATCCCCAATATTACAGGAGATGTTGGATATGAGCCTGAAGATGTGGAACGAAACATGGGGAAGCACTTCAAATTGGCCAACAGATGGGGCTGTGTCTTGCTACTTGACGAAGCAGACGTGTTTCTTGCCAAGCGTAATGTAAAGCCCCCTGCTAGTGCGCGACAGAATAAAATGACGATGGGCTAACTGGGCGCTACAGAAGACCGATGTTAAACGCAACGGCTTAGTATCAGGTACACACACAATACTCCCAGCTTTTATTTCTACTGATTATAGAACCTAGTCTTCTTGAGGGTTTTGGAATATTACTCTGGAATACTCTTTCTTACCACGAATCGCGTCGGCGCCATTGATGATGCCTTCCGCTCACGCCTTCATCTGACGCTTTACTACCCAAAGCTCACAGAGACCCAGACTCTGAAGATTTGGAAGACCAACTTTCAGCGACTGAAAGAAAACGATAGGATTCGCTTAGGGTCTGACATCGCTCCGATAGGCTTCAATGAGAAGAAGATCATGTCTTGGGTCAAGAACCATTGGCAGGAAATTCAGTGGAACGGAAGGCAAATCCGAAACGCCTTCCAGACCGCCGTGGCCCTCGCTGAGTTCGAAGCCAGGAAGTCGGACGGGAAAAGAATCGACAGGTCTTCCAAGGCATCACCGGCACTGACTACGGACCACTTCAAGAAGTTGGCCCGTGCCTCGGCGCAGTTCAGCGAGTACCTGCGCGAGACGCATGGCGATGACGAGGATGAAAGAGCTGTGCTGGACAAGATAAGAGCTACGCCGAGGCGCAGGAGAGTCGAAACGAGTTTGTTCAGTGATATTGAGGACGAGTCAGATATTATGTCTGATAGCGGATCAGGTTCAGAGTCGACCGGTGCCTCGGGGTCGGGAGAGCTTTTCGGCTCGGGGACGGAGAGCTCTGATGTTGAAAAGAGGTCGAGAAAGAAAGGGAAGAAGACGAAACTTGGAGGAGGCCGATCTCATTCAAGAAAAGTCAAGAACGGCAATAGAAGGGAGGAAAAGCAGTAAGCTTGGCGCGGGCATAGTTAGGAATCTCTCTCGGGTGGCATGGGAGAAACGAGGAGTCTTCAGTGTCCTATCTCTGATAAGTCTTTCTCCGGTAATGAAATTTCCTTAACTCGAAATCCAGGCACAAGTATCCTGGCACACCTGGACTCCGAGAACCCAAGAAAAATGTTCGAGCAGCCCGGCTGAGAAACAATGCTTTACGCCCTCAACAAAAAGCTGAATAAGTCCAGACTCTTGGCATTCAAATGAAGATGAGTGCGCCACGCCCCTTAAAGATGGTTTGAAGTTGAGCACCGAGAACAATACTGGCTGATGGATTACCTCCAGCCTGCTTGGGTCCTCATCATTTGCAAGAAGCAATGTCTGTTGTGAGACCCTCGTGTTGGTTTTCAGAGGCTGTCAGCACGTAGTCTGTACGACAGTTGCAGAACCGGGGATGATCCTGGAACGGTCTGGCCCTGTCTCACTGCATGTCTCCTGGCGCTAAACCTAAACCCAATTGGCCCTGCCTCTTTCCCGTATCCCCGTTGGGGTTAGCTGAACACTTTATCCGATCAACGTCGCACTGCTGAAGCCATCTGCAGCTGTGTCTGGCTCGGGCTCCGCTGATAACCAGGATAACGAGGACCGGCATAGCGAGGTGTGCCGGCTCTCCACCCGTAAGCCACAGGTATTGATAAATATGGCACGAGACCCAGGCCATGGCTGCGGTGAGAATCTCAGCTCGCGAGCTGTGTCTTCCGACGAGGCTCGCGAGAGGAGACCATTAATAGGGGAGGCGAGAGCCGCAGCAGCAGACGGTGAACCATCTAGCATCTCACCAAGTCAACAGCAAGGACAACCTCGCACCAGCTACAGTACTTTCGCCTCCTCGTCGTCGTACAACAGCAGGCCGTCAGCATCACCGCCCACCATGGCAGCCAACGACCTCACCAAGCACCCCACCGCCGAGGATGCAGACGACACCATCACCAAGCCCGCCATCGGGCAGACGATCACGACGGCCCACGCCATCCAGGCCGAGCACGAGCTCACCTTCACCCAGGCGTGCCGGCTCTACCCCAGGGCCATCTTCTGGAGCGCCTTCGTCTCGCTGGGCGTCATCATGCTGGCCTTTGACCCCCAGCTCCTCGGCAACTTGTACGCGACGCCCCAGTTCCAGAAAGACTTTGGGTACCCCTACGAAGGCGGCTACATCATCTCGGCCGCGTGGCAGACCGGCCTGTCCATGGGTAATCCCGTAGGCCAGGTTGTCGGTGCCCTCTTCGCCGCGTACCCGATGGACCTGTTCGGCCGCAAGTGGACGTTCGCCGCCTGTGTCGTCCTGACCGGCGCGCTCGTCTTCATCCAGTTCTTCGCCCGCTCCTTGACCGTGCTGCTGGTCGGTGAGCTCCTGGGCGGCCTGGTGCTCGGGTGCTACGTTGTCATCGCGCCGGCGTACGCGAGCGAGGTGTGCCCCGTCGCGCTGCGTGGCCACCTCACGAGCTACGTTAACCTGTGCTTCGTCATGGGCCAGCTCATCGCCAACGGCGTCACGGCGGGCACGCAGACCATGGACGACCACTGGGCCTACAGCCTGCCCTTCGCGCTGCAGTGGGTCTGGGTCGCCATCATCCTGCCGGGCTTGTTCTTTGTGCCTGAGAGCCCGTGGTGGCTGGTCCGCCAGGGGCGGAGGGAGGAGGCGGAGCAGTCGCTGCGCCGGCTGGCGAACGAGAAGGTTGACGTCGTGGCGACGCTGGCCATGATCGAGGAGACGGATAGGCTTGAGATGGAACTCGAGGCGGGAAGCACCTACTGGGACTGCTTCCGTGGCGTGAATCTGCGGCGGACCGAGATCAGCTGTGGTGTCTACTGCACGCAGGTCCTGAGCGGCATTTATCTCATCAACTATGGCACTTACTTCTTCCAGCTCGCTGGCTTGCCCACGAGCATGGCTTTCGGAATGGGGATTGTGTTCTTAGGTATGTTGCTGAACTCTTCGTTCCCATCGGTGCTCTATTTCCCCTGGCCACTGCCTTTCTCTTTCGTCCTGTCGTTGTGTCTCCAGCCTCTCAACGTACACCTATTTCTTATCCCTTTCCTCGAGTGATATTATACTGACAAGCCTCCCATAGCTGTTGGCTTCGTCGGAACAATCCTCTCCTGGTTCCTCATCGTCCGTTTTGGTCGCCGGGCCATCTACCTCTGTGGCCTTGCCGCCCTTGTATTCCTCATGCTCCTGATCGGCATCCTCGATTGCGTCCCCGGCCGCCCGAATGGCGTCGCATGGGCCGAGTCCTCGCTCATGATCGTCTGGAACTTCGCCTTCGACCTCTCTGTCGGCCCCATCTGCTTCATCATCATCTCCGAGACCTCCGCCACCCGCGTGCGGTCCAAGTCCATCGCCGTGGCCACTGCGTCGCAGGCCATTGTTGGGATCGTGATGACTGTTGGTATCCCTTACATGATCAACCCGGATGAGGCCAACATGCAGGGAAAGCTGGGGTTCTTCTTCGGGGGCCTGGCGGCGTTGTGCTTTGTCTGGGCGTACCTGCGCATCCCCGAGACCATGGGACGGACATTCGAGGAGCTGGATCTGTTGTTCGATCGGAAGGTGCCTGCCAGGCAGTTTAAGGACTATGAGATTGATTTGGCAGAGACTTGAATGTGGGCATAAAGATAAGTGTGCAAGGGATAGGGCCGAGCCGCCTCATCGTGTCGAACGATATAGTCATATGTTCACCCGCAGTTCGTAGTGCCCACAGGTGGCTAGGTCACCTACTGTTGCCATACACCTATGTGAATCACAAAGGAGTTGCATTCCTGGTGACACTGGGTTGGGTTCTGGTATACACGGGCAGTGATACAGGCTCCAATTTCAAGTGAGATGTGACTGGTATTTTTTGGTCAATCTATGTACCAAGCTAGTCAGAGGAAGATCTCCATCATGACACTGGGGCCGCACATGGCCAGTAGCTGGCCGATGCATAACAATACTTTAGGACCATCTTCAGTCCCAATATGGGCTGACACAGAGCTCTTCCCTTCCAAAAGGCCTTCAGTCCATTCTGACCTGATAGCCGCGGTGCTAATGGACCATGCTCCCCTCGATTTCTCCCGACAACTCCGAGCGATGCTGAAGTCAATCATAGTCAGCCTAATCCTCCACGCTCTAGTCCCGCTGCTGAAGACCATCTTTCAGCAGAGCTTATCCTAGCGAGAGTGCCGCCAAAACGGATCGCTCTGCCATGTCCACGAGTTGGATGAGCTTCGGTCCGCTCCTTCCGAAGTAAGGGGCCGGTCCCTCCAGCATGCCACCAACGTCCGCCAGCCAGTTGCTCATCCCCGGGTGTTCGCCGGTGAAGAGCTGAAGCTCTGTGCCCACGCTCCGGGCTGCCCGCTCCAACCTGTAGTACCAGTCGAGGACTTTGATAAAGATGAATTCGTTCCCGGCGGAACAGTTGAAGCCAGTGCCCTGGACACAGCACTGGGGCTCGGGCCAACCGCGTGAGACCAGGACGCCCATCTCGGTGGCGTCGCGGACGTAAATCGTGCGGCCGACGCGGGGATCCTTCATAGCGATGGGGTATCCGAGTGCCTCGGCGACCTCGGGCTCGGGGGCGCCAAGGTGAGAATCCTCGGGGTAGGCAACCGGGTCCAGATTCTTGGTCGTGCGGTGGGTGAGGAAGATCTTGTCGATACGGGGCAGGACAGGGGACCGGGCATCGTAAAAGACCCACTCGCCGGCCTGGAAGCTGATGCGGTAGCCGTAGGACCACAGGCCCAACCGGTCCATGATGGGGACGAGGCAGTCGATGACGATGGTGCTGAAGATCCAGGTGTTGTCCAGCGAGAACTTGACGAGGAGCATGCAGGGCTTGAGCCTCTTGAGGACGAGGAGGAACTCCAGGTAGTGGCGGAGGTGGGCTGCGCCAACCCACCACTCGCCGTTGCCGGTGCTGTCGTTGGTGGGGAGATGGTGCTCGCCAGAGCCAATTTGGAGGCCCGCTGGCGCATTGAGAATGATGTCGCGCTCCTGTTCTCGGAATGCCTGCATGCCAAATATTGTCAGATGGTTTGCCTAGCCTCACACAGTGATAAACACACATGACAGGGAAAGGAGGGAATGTCGTTTGGAGGATAGCTGACCTTGAAGGCTTCCTCGACCACGCGATCGAAGTTGCCGTCATTGCGCTGCTTCTCATCGCTTCCGCTGCTGTCTGGGCGGCCAGAGATGGGGTGCTCGTCAAGATCGAGGCAAATTGCGCGGAGCTCTGCCTCCTCGAGCTTGTGCGATGGTCCAAGTGCGAGGTTGACTTTCTTTCGCACCAGCTCCATGTTGTGCTTGCAATCGCAACCAGGAAGAGCACAGAATCTGCATGCTGTAATCAAGGCCTTCAGGCCATAATTAGCCGTGCTGGCCATGGCTTTGTGGTGTAGTGGGTTGGGTGGAGAATGGAAGAGTGTGGGAAGGAAGGACACCAGGAAGCACATCAAGCGAGGTGCTGATGTTGAGAGATGGGAAAAGCGGAAGCTCAAGCCTGTTCCTTGAAATCTTGCTATTTGTATTTGTGTCGTACAAACGGCTTCAACGCATTCACCCACACATTCACTGGTAGCAGGTGTCTGGACCCCATTCACCCACAAAGATCCGTAATCCCACACTATGACTTGGTCAACTCCAGTGATGGCTATCGAGCATATATTACTTTGTGATTGGTGTGATAGGATCAACTGCGCTGCTGGCCCGAAAAGGTGCCTGAAGCCTTAAGGTGATGTTGATCTGTAGACAGACGAGCAAGTCACCCCAGTTGGACTTTAAGCACATTGAATGACTACTGAAGCGAAAGGACACACTCTACAGCCCTAGGGACAAGACGGTAAAAAGTCAGAGTCCCATGCTTATTTCATGAGAACGGATATTTACACCTACAAAAATGGATGATACACTGGTACATTACGAACACCACTCACGCCCAATTCACACACCCAACAACCACATACTAAACATATATACACCCAATTCATACACTTAATTTATAAACCTAGTCCTTATATAGGTGATTTAATTATTTACTATGTTGGTGTTAAGCGTGTGGGTGTTTAGGTATGGGTGTGTGGCGCGAGTGATATACCGGTGTACCATCTATTTTCACAGGTGCGATTATCCGTTCTCTATTTCATAGGTATCTGCATGGTGGAGCTGAGTACAATCTACATTCCAGCTCGTCTTGCTTGGTCAATACTGAGCAATGCTCCCCTTTATTAATTATGCTGTCATTTAACCAGAGATTCCTCCCTAGAATTTGGTAGACATGATTAGAATAGCAAGAACAGAGATGTCAAGCCCATCACCAAAGCAACAAACGACCCGCGAGAAGCACCACACCTGCTCGCCTGGTTTTCGTCTGATCCACCCCCACCACTGCTGCCTCCGCCATTTCCGTTCCCACTGCTACCACCGCCGCTACCCGTGGAATTCCCGGTATCACCACCCTCGACGATCACAGCAAATTCAGCCACCGTTGCCCCGGCGCCGTCGTCGCCCGTGGCCTGGTTCCCCCAGATCGTCAGCGTCGCATACCGACCACTGTACACGTCACCGTCCAGCGTCACATTGGTCGTGTTGCTCGAGTACGGAGTGATCACAGAGAGGTCCTCGGCGTTGTAGAGGTTACTAATCTCCACGCTGTCACTCTCCGTGGCGTTCGACGCGCTGTCCCCGGTGCCCGCCGCCCCAGCACTGCCGGTCGTATTGGAAAATGACACGGCGTATCCTCGGGGCGGTGCCTGGGCCCAGTCAAATCTGAAGCCTGCGACGCGCTGGCCCGCGGCGTCCTCGCCGAGGTCGACTGTCACGCTGCTCGACACGTTGGCGGCGATTGGCTGCCACTTTGTCGAGACCGCGCCGTCGTTGGCGGCAAAAGGGAACTGGCCTGGCTCGAAATCCTCCGGGCTCGTTGCTGGTAGGCACTGGGCTATATTTCCGGCCCAGGTCTTGATGGTGCCGATGGCTCGGTTCTGGACGGTCACGACATCACCCGAGGCTGGGAGCTGGTGGACTATGTCTGTTGTGTTGCTGCCGATCGTGATTGGGATATCTGAGCCGGCATATGCCTGGTTGGCGTTGGGCAGGCTGTTGCCTGGGATTCTGCTGAGACTGGTGTGTGTCGCGTTGGACGTCGCATTTATAGCGTGGCCCTGCCAGTAGAAGGTTCTATAATCTAGGTGAGAAATCTGCGGTGGAAGTGATGGGTCGATGTTGAGAGATTCCAGCTGCAACCGCAGTCCCAGGTAACCAAATATGGCTACCCTGTGTGCGCCTCCGGACCCCGTAAGAAATGGATACGCAGGGTGAGTGCCCCCGTTTTCGGTGTAGTCATCCAGTAGCTGCTCCGAGTACTGAAACCACGGTGCCCGAATGTAGGGGTGGGAGGCGTACACGTCGTAGGTATATGCTGAACAGCCGGAAGGGGAAAACGCGTTTGCGACGATACTGAATACGCCATATGTCATCCCTGGCCCGTTCGGAGACTGCTTCCCGGCGTAGTAATCTAGGTCAGACAGAGAGTACGGGTTGGGGTATGAGAGGAAGTCGTCGACAAGCACGACATCAGCCTGCTTGACGGAGATAGAACCATTCATAGTAGCATACTCCAGGATCAAGTTTGCCTCTTCCAATACAGGAACTTCGATCTTGGAGCTCTGGTTTGCAACTTTGTCATTCAACTCCAAATCAAAGTTTGAGCGGAAGGCGTTTGACCTGTTCAGGTGAGTTTCTATCAAGGCCATTGTGAAACCCGGGTTGTCCACGTGGTTTGCGTACTCGTCCTGCGGATATCTATCAGCAACACATTGATTGAGGTTATCAACACTCTCAGTGAGAACGTACCGGATCGGTAGCATTTGTCAGCATCCACTTTCCTGAAGACTCGTTCAAAGAGAGCAGGTCAGAGTAGAACGTCGAGATGGCATCGTATATAGGGAACATTTCATCCCTGAATGTGCCTTCATCGCCGGTAACTGCGTAGTAATTGTACAGGTCGAGTCCAATGTCTCCATTGATATGGTACTCGTAGTCAAAGCATGGCCCAGTTCCTGTGAAGTTAATCAGTATCAGCTGATTTCCACTTTTTGAACAGTCAGGTGTAATCTCACCTGTACAATTTCCAAAACGGCCACTCGTCCAAGGATAGACTGCGCCCCCGGATGAGAACTTTCCCGTGGCGTTCTGCGATGAGATGAAAGCCATCTCAATATTCTTCTGTGCCTGTGGGAACAGCCTCGTTCTGTAGTTGTCTATGGCTTTAGCCGCCTCAGGAAAGGTGACCACTAAGCCCGACGACATCCAGATATCAGCGTCCCAGAAGATGAGCCCAGCATAGCTATCTGACCCGAGGCCACCGACGCTGATGCTGTTCACATTCAACATGGAGTTATTTCCAGCGGCGGAGATGGCATTGGGACCGACAGTGTTCTGTAGCAACTGGAAGGGATTGGTCACGGAAATTATTTGCTGCTCGACGATGTATGGATCATCTGGGAGCCTGCCGGTTTCTGGAATAGAGTAGTCATCGACGGAGTCTGCCGTTAGAATGCTCGCCCATTCGGCCTTGTGTGACTCGAGAAGACTGTCGAAGCCTGCGGCGGCAGCGGAGGACGATGCTTCTCGGGCGACAGACTGAGGATCCGGGAAGGCATCTGTCGAGGCACCTCCGATATACTTTGTAATGGTCGTACTGCTTCCTCCACGAATACTGACTTCGGCGGACTGTTCGATGGTTGACTGATTCCGGCCGAAGTCCGTGCTGTCGGTGATGGGTTGAGTTGTCGAGATGCTGTCTCCTGAGAGAGTTGAGTATATGTACGCTGTCACATTGCTGATGCCATTGGGTCGGACGGCCGTCCAGATTGTGCTGTTTCCTGAGCCTTTGTCCTCAAAGTCTGTTCGCACGGCAGAGTCACCATCGATAACATCGGTGACCGTGACATTCAGGTCAGATTCTGCCGCAATGGTCAATTGGACGGCGGCCTGGTTGACATTGAGCTTGTGGACGAAGACCGTGTACCCGATCCCCAGCGATGTGCCGTTATCGGGTGTCCAAGTGTAGTTCCACGACATGATACCGGCCTTGAAGTCCACAGACGAGGTGAAGTTGGAGATCTGGGCGGCATCTACGGATGCATTGAGTGTTTGCCCTCCGGCAGTGACGGTCAAGCCAGCCCAGTGGGGAACACCACTGATGACGCTCTCCCCGCCGTACTCTTGCAGCCACTCAAAGTTGGTGCCGTTGGTGGTGGGCTGCAGGTCCCAGAAGCCACTGATGGTTGCAAAGGTCTGTCTCTGACCAAAAAGCGGCCAGCCGTTGATATTGTCCCCGTTCACTGGGGTGTCAACCTCGAAAAAGGGCCCGACTGCGGCGAGGTTGATTCCCAGGTAGCCATTGGCGAGGGACATGCGCGATTGGTAGTGTCCCTGGTCGAGAGTCGTCGTCTTGAGAACCCAGTTGTCATTGTCCCAGGTCACGCCGTCGAAACGGGTGTCGTATGTGTCCGCAACCACGGCTGCCGCCGTCATGGTGAGAAGGAGGAGCATCCTCCTGACGAGGAGAGGCATTGCCGTCATGATCTTGACCTGTGCGTATGTTTCGTACAGGTAAGTAGTGGTTGAGAGTCAAAAGTCGATCACGCCCTGCAACGAAAACCAACGGGGCAGCTGCAGATAAATTTGGCCCGCGGAAGTCGCACCGGAGTAAGACATGAGGGGTAAGACAGACGATAAAGCAAGGCAGGCTAGTCACGCAGCGTTGTTGAGGCTGAATAGCAGCAGGTCAAGGCAACCAGTGAAGAACCAGTGAAGGAGCACCGCAGCTGGGGGAAACGGCCGGAATCGTATGGTGGCCTCGGTGGGTGCAGGTCTTGGCCCACGCGTAGCTTCACTCGAAACCACATAAAGGCAAAGCTGGAATTAACTTTAGCGAATTGATCGTCCTCCCCACAACCCACACCGGGATCGGGCCAGGGGTCCCCAGGTCACCGACACGTCATAGTGGAAAGGACCGTCGTTGCTGCCCCTGTTCCCATATTGGACCGGGCCAGCCGGACGAACCGGTTTGCCGGGGAATAGTGACGACAAAGGCTGGGAAACGGCACAACAAACATAAGAGGGGTTAAACCCAAAGGAGATTCTAGCTGTCAGGTTATGCAGGGTAGATGTGGGGTAGCAACCCGGCTCAGCTCCTCCTCAGCTGCTCGCCGATCACCGGAAACAAGAGACCAGGGCGAATTGGGAGATCGTTAAGTTGATCTGAGGTCTACGTGCTTACAATGGGAGGTAGAATATATTGCAGGGCAATAAACAACACACACAAACGTAAGCAAAAGTTTTGTAGCTATCTTGTTCTAGCTGAGCTGATTGTGCAAACGTCGACATGTGCGACTCGTTTTCCCTAAGCACTGCTCAATATCTACGATTTAAATGGTAGCCGCAACACGGAATCTTCAAGCTAGAGACGATACTTACCACCTCCAGGGCTCGGCGGCCACGGTGTCGTTATAGATTTCCTAGCGGTACGGCGTAGCAACGGGGCAAGTTGTTTACTGCACATGTTAAAAGTAGTCTTGAGCATTTCGTTTTGGGCTTTTCTAAACAAATAACCGTCCTTCGTAAGAATTGTAGCACGGTCCCTGCATCTTTACTTGCTCAACTACAAATTCATTTGCGACATTAGTATCAGTGACAGAAATGCAGGCCGTCCTGGAGTTGTATAACGCCTTCAATTAACGAGTGTTACTAGCTAAAGAAATGGCAGCCCAGCCCGCCATGTTGCCATCTAGAATGCTAGGAAAGTGCTGAACGACAGATGTATCTATGCTTTACCCCTGGTAGTTTTGCTGCTAACCAGAGCTTTGTGAGAATCTTCACCATGCCTGGCTTTCAACTTGAGATTTTGCTCGTCCGTCACCACATTTCCCGTTCCCTCTCCTCCCTTCTCAGCACCCGCCCATCATCGTCCGAACCGGGTCCAAAGGATGATTCTTATAGAGGGTAGAGAGGGTAGACGAGGTAGCTCTCTGCGGCCGGAGCCTTCAAGCAGAAAACCTCAGGGCTCGCTTGGCTGGCGGTGGGACAGGTGCAGCAGTCTCCTCAGGAACCAGTGCGGCCTCGATCCCGGCGACAATAGCCCCGGACGCGGCATCGGTGACGATGTCTTGTGTCATGTCTTTCGCAGTGTTCTTAGCACCCTGAACGAATCCTGAGCCTGCGCCCGCGCCCGAGCCGTTGTTTGGATCGCTTCCAGAGGAGCTGCCACCATTGGCAGGTGTAGAGCTGCCGCCGCTGGAAGGGGAAGTCTTCGGTGAGCCCTTGTTTCTTGACCTATCCCGCTTCTGGATGGCACCTGCCCGAGCTTCCTCCATGAACGGATTTGAATCGGGCTGTACACCTGAACACCCTGTTCCTGCGCAGGCGAGACGCGAATCCAGGTCCGACAAGTCCTCCGTGCCAATGTGAAGGCCTCCAAATTTGTCCGAAACCCGATCCTCACTGGGAGAATTGCGCTTCTCGTTGGTGGCTTCGTCCACGCCATACCAGATACCGCTGGAAATCCCATCGGAAACAACGTCGGTGAGAACATCCTTTCCGCCTTGTCTAAGCCTGCCTCCCCTGGGGCTCCGCTTGACTGGTTCACTGTCGGCGGTGGCCTGATCAACACCGTACCAAATACCACTGGAGATGCCATCGGATACAACGTCGGCGAGAATATCCTTTCCAGCCTGTCCCAACTTGCCACCTCTAGGGCTACGCTTGGCTGGTGCATCCCCGGCGATAGCTTGATCAACACCATACCAGATTCCGTCCGATATCACATTGGAGGTTGTTTGGGTGAGGATATCCTGGCCTATAGAGCTGCCTCCATCCGACTGCCCCCCAGGAGGCTTGCTAGACGAACCGCCCTTGCCTTCTTTCGCAGCACGCCTGACTGGTGCATCCTGAGCAATGGCCTGGTCGACGCCGTACCATATTCCGTCGGAGATCACGTTCGAGGTGGTCTGGGTGAGGATGTCCTGGCCTATAGAGCTGTCCCCTTTGGAGTCGCCGCTCTTAGGAGGCTTGCCGGATGAACCAGCCTTGGTGCCTGTGGGTCCTCGCTTGGCTGATGCAAATCTGGGCGGAATATCGCGTTGGTCGACGTTGGGCTTTTCTTCCTTGTCTTCGTCGGCTTCGAGGTCTTCGCATTCCTCGTCACTTGGTTCCCCTTCGTCTTCATCGTCGTTGAACAACTTGGCGAATGGAGTCTTTTCGTCATCCTTCGTGTCTTCCGTCGACTTCTTGTCTGTACGGGTACAGTTCTTGGCAGCACTGTCTAACTTGTCGTCCAGAATGGTCTTGAGCCCCGTGACAGCGCTCTTTCCCGCTTCCGCTCCCTTAGTTTTGGCCAGTTCGTTGGACTTTCCCTTGGGCTGAGATTTCTTGGGGTCTCTGGCGATGATACCCATGGGGCGTTTATTGCCATATATCCCGTCTTTCATCCCTGGCTTGACGGTCTCGTCTCCAACGGGAAACTTGTATGCGGAATCAATCGTGGGCGGGTTGATCCTCATGCTGATGGCTGGGCCTGCTTCACTCTCTGGAAGAATCGGAGCACCATAAGCCACGGTGAAAGCAACCAGAAAGGCGCCGAAGGTGGAATGTAGCTGCATTGTAACAAGGATTTGCGATGATGATTGAGAATAAGGAATGCAATGGGAAGGGTACCTGGAGCAAAACAGACAGGTTGGTTGTGGTTGTTGTGACAAGGGAATGGTAGTATTGGTGTACTGGCCTGCAGTATGACTATTACTGGGGTGAATTGAAGTAAGTAAGGTGTTGTGATGATATAAGGTAGTAAGGGATGCTACGGAGTGTGGCGTCACATTTTGTGATAGTTATAAGCCCTTAATTCCTCAAAACGTAGTAGTCAGTGTATCTGACTAGCAATAACCCACTAAGTCGCTTCTTACTAGCCGCGCTTTATCAAGGACCACCTCTACCGTAGAAAGGTTTTGAGGTCGATAGTTTGAGCTTTGTTGGCAGTTTATTCGGTCCTTATAAACTGGGGGGTATATGACGATATAAGGTAGTAAGGGGTGCTATGGAGTGTGGCGTTACATTTTGTGACAGGAGTGTATAGATGAAATTGCAGGAAACAGGAAAAGGAACTACACTGCCAGAGTGAGTCTCAAGGAAAAGAAGAGAAAGTGGGCTGGATGCGAGAGATTGTGATGATGGTATTGGAAAGAAATTCGCTCTTGGGCAGAGCATTACCTCTGTTATATAAAAGTTGGACTGAGGTATACTGTCTAGAAAGAGTTGACAGACTGTGAGCTTCAACAGTGGACGAGGCTATCACCAGTCCTCCCAACGGGCCCAAAAGGCCTGTTCTAAGTTAAGATCATCTAACACGCCCGTTTCACGCCCTTGCACACTAATTCGGGAATTTTTCAAGTTGGTGTTGGTTCGCCAGGAAGGAAACAGCAGCCAAAAAATGCCACCCGATGTGGTTGCTTACAATCCGCATGTTTCTGCCTTGCGGTAATATGGAGCCACTTGCTTACCCGCCCCCAGCTTTCATACCCACCTAGGCAGATAGTCAGCGTGCATGGCCTGATCGCGTTCGAAGTCCTAAGCCATATCATATTTTGGATTCGAGGGCAGTTCCCAACCAGGCTCCACTGGCCACGGAGACCATGGACTCGATGGGGGCGTGCAGTAATCACGAAGACTTGATACCCACCGACGTGGGTATTTGGGTCCACAGTGCCACTACCCAATGTAGACTTCAAGCCATCGTGACTGTTACAACGGAAGAAACTATTCTGCAAGACAAGGCCCCAGGATTTGAAGAGAATCCTTAGCTGTATCTCGCAAAGTCCTGCAACCGTCGGAGCTGCCAACATAGTTGGGGGCGACATGGCAGGCTGGAGTGGACACCCAACGAACTCGCCCCCGACCTGCGATGCAACTACGGTGATCCGCTCACCTGCATATTGTGATGCCCCCTGGGACCCGGGGGATTCTGAGAGGGCTGGTCAACAACCTTTCGGCCATCGAGGTCTTGATTGTCGTGCGGCCGCGCTGCGCGTGGTGGCCAAAGGGTTTCGTCCCCCGATACGTTGGCCATTATTACATCCTCCGGTGACCGTTAGAATTCTGATCCATCCCATATTTGATAGGTGCTATTATGGGACGGCAACGAAGATCATCGAAGATGCGGCTGCGACTTTGGAGGACAAGGTACCAAAGACTCAGAAGGCTCCTGCGCCAGAATTAGAAGTCCAATGATTCCCAGGCAAATAAGATCGGCAAGCAAGACTCAGCCGCAACGTCTTGGCCACACAAGGTACCTAGGTAGTGTGGATACTACTCCTGTCCCGAATCGTGCGCTCCACTATTGTGCTGCTCCATTCTATTTGAGTAGGAGTGCCTTACGCTCTTCTGTCACTAGCATTAGAAGCGAGTCAAGTTGCTCTATTGGATACACCACACTCGAAAACATGGCAACTTCCTTTCCCCCGTTTCAGTACGACTGTTTGAAAGAGCCTGACATACGCACAAGGCTTCCCGGCGACCATTAATTACTGATTCCGCAGCTTAATGGTTCCATGTGACATTGGTGCTTTATGGACTATATGGACTCTTTGAGTTCGTGTAAATATGTTGGAAAACCGACAAGTGTCGTTAGACAAAAGACAGTAATTGATAAGATCGGACACACCTGTTCTACATGATTAAGTATCGTAAAGGACTGAGCATATCTTGCAGAATGGAAAATGCTTCATTCGATAAGACCTGGTGGGAGACAGTGGTAACGGCCATGACCAGACCAGCTGTTCTTACTTGGGTAATACTTGTTATTGTACTTTCATCTAATAAATAGTAATTCAGACCTCTTGACAATTACTTAAGTTCCCATGTTGTACAATGACAGTATCCCGCCAGGTGCGCTTGATCACTCAGCCACGTCCTGGAAAAGACAACATGAAGCATAAATGAAGATATCTTTTGATTATTCACTTATAAGTCTAGCCACTAATACCTGTTGAGGACCACCGTCGCAGTCGAAGTTGGAGTCTGAGTAAGCACAACCGTCGCAGTCGAGGACGGGGCCGAACTCGTAGGCGGATCTTCACCCAACCTTCGACCAGAGCGACCAGGGCAGACGAAACTGACCTGCTTGGTCGTGAACTCGGGGAAAGGGTTCGGCAGGTTCATGTCCGCAGAGGTCCTCGCTGGCTTCTTGGGGACGTTGATCGTCTCCTCGGACATGAATTGCTTGCAGCCCCAGGTCATGTGGCCGTCTACGACGTTTTCGGGGCCACCGCAGGCTGCCTGAGCTACATTATCGAAATTCTCATGTCAGCAAAAGGTTTCTTGGCAGATATAGCCAGATATCAAGGTTTGGAGCAAGGTGCTGTCGATAATAAAACTTACGTTGCATCTTGCCTACACCCCCGGGCTGGCCAAAAGCTGCCATGCGGGTAGCAGGGCGTGTCTGACGGTCTGCGTCTGAGGTATCGGGGTCCAAATAGTACTAAAAGAGAAAAAGTAGAAACCCCGTCAGAGGAAAGTCACAACGTTGACAGTTTGGCGGGTCCGTATCGAATGGATCGCAGACATACCTCATGCAGCGCGGCAATCTCTGCACAGCTGGCCTTGGTCCGGTGCTGACCCGACACTGGAACACCCCGGCTCTGCTCCAGACTAGTGGTGCACCTCTCCAGTGCAAGTGTGACCTCGGGCTTCAACCGCGTGTCCGTATAGGCGTAGAAATACGGCCCGCCCTTGATGTTGGATGAGATGTAAACGGACTTCCCGACGGCCATGGCTGCCATCATGACGGGCTGCTCATGCTGGCGCACGCCATCGGCTTCGTATTTGGTCCTCATCTCCTCGAAGCCCAGGCGGGCGAGGCCGTAGATCTGCGCATCGCTGAAGAGGGTGCCGGTGTCCTCATTGAAGGTGAGCTTGGTGGAGTAGATGATGCGCTCTGCATCGTCTCTGGCTGCTGTGTCGAGGGTGACGCCTAGGACTGGTGCTTGTGCGGCGACGTTGAGAAGGAGGGTGAAGAAAAGAAAGAGAGTGTGGAAGTTGAAACTCCAGTTGCTCTGTCTGTTGAGTAACATCATCTTGAAAGGGATTCAAGGCTGAGAGAGTCTCCGATAAGCGAGGGATGGTAAAAGAATGGACAGCACGAGGCCTAAACAACGACACAGGACACAGAACAATAAAGTCTGTGGACGGCACAGTGAAGTGAGCCGGAGATCAGGATGAGGACATCTTGGAGATACTCCACCGTGTTGGGCGAGTGGTACATCTTGTACATATTCGTTCCGGACCGCCACGGCATCCGAGCTACGAGTCGTTTCCATAGTACCTTGACAAATAACTAGTTGACCCTTCAATCTACACGACGTCGCCGCGCGCAAGAAGCAACTTTACGTCACGCCTTGGCTTACTAAATTTGTTCGTCTTAAAATCAAACTTCCCCTGGCGCCAGTACATAACGGTGTGAGCCGTTGTTTGCTAAGGTAGATATGCTTTCTTAGCTTGATATCCATCAAGAACTGCGGAACATTCGGCGCCCTAAAACAGTGTATTTTTAGCGTCTGCGAACTGAGGCTGAGTGGGAGCGCGCCAGTGTCATGCTTTGCCAAGCTCATATGTCAGTTCCATTAAGGACCGTCCCGCCAGAATTCCAGACTGCGTACCAAGCAAGCCACAGCATGAGAGCCCATTTATCTGCGACAGGCTAGCTACGAGTCATGGCATTCAGACGAGGCAGGCGCATGAACCTGCTAGTGCCCGCGGACAACTTGGCGGGCTGGCGGCTCAACGTTCAACGAGGAACTAGGCCCTTCCCAGGAAAGCGTGCCAAACCATGGAGAGTTGAGGCTCGTAAGGCTGATGATAATTGGCATGATGTTTCGGTCCCATCGGCCCAGGACCCGCAATAGAAAGTTTTGACTTCAATCAAATAGGCTTTGCGGCAGGCTGATAAGAAGAGGTCCGGGCGAGGTTTGGGGCTGAGAACGGTCCGGGGAATATCTAAATAGTCCTCAAATTCAGACTTGTCTAGTCAGGGGTCTAGTTCTTGGACAGTACCCAGGTACTGAATGCAGTCAATATTATACCTACACGAGAAGCTCTCCTCGTGTCAGTTCAGAATATGTAGATCGTCCACAGGTTCTCCGTCACACTCCTTCATCAGCACGTAGTCCAACCGTTGGCTGTGCTTCCTCGCTCTTTACTTGGTTTCTTTTTCTTCACTTTCGTTACTCAATATGAAGATCGAGATCTTGCTGCTAGGTGCCCTGGCCGGGTATACCATAGCCCAAACCGATGCTGGCAATTCCACTGACGAGGCGCTCGTTGCCGCTGATCAATGTACAACAGCCGTCTTGGACGCATGTCCGGCTGACGGGACTGCTGCGCATCGATGTCTAGCTGTACCAAACGAGGACAAGTGAGTTTGAAGAGAAGGCACCCACCTCATAAATATGCAGACCTGAATGTCATACTGACGCACTGCCCAGAGGAGTTGTTGAGGGCCAATGCGTTTTGAGTTGCGCTGCGGACTCCCCATGTGTGTCACAATGCAACGGCCTCGGACAAGCATGGTGTGGTTCAAAGTACGTGAGAACCTGATGAAGGCTGCCTTGAATACCGTATTTGAGTCTTCTCTGACCATCTCAACAGCAATGTTTGCGTATGCGACAATAACTGGGACTCGGCTAAGGCGGCTCCCCCTGACCCGTACGACCTGTCGTGGGTGAAGAAGTGGGCAGCTATCGGAGACTCATAGTATGTTCAGTTGCACCCCATGCAAGTCTATCAAGTCGCACCACTGACATGATACTCTCTCCAGCTCAGCCGGTATTGGATCCGGTAGCCCTTATCCGAACTCCTCCGCGGCCTGCGCTCGTTACGACCAGTCCTACCCAGCCTTCATCCAAGACAATGATCTCATGCCTCAGGATCCTGCTGCAGCCTTCGAATATCTGTCCTGCTCCGGCGCCACAAGCCCTGAGATCCTATCCAGCCAAGTGTCCGAGCTGGGCACAGGATATGACCTTATCACCGTCAGCGCGGGCGGCAATGACGTTGGCCTCAGCGACATCCTGAACGCGTGCGTGTTCCAGTGGAATCCCTTCCGGAACTGCGACGATGAAATGCAGGCCACCCTTAACCTCGTAAGGGATACCCTGCCTGGGAACCTGGACAAGCTGTACGCGGGCTTGGCAGACAAAATCAACACAGGCCGCAAGATTTATGTCACTGGCTATGCCACTTTCTTCGACAACAGCACCACAGGGTGTGACAACACCACCTGGGCGTTTTGGTTCAACTCCCAGAACAAACAGATGCTCACGACGCAGCGGAGGACGCTGATGAACGAGCTCACCAGGGCCACCAACGCGGCCATCGAAGACGCCGTCAAGAGGGCAGGAGACTCGTTCGAGTTTGTGGGGTACGATCAGTATTTCTCCGTTCTTCAGGGTCGCTTCTGCGAGGCTGGTGTGAAGGAGCCGCAAGGAGATAGAGACGGTCTGCTCTTTTTCCAGTGGACCAGCACCGACAACTCGTCTCGGCTGCTCCCTAGGGGCATGGACGAGTCTGCGCTCTTCGCCGCTGACCCCATGGTAGCACGCATGTCTGAGCCAAGCTTAGAGAAAAAGAGTTTGCTGAGTCTACTCACGACGACCACCAAGAGGACAGAGGGCCTCTTCAGCTCCCTCCGGCGCGACCTGAACCCCATCGGCTACCTTGCCCCCCTCATCGGCAGAAGCCACGAGGCCGTCCAACCCAGACAAGACCAAGGCGGCGCCAGCGCCCCCGGCGTCAACGAGACCTTCCAGGGCTCCATCGAGACATACATCACAGAGGCCCAGGCCCAGAACAACACCCTCGTGGTCTCCCTGCCCGACGGCAGCGCCGCGGACCCGGCCTTCCGCGGGCGCTCCGGCCTGGGCGTGTCGGACTTCGTCTCGGACGACATCAAGCGCGTCTTCCACCCGCAGCCGGGCGGCCACGCCGTCATCGCCAACCTGGTTCTCTGGCGGATGGTCGAGGACAACGCCGCGTCAATCAAGGCCGCGGCCATCGCGCCCAGCGAGGCCTCCGGGTGCGACGTCCCGACCGCCGAGACCAGGCCGGACCTGCCGGCTTCGATCCCGGGGGTGAACACGAACTGCCAGGCTGCTGCTCTGCAGTGTCTGAACTGTTTGGGCAGTGCGAAGGGGTTCGGGATTTTTGCGTGTACCTTTAATTTCCATTCGGATTGTAATGCTTGCGGTGGAGGTGATGGATGCCCTTGCTAAGGGCAATAGACTGAGCACGTAGGGTGCAAGATAGATGTAGTAGGCTTACCACAAGAAGTCTCCTTGAATGTTAATTTTTTTTTTCGTACAATGCAAGTTCTCTCTCTCTGTGGCGAAGTCTTTCCTGACAGTAGTTCGTTCACGAGGATCTAGTGCCTCAGTTCTCACTCCCTACCCGTGTGGCAGGAAAGACTGGGTCTGGCAAATATGCGATTGTTTGTATTCGAAGTGGGCGTATTGCTAGGTTCTGACTGCAGAAGGGGCAGAGGGCACCCTTTTTATAGACGTACGTGCGTCACGTGACCCCCCTTCCATTGACTGACCCCCCAGTGACCGCCACAACCCGTCTGAGAAAAGGCGGACACTAGCTGTACGGGTTGAAATTGAACATTTTGAAGGCTACATTGAGAGGATAGGGATACGCACAGGCTCATGGAATTATGTGAATTAAGTGTTGGTGTAATGTTTGACATTGTTCATTGCATTGAGTTGTCTTCTGTTCCCTTCCGGAGAATTGTTCGACCCGACTCACTGCTGGTGACCCTGACGGAGGCTTTCTTCCATTCGCAGCCAACGAGTGAACCAAAAGGCTGCATGGCCATGTTGCAAGGAAAAATGTAACCACGGTGGATGCAGGGCTCAGCGCTGGAAACAGATCGGATGATGCGTATTCGTCCCTTCATGATGAATTCAAATGGACAGCTACTTTGACCCCTACGTTCTGGCCCTTTGACACCAGAGCATCTCTAAGCTGCGCACCTCGTTCTGCCTCACCAGCAGTTGAAATGTCCAAGTCCAACTCTTCAAGACCACTCGGCCGGGCTTCTAGATACCCCACAATCTTTTCCTCGATCCATCGCCATCGTGGAATGTTCTCTTCACCACGGTTCGTGTCCCAATCAACACCATCCCACTCATAATGCCACCAGAAGAACATTTCATTCGTGATTGTCAAAGACCGAATGCCCGCCGGCAACATGTCAGCGAGCTTGCCCGAGCCCTGGACGTGCCACCCGAGCAAGACAGGCAGCGACACGGACAGCCGCGTCAGGCGGTCGAAGTCCTTGAGCGACCCCAGTGATCCGCGGATACCCCATGGGCCCTTCTCGCCGCAGTCGATGGCAGTGGACGACCAGAGGTTCAACGTGAGGGACAAGTCCTCAAGCGATCCTTTGAGGCCATCGAGGGAGGCCCGAACCCTACCAAGATCAAACCAGCCGCTCACGTGCTCTGCATCCAGAACGAGGTCGCAGTGGAGTGTTTCGAGGTTGGGAGCAGCACGTAGCACAAGGCCAAGGCTCTCCTCCGTGAGCTGGCACCGGACCAGGCTCAGCTCCCTCAGCGTCTGGCAGGTGACCCCCGGGGCCGCCGGGACGGGCTCGCCGCCGTCGTCGATGCGGTGGGCCTCGATGCGCCGGATGCTCGGCAGGCCAAACAGCGGCAGGAGGGTCGAGGGATAGACGTAGTAGTCCATCTCATCCTCAGGATCGTCCTCGGGGCGGGGGACTAGGATCCTGGCCGTCTCCAGCGTGCGCCCGAAGCCCGTTGGCGACGAGCTGGTGAGGTGCAGCAGGTGCGCCATGAACGGGTCGCCCGCGGGGTGCACCTGGTCTTCTTCGTCCTCGGCGGTTCTGTCAAAGGTGTGGACCTCGAGGGTCTTCAGATCGGAAAGGCGTGAGAGCACGGCGACGACGGCGTGGGTCGCTGATGGTGAGTTGCGTTCGTCCTGATCTTGTGGCGTGGCGGCGAGTTTGCTTTCCGGACTCTGCACTTCGGAAACCCATGTCTTCAATTTTTGTGTCTCGTGTGGCGCGAGGTTGTTTGTGAAGAAGCTATTTTCTAGATGCTTTATTTGTGGCACACCGCGCAGGGCAGCGTGTTGTATGGTCTTGAGTTGCTTGGGGTCCCTCAGAATCTCGCGCACATTGCTGACAATAGTTGAGGACGACGAGTTTTTGGCTCCCATCTCGCTTGCCTGGTCAAAGTCCCAGGTGATCGAACCGGGTGCAGCCATTTTGGTGTTGGCTTGCGATATGTCCAGGCGACCGAAGATGAGGTCGTGGTAACACTCAAGATTCCAAGTCGACGTCAACGGCTGTCCTAATAATAAATAAGGCGTGCACCGTGCAGGTTGCACATGTGAAAGAATCGCAGCGGCTTATCCGGCTGTAGCCCCCCGGGCGCCCCTGCGCCCCCAACCGTTCTTAAGGCTGAAGCTTGTTAAGTTAAGGGGCAGTGTGCAGTATAAATTAGGAAAACTGGGCACTTTAGCTTGTGCAAAGCTTTTTCAGGGCACACGAGCTGAGCTGCTAGGCTAGCCCCTAGGCACTTATCGAGTTCAACTTGCCTTCGTTGGCCGGAAGTGTTCTCGTTCTAGCGCCAAACTTGCCAAGGTCCTTAGTCTTGTACCTGAGTAATGCTTGCCAGCACCGTCGAGGACTCAATTGGAGCAACACACGTGCTTCATTGAGGTATTCAATCGAAGCTCAAGTTATCCTGATATGTGGCAGTCAGTGGAGATCGAGTGAATAAGGGGCCAGTCACTGAGACCGTATGGCTTTAAATCGTGTGCCCTTTAATCCTTTTCTCTCGGAAGTTTTGCCGTACGCCCACTTCGAACACAAAGAATCGCGTATTTGCCAGACCCAATCGACCTTGCCACCAAAAATGGTTTATGTTCTTTTGCGCAATTTTCTTCATTCATCTGTAATGAGAGAGTGGATCCTCATCTTCTATAAATTATGTTTAGGTTGCCAGCCTTACTCTAACCGCGGCGCAAGTTGCTCGCATTCACAGGAATGGGGTGGGTTGTTGAAATGCAAAACGGACCCGGGTCAGACGACAAGGGTACCAGGGCCTTATATTTCAACATCGGTTATTGGTAGCAAAAGCAGGCGAAGGAAAAATAAAAATAAAACGCAAAAACATACAACACCGGGTATTCGCTGGTCGTCACCGACCCAACTACTAATCCAGCCCTCAGCGACTTGACTCTGGGAGAGCGGACGGGATCCCGTATTTTCCGCTGGGTATGGTCGTATGTGACGGATTTTACTCAATTGACAATTATAATGGAGAAACATGGGAGGATAGACAGCTCTGATTATGCTGCTCAGGCTTGCGAGTATGGCAATATGTAGACCTGGATTCATTAGGATGATTTAGGCGTGTTCCAGAGTTAAAGGGGGTCTAGATTGTCTACGAGCTAGAATGCGGTCATTAGACAAACATTAATAACGCTGCATAACATGGTTGCACTATTTAGAGCCCAGTGCCAACAGACGATGCTTCCAGTCCACAGATGCCACCTGTGACACCTTTTTGCTTTGCCACGGTTCGGTGCCCGTCGCCCTCCTAGACAGCATCTCACTGCCCTTGATCGAGGAGCCAACCTTGGGCAGGGGCAAGATCCCCTCCTTAACCAAATCTTGAGCTAGCCTGACCAAGAGACCATCACAGCCCTTGGCAGCCATCACATCAACTGAGACAGGAAACCATTCCTCGTGCTGGGTGATATCACTCGACTCGCTGACCTCCCCCACGGTGAAAATGCTGTCGGGTGCCTCGCTGAACGGGCTGAGTCTGCTCGTCCCCAGCCCGGAGGCAGAAGAGGGCCCAGTTATATAATGGTCTCTAGTCATCCTCGATGACCAGGTGCGAGGGTACATTAGAATGGCGGAGGAGCATTGGACAGAGTCGTTTGAGGCTGGGAGGATCTCGGAGTTGAACCACTCTTTGAAGACTGACTTGCTCGTGATGGCTTGATTTAGTGCGTCAGGACTCTGCTCATCTGCCCAATCCCATCTGGAAAGGGGCACTGGATTCACAAAGGGAAAGCGGTTGTCATGCACGGTTATCATACGATATCAGTCAATTGTTCGTTACCAATTCCTGGCAAGTGATGGCGAAGTGTTATCGGATCTGCTTACCGGCGTAATCTGCATAGAAAGGGTCTCGCACAAGCGCCGCTTGCTCCTTTCCGATCAGCGTTGGGTATGTGAGGTTCATGAACTCCATGACTCCCTGCCCTCCAGCTTCAGAGGGAACAGATTTGTCCCATGCCGCCTCAAGATCAAGCGCTGTGACAGTGCCTCCCACGAACCTAGCCAGCTTCTCGGCAAAGTTCACCAGAATCGCGTCGCCGGTGCTCGAATTGGAGTCGTAAAACTCCATCGTGTAAATCTTTGTTGGGTACGTGACGCCTTCGTGTCCGACAAAAGAAGTGTAGTTGTTCCCGTATAGCACCTTTTGAGCCTCGTCCCATAGATACGGGTCCCTCGTTACAAAGCCCGCTGTGTCGAGCCGCGTCGACAGAGGCATGACGTGGTCCAACGGCATAAGCCCGTGCGAAGGCCTGTTGCCAAAGACCCCCGACACGCCGGCAGGATCTCGAATGCTACCGCCAGTGTCGGTGCCCAAGGCCATATCCAACCACTCGTAGCTGGCAATGCTCGACCCGGCGCCAGCAGACGAAGAGGACGAGTCCTGATAGCCGTCACCGCGAGGGTTGAATGGCGAGTGGTAGTCGACCCACTCTGCGGTGGCCCTCTCCCCGTTGGCAAACTGGCTGGCCTTCTGCAGCCCAACAATTTGCGCACCCGCGTCAATGAGGCGCTGGACTGCTGTTCCAGTGCTGTTGCTTGCTGGATAGAGTTCGTACCATGCACGGCTTCCGAACGAAGACTTTGCGCCAGCGAGTTGGTATACATCTTTGACGCCAATGCACACTCCAGCCAGGGGCTTTTCGGCTGTCTTGGTGTAGTACAGTCTTGAAGGGACACCTATGGTGACAGTAACTGACGAGGTTACATGGGCTGAGAGGGGCTCAAATGTTCCATTCGGGGTTTGTAGGAGTGATTCGGTAAAGCCCCCTGAGAAGTCGTTGTAAAGACGATAGGCTTGATGGAGGGCGCCAGTCGCTGTCTCTAGAAATTAGGGGCCAGGAGGAACATTGGGCGAGTCAAGTTGTAGGATGAGAGAAGCAGAGCCGTCCGCTTCCGATCTGCTAGGGTTTGATGCCTCCGCTTGACCGCCGAGAAGGACGGTGGTGGAGAATCCGTCCTGGAAAACGTCGTCGATAGATGTCCAGTTAGCGAAAAGCTCAGGCAGTGATGCCTCACCCATTACTTTCTGCACGACTGTAACTGGCGCAAATCCGTAAATAGTTTTTACGGAGGACAAAGCGGACGGTCCCACCGAGATGGTCGCTGTGGTAAATGGGGAGATGAAGTACCTAATGTCGTTGAGCAGAACAGAAAGTCCGTTGCCCGTCAGTTCTGCTGACACAACCAATAGGCCGGATAAGAGAGACAACAGAAGAGCCAACATTGAGGTGGATTGCCTCAGAATGGATCAGTTGTGAAATTCGGTCCAGGATGAGGCCCACCAGTCATCAAAAGATGGGAAACTGCTTTCATAGTCTCTGTCACGTTCACTACTAATGACAGCGGGCGCACAAAGGGTGGGTATGCAAAAAGTAAAAGGTGTATTGTGCTTACCCACTGCAATGTTTGCCTCTAATGGTCTTAGTTTTTGTGACTCTTTTCGTCACTGGGGTCTGAGATTTTGGTGCGCCTTCCTACACATGCTCACTCAACTCGGATGCTGTGCTGCCTGGCAAGTCAGATCTTCAGGAGTAATGTCGCATTGTCTCCAAGTTCCGACAGGACATGGGATGGCATGTTCAGATGAACATATGTTTGGTGTTTGCTTTTGTAGGGCCTCCTATATTCTGTGTCCTGGTCAGATGGCCTCCGGGCAAACTTGATATACTGTATTAGATCTCGAGACTAGAACACGGTCTATTTCGGGGTTTGCCAAGTGCGTCGCCCAGCATCACGAGTCGTACTTTGGGTACGGTATTTTCGAAAGGACCGGCCAGGCCGCATGAAGCCGGCAGTTTTCCAAAGCGGAATGCTCACAAAGTCCGGAGCCATGTGGTCTAGACAACATTCCACACCAATGCATTGGATTCTTGTAGTTTGCTTTCAACTTGTGTCTCCCCAACTCTCAACCGTTGGGGCTTGCCTTGTCTTTGGAATGAATATGGGTGGCACTTTTCACATCACAGTGGTTCCTTTGGGACAAGTGCATCATGAAGTACTCAATATCTTGTGATTGACGTGCTCATCCAAGGCTAGTCTATAATGTGGGAGCTCGGAAGTTGTATCACCAATTGTCCGACCTGTTGTCACCTGGTTTTTGCAGCACAAGCTGCACAGATTCGTCATCTGTCCTTGGGGTTGACACAAACTTCCAGCTTTCGGGATGCCTCTCACATCCCGGGCAGTAGTTCCAGTTCGGAGTCTGGGCACTGAGCCATTTCGTGGCCGCCCAGTTCAAGCACTTCCAGAATGCTGATAACAGCACCATATCCGCGATGACAATGGATACCACCATCGAAAATCTTTCCTTTTGCTTTGGGACGGAGCACACATACTGCAGCGAGAGCTGCGCCGCTGTTGAATTCAAAGGCGCCATCCCGTCTTTGAAAGTATCCACGGCCTTTTTATTCGAGACCCCAAGGACGGAAACGTTCCTTTGGGATAGCAAATACGTGATAGAATTGCCATCTGTTAGTGGGCTGGCGCTCCCCAGATCTAGCAGAATAGACGAGTAAAAGGCCTTTGCGAAACCATCGATCGCGGAGGCGAGTCCTGTGTCGTTCATTTGAGAAATAGGAATCGGGTCCCAGTTGTTCTCGTTGACTACCATGTAGATCAAGGAGTCTTCGGCATAGAACTTTCCAGTCGCATAGAAGAAGTCCTTGGAGCTGACATTTGAAGCACTGGTGCTGTTGTGGAATAAAGCTGAAGTGCCAGGGTTAGTCAGTCGTTTGTGTCCCCAGGAAAACAAAGTCAGAAGTCAATGCTTACTGAAATCCCCGCTGTCGTATCGTATGTCTGGCTGGTCATCGTTTCCTGGTACATATTCTGTGCCCAAAAACTCTGCGAGTGAATACCACGTACGATCTCTGAATCATATATATTAGTACAAGACAAATGCTGCATTGCTCATTGATTGCAAGGGATGCTTACAGTAGTATGGATCCCCACCACTGGCTGGAATCAGTGCGGTTGTCAAGACTCAGGAAATTCCTGACAATGCCGGAAGACTGTTGAAACTGAACCTGGAATGAGGCCGTCACTGGTGAGGTAGGACTAGGGATGACGCAAGACACGTTTGCCTACAGAGAGTCCGTCAGTCACGGTATTTCGGGGCACCATCATCAGCCGGCTAGGACCACTTACCGCGGCATTAGTGTCACCCCACGTCCAGGAGTTACCAGATGTCACAGACGTGTCCTTCCTGGCAGGATAGATCTGTATCGTCCCCACCTCGCAATCCTGCAGGGTGCTGTTGAGGTACGGTGCACCTGGTGCTTGGATCGTCTTATTGTTCTTGTCTTGCTGAGCAAGGGATATCAAGGTATAGGAGAAGCCCATATGCGTTGTCATATAGCTCGAGCCCAACATCAATGCTTGAGACTGGCATGATGCTTCGAGGTTGCTCAGCCACGAGAATGGCGCCTTTTGGAACCATAGTTTGTGCTCGGCAGTCCCGGCAGTCCCGTTAGGATTCGTAGTGTAGACCGCTCTGTTGTGTGTTAGCCATAGACAAAGTTAGAAAGACGGACCATCGAAAAGGGCGCTCACTCGAGGGTATAACCACTTGTCCCGATATTAATTACTGTGAACAAAACGGTAGCACATATGCACCCTATAACCGCAGCCCATGTGAACCATCGGAACGGATACGGACGGGAGAGTCCGTACTCGAAGAAAGACTCGTGGCGTGGAGGCATGATTTACGTCTCGTTCATTACTCCGTCTAGGGAGACAAGACTTCAAAATACGCGGAGATGAAAACAAACACAGGATGAAGGTGTTCCCGACTAGATATGTATTTTGCGGCTCCCACGGGCACACCGCACGTTTTCATTTTGTGCTTTTTAAAACAGCTTCCGATGGCTTGGGCCATCCATGGCGGGGAGGCTGAGCAGTGTTGCATCATTAGAGGCTGCAGTTCGTAGTGCCAAACAGGGAAGCCTGAAATAGCGGCCAATAGGTGAGAGATGAGTAGCGCGGCTTGTCAGCTCCCGGGTACATGTTGCCACGGTGCGTCTTATCTCCTACAAGAGAGTGTGAGCCCCCCGCCAGCGATAACACTGACGCCCGGGCAGCCGGGGTGGTATTCTAGGCTTCAGCATTGAGATCCATCTGACATGCAGTAGTCGGATCTACGCAGGCGCCAGCGCGTTTTGCCCACAACCTACCTAGGTAGACTACATGGGCGATAACCCCGGACATAGCAGGGCGGCTAGCTCCCGATCGCGACCTGAAGATCGGCCGCAGGCAACTGTGACCACGACGGTGGCAGCTCATGGGCGTCGTTCGATTCCATTATTACCTACTGGGTCGCGGATGGACGCGCCTGTGCTGCTATCAGACCTGTCACCGCGCCTGCCGATTGATACCGTTCCGATTCGCCACTTCAATATACTTCCAAGAAGATGGTAAGCTTATAAGTAGTCGATTTATCCGCTAGCACTCCCTGTTAGGAGCTTGCGGCGCATCCTGTCACTCGCCGGGTTGGAAACGATGGAGACACGATGCAAATATATAACTCGAGCAGCACTGATCATTGAGCTCTTACTCTTGAGGCTTATCGCCATGCATTAAAGAATGCTCGCGCGCAGTGCTCCCTGGATAGATGCTATCGACAGGAAAACACGCATTGTACCGATTTCCAGTAGTAAGTACCCTTAAAGCCCCTGAAAACGCCACCAATTCCCAAAGTCCGTCCAATGCAGAGGGGGTGGTGGTGTTAACCGCCCCTTCCCCCAGTTTACCCGTATGTGTGATCTCGTCGTGGATCACGGTGGGCATCCCACGTCCTCCTCGTGGCCTCCTCTATCCTTGCGTGCTCGTAGCATTATCCTGGCGTAGGACTTAGCAGGGACCTCTCCCTCCTGCCGACTTTCTCTACCGGCGCTGGACGCTGTCCAGATGGGCTGGTCTGCCGTCTAATATGCATGCGAGACCCCCAAATCGCTTCCATCTGAGGACTGACATGTTGGGCTGGGCCCATCTTGTCGTCTCAGAAGAGCCCATTCTCTATTACTTCCCCTCTCCCCTTCTTTCCACTCTCACGTTAGTATCCTGGAAATAAGTTGCCGCGTGGCCGCCATTTGCTCTGCCTGCGCCTTCCCATTAATCCTGTCCTTGGCATTGCCGGCCTTCTCGGTCGGTATGTAGAAGTCGTACCGGTCCGGGAACAGGATGATGTTCGCCAGCCGGACCACCTCGGCCTCGCCCTCGGTGCTGCGCTTCTTCTCGGCGATGGCGCCCGCGCTGCTGCTGTCGAGCTCCATCTTGTCCGCCTCTCCTCCTCGTCCTCCTCCCTCTGCCGCCGTCTCAGACGGCTCCGGTGTGACGGCCCGCGTGCCGGGCCGGGTCATGACTTTGGACCCGTCGCTGGACAGCTCCCACGGCGCGAGGCCCATGGCCCTCAGCCCGCGGTCCCCGCCGACGGCGGCGATCTCTTCCTTCCCTGGCCGCCCCTCGTGCGGCGCCTCGCTGCCCACCGAGCCGCTCCCCGCCGTGTCGAAGTCGGGCCCCGGCTGTCCCAGCAGGAAGGCCTTGCGCTGTCTTGCGAGAAAGAGTGCGTTGGTCTGGGTGAGCGGGCAGGCGGGCGTGTATACCAGCATCGAGGGTGCTGGTGTCTCTGGCCCGGGCGTGCCTGGTTTCGACGCTGCGGTGGTCATGATGCTGTATGCCTCGTCGCAGTGCCAGATGACGTAGTCGCCAGCCTGCAGGGTGGGGATCTCGACGAGGGAGCGGCGGAGGCGAAGGTGTGGGTGCCACAGTTCGGTGATGCGCTGGGCGTGGCCTGGCACAGCACCGTGGATGATCGTGGTCTGCTCGCTGTCAAGAGTCCAGTTGTCTGCGTCGAGGAAGGCGTCCCACTCGGCGATCACCTCGGGCGAGGAGCCCTCCTCGTCGTAGCCGGAGGTCGGTGGTTTCGTCTTGGCGCTGAAAAAGGGCCTGAGCAGCAAGTACGCCATGACGAGCTTGGGGGAAGGCAGGACTCGAATGCTGGCGGGCTCGCCGGACGTCAGGGCGAGGATGCCCTGGAACATGCGGAAGATGGAACACACGCCAGCACCGTTGTACAGGTCCTGGGTGACGTTGATGCGGCCGGAGGGGTCCCAGGGGTCGAGAGACTCCCACTCGCCGCGGAAGACGGCGTCGTAAGCGCCACCGCGGCCGTAGCCATCCGGCTCCCACCGCTCGAGGCTGCCGTTGTCAACCTGGGCAATGAGGGTCGAGGCGGAACTGGAAGTGAGGCTGTCGGCGGCCGAATTGCCGTTGACCTGGGGGAGGGCGGCGTTGGAGCCCAAGATGGTGCCGTCGTGGATCCGGAGACGGTCGGCGTAGGAGATGGGGAAGCGGGTGGCTATGCGCGAGACGTCTGCATCGATGCCCTTGGTCTCCCAGAAGGTCATGGACCACTGCTGCACGCGCAGGACGGACGGGTGGGCTCGGATGGCGCACTGGGCCGGGGTCCAGAAGAGGTCGAAGCAGGTGGGATCCTGGGGGATGGTGGGCTTGATGTGGTCCCTGTTGTGGGTGATGTAGTCCCTGGTCTGCTGGATCCAGTTCTCGGTCTGGGTCTGGCTGACGACGCCCCTGATGACGGCGACGCCATATCGCTTGAGGTCGCGCTCGAACGAGGTGACGCTGGCGGCATTGTCGATGTCGGCAAAGTCGATGATGGGGATCAGGTCATTGCCGCGCGACTGGATGTGGGCGATCTCGTCGCGCAGGGCGGCCAGGAGACGGCGCCACGAGGCCTCGATGGCCTGCTCCTTGCCCTGGATGAGCCTGCGCTTGATGTTGGCGAAGCGGTTGGGCAGGGGGATGGGCTCGGCGCCGTAAAAGGACTGCACGGGCGGCTCCATGCTGGCGACTCTCGCAAAGGCCTTCCTGCTGCCGATGCTTCCTGAGGGCTTGGAAATGCGGTGCTGCGAGTGCGATTTGTGGTGGTTTGTCCCGGGAGGAGGCGTGCTGGATGCTGAGGGGGCGTTGGATGAGACAGAGACGGTGGGTTTTGGCCCGGCTTCCGAGGGGGCGGTCTTGGCAGCGACCATCTTGACGGCAGCCGTCAGGTTCTTGGTGCTGAAGACGGTTGTGGTATTACCACTACTGCGGCTGCTCCTGCGAATGGGAGCCCTTGGCCTGGGCCCGGATATCCTCACGGTCGTGGTGATGCGCGTTGTCCGGCCGCCTGGTGAAGGAGTAGACGACAAAGACGAGGACGAGCTGTTGCCGGCTGAGAGCACATTTGCATGTGCTGCAGCATTTGTTGCCTGGCCTATGCCGGAATTTGATGCTGCTGCTGCTGCTGCTGCTGTTGTGCCTGGACTCGGGCTTGAGCAAACACCTCCAGCTGTGTCGGCTGCCTGTGCAGCAAAATGAGTGACATGCATCGTGGAATAGCAGTCGGGGAATATTTTTTGGGGAAACCAGGAACCTAATAAGCAAAGCTGGGGAACGGGGCTGGCGTGCAGATGGGGCCCGGACGGAGCTGGAAGCCGGAGCTGGAGTTGGAGCACTGCTGGGCTCGTGTGGCTTGCTGCTGCTTGCTGCTTGCTGCTCCCGCTTGCAGCCTGTCTCCTCCGTCGGTCAGTCAGTCAGTCAGTTCCACAACAATCCACAGCAGTCACAGTAGCTTACACTCCTCCGGGGCTGGCTACGTTGCGTCGCGTGAGTTGGGCGGGCTGCAGACAGACACAGCCAGCCGTTGATGCTTGCTGCCGCCGCCGCTGCTTGCTGCTGCTTGTGCTTGCTGCCGAGGGATGGTGCTCCACACCTCCTCGAGATATAATTCCTTCCCCTCCTGTTTGATCCGCCGGAGCCCTCTTAGACTTGCTTCTCTGGCTGCTTCAGCACAGAAAATCAAGCAGGCAGGAGATCCCTTTTCTTCGGGACTCTTCACCTCGTGCCCAGATACTTGGCCTCTCCACCCGGAATTGCGCGCCACCAAGATCTGCTTCTGCTCCCTGCTTTGCTCCTTGCTTGGGCGTCTGCTTGTTTGGGACCGTCCCCTCCTGCGACGAGAATACCTCTTCCGTCCTTGAAACAATAGTACAATAATACTACTACACCAGCAGCAGAGATAACGCGGGGTAGAGAATCCGGGGTTGTCGCTGGGTCCGGGCTGCTAATCCCGCGTGACTTTGTCACTCCACGGCGCTGCCAGAAATGGCAACTCGATCCCGGCGGAAGCGATTGTGGGTGCCAGGATGTTTGCTGCAATACGGGGCCGAGGCCAGAGGAAATGGGAGATTGGCCCCAGTTGTCCGCGTCCTGCGTAAAGTGCCGAGACTTGTGTTCCTGTCTCCGTGGTCGGGCCAGGTTAGACGCTTCGGAGCTGGGCCGCCGGTGTCTCGTGGATTTCCTAATCGGGCCAGTCGTGATCGTTGCGTGATGCTCCTGGGTTGTGATGACGGTGCCTGGAAGGAAGGCCGTGTGCTGTTAGGGTCCTTGCTGGTGTTGATCATGGGTTCAAAGATGATCCCCTGAGTTGGAAGTCGATTGGGGGGGATTGGCTGGATGGTCGATGATGAGCCGCCTCAAGGTGACAAGACAGACGAGACAAAAAACTGTTGTGCGATGGGGGGCTCTGTCCCGGATGCAGCCAGGGCCCGGTGCTTCAAGGTTGCTTCTGCTTGTTGGCTCCGACGAGGTGGATGTTCCGACGTGGGGGTAAAAGACCATCAACCATCACCAGCTGACGATGATCTCACGGCAAGGAGGGCATCGCCTCTATTTAAGCGTTCCAACAGCATCAGGAGTGGGACCTGTCATGATGCGGCCTGCATCTTATCCAAGATCACATCACCGATCTGGAGGGGCCCAGAGGACGGACGACTACATGGCGGATAAGGGGGCCCTCACAGCCAGGCAGGTTGCCCCTGATATCCGGCTGCGACCCGGGACGCGGATCCGCAGGGCGACAGACGGGCAATGTCCCTATCACAAGCTACTTTGCCAGGCATGACTGGCTATGGTGCAGGACACTTTCAGAGTCGGGGACTAATTCCCACGATGCCGTCGTGCCGGGTTGCAAGAAGGGAAACATAGGACGACGGTTTGACGGGCCCGACATGTGGTTTCAGGGGCCACCACAACCCTTTAGCCCCACCACCCTACGGCCCGCCAGCCCGTTGGACCGGGGCAGCATGAGCCCAAGAGTCGCCTTGGCTTTCTCGCTCCGTCTTCCCATAGGCCCGACGAGCAAGTGTGGGGGGAGGGTGGCTGCGCTGGGCCGGATGCTATTGGTCGGTGTGCTGTAAGTCGAATATGCGACGCTTGTCCCTTCTCAGTCAGGCTTTGTTTGCTGAGAGAGGCCTGGGACTGTCACCGTGTGTCCGTTGCAACCAAGATGCAGCGGGTCCTGGTCCTGCTGTCAAACGAGCAATCTAATCCCAGATCACATGTACATCGATACTTATTGCACTAATACTGCGGAGAGTGTGGACATGCCACTCCGTCGGATTATTGTCCAGCCTGCCTGCCCCCGCCGCCGGTGCTGGATACGCGTGTACTCTGTGCTGCCACCACTCGCACCGACTGATCAGTCAGGCTCGGTCCCAGATAATGCCAAACATACGGAGGCGGGCTTCCCGTGCGCCGTTACTGTGGTTCGTCCCCTCGGGACTGATAGTCTGCGCCGGCAGAATTCATGGAAAAACATGTCAGAGATTGAGTTCCTCCAATCGGCCCTGGGCTCGATATTGCTACACATGCGCCATGCGCAATCGACAGTGGGTTTGAATCTGTGAACAAGCTGCATCATCTTTGGTCCCGGGGTGCCCGCTGGTGACTGACCCTGGGAGAGTGTCGGCCATGCAATACAATACAACTCGAATACGCAAGCACCCAACACCGAGAGACGAGCAGATGCTGCCAGGGTCAGCCGATTTGTCGCAGGGATCGATCGAGTGGGCAGTGGGCACTAGGGAGAAAGCAGCGGTCCAGACGGCCCCCTTCCCAGGCCACGAGTCTACTTCGTAAAACAGTACGGAGTACCTGTCCAAGAGAGCCGTCGGATCTTCAGCACTTCAGACACTGACAAGCCTGCCACGCCTGCAAGCCGCCATGCCGCCCTGGCAGGCCTGCAGACCTGCAGGCTTGGTCCGGGAGAATAGCGGCTAAAGTCCATGCAGCTGTCTCCCCACGGTCCCACCCACCGGGTCAAAATTCCCGATCTCCAATGCGCATCTTCATGTTCATCCTTATCCTCGCCCGCCCTTGCCCTTGCCCTCGCCCTCGTGCCCTCATTGAGCCGGCATCCACACAACACTTACTAAATACACACACACACCAGCAGCCTGCAGAAGCAGTCGCACTCCCTCCACGGCACTGTCCCGGATCTTGTCCGCAATCTTCCGACTGACACTCACGAATGCGGCTCACTGTGACCTGGATGGGCATCTCCTACTGCTCCCCCAGCGTCGGGTAGGCTTCTGCAGCCCTTCCGCCCCATCCTGGCCCCATCTGACATGCCTCGACCAAACTTTTGAAGCCCGCCACCAAGCAGCCTAAAGGCAAGCCGCGTGGTGCCAAATCCCCGATTGGGGCTTTTGTGTCTGAACAACGTGCGGCGGCAGCATCACAAGCCGCAAGCCAAGGGACACACGGCTTTGGCCTTGGTTCTCCCACGCACGGCACACCAGCTGCACATGTGGGGGAATGTGGGAGGTTCGGGGCAGCAGTGCAAGTTGGCTTGGTAGCATTCACGGTATTCTAGAAAACCCACGAACATGTGCCGCCTACTCTAAATTGTGCGGCCGTATGGGTTGTCTCGTCACGCCTTATCACCCCATCAGCTAAATTACTTTGCCCAGCCCAGCACAGCGCCAATATGTCTCCCGGCTCCCAGCGGCAGAACGGCTGCTGCGTGTCTGTGTCGCACTTGTGTCAGACAAGATCGACGTCGCCACTCCCGTCTATGCCGCTGCAAATATTAAAGTTTGAGGTTTGCGGCTCACTGGGCCGCCCCCAGGGCAGAAGTTCTGGACCGCGTTCGCCCCGTGCCAGTGGGCTGAAGAGGCAAAAAGGCAGAACCAACCCCCCTCCACCTCCCAAACCTGGGCGCCCAATAGCACACCAGAGTCTTGTTTTCGGCACTCCGCGCCGCTATCTGGGTCTTGGCGCATTTCCGCACAGGATCTAGGGTCTTCTGCCGCTGTGCCGGCAGCCTCTCCATGCGTGCCCTCGCTGTCGTGCATTCCCGTAAGGCGATATGATGCCAGCCCGCTCTGCCGCGCCCGCCTCCATGGGACTGCTCCCAGGGCTCCAGGGCTGATCAGCGGTCAATCAGGCATAGTTTGGAATCAATCATCAGATGAACGTTACCTGCAACAGAGTGCCATCCCACACCAGGTTTCATATTGACTGCCTCACCGACGGAACAGTTCGTCGGAGTTCCGTCGCATATCTTGCATCGCGACGTCGTGATCGGTCGGGGGGGGGGGGCTACAGATTTGTGTTTTGGTTTTTTCTTTCCTTTGCCCTTCATTCTCAGCGCTCAGCTAATATTCTGCCAATGTAGATCTGGCCTCGAACCGGCGACCAGCTTTGAGCCGAAATAAGCATACTCATAAAGGCCTGCAAATTAAGCGTCGGGTGTAGCTGCGCGTCTAGTGATGAGAGAGGGCACGATGACCTTTGCCAGCCGGGCGGCAGCCTCGTCGGATAGAAGCAGAGCGTGGTCGCGTGTCCTCTTGATTAATCCAGTCTCTGCCAAATTACTCCGTATAGGACAGACCATGCACCTAATACGCTATGGCTGTGATGTGGCTGGGCCATGTGAGCAGTTTGCTCTGGCACCGGGTCATTCTTCTCCAGGCCAGTTTGTTCGGCATGATGAGCAGGGCATTTGTGAAGAACATATTGACCCGAAAGTTGCCACATGATACAAGAGCATCCGCATGACATCGACTTACCTTCCAAGGTTCTGCTTTCTGCTAATCTGAGGACTTGAGACTTTGCCAGAATCGGCGGTGGGATTTTGATGGGCGTTTCCGACGCCCATGTCGTCGAAAGGCAAGTCGTCACCCGGGTGCCGATGTTGGCATCTTTGGCCCAGAGAATCAGTGTCTCTGTCTCGGCTTCACTGTCCAGCCATGAGAGGTGCTTCCCTCCAGCAAGGGTTCCCCAAGGTGATGTTGTAATGGTTGTCTATCCTCTTTCTTCTATGCCGTGCGCAAGTGCCATATTTGGTCCCAACCTTTCAGTCCAGATTTCCTGAATTGCAACTGTAGTCTTTGTCTATTTGTGGCTGAGGCGGACAAAGACACGCTAATAAGATGAGCAAACAACGGCTTGAGACGTTGGGGTCAAAGCATTCGGACATGGTATTGTGACAAGGACTGGAAGAGATACTAAGTAAAGACGAGATACAACGGCGGTTTCTCATTACATTTGTGCTATTCTTAGGCATACTCTTTCAAAGTCGCTCCTCTGTCAAGCATAAGCACCGCCCACCGCCTCGATTCAGGCCTGCTATCCGTTGATCCCCTTCGAACACCCCATCATATCTCGCCAAAACCACCAGAACCATGTCACGTCATTTGCGAAATAGCTCCTCATCTTCTTGTCTCAACCCGAAGGAACCAAGATCTGATGACTCTCCCTCCCCGAGCAATGCTCGGTTTTCCACGCGCGTCCGAACACTTCTCGAAGGCGTGTCACCTTTGAAACTCCCGGCTGTTACCCCTGAGCCTAAAACCCCCAAGCGTAAGAAATCTCCAGGAAGGAAGGAAAAGAACCTGACACCTATTGGAGACCCTAAAGTCATCCGTCGACTCGCTAAACTAAAGTCTCTCCCACCTATCTCACCAAGGGGGCGCCGTTTCGCGGACGGCGTACGCGACGGAACTTTCGCATACGCAGATGTTGCTGGTGAGGGGCTTTCTCGGTTCCTCCAGGATGGCCTGCCAAAATATGAGGTATTCTTCGGAAATACCAAGGCAAATGGCATCAGGTACAACATCGAGGTGCTGTATCGCGCCGACCCGACAGAGATGAGGGAGAACATTTTTCATCGTTGCGACAAATATGAACCAGTCGACAAGTGGAGCGCCGAGGAGAAAAGCAAGGTCTCCAGGTATCCGATGGCGATCCGGACATCTGGCGTGGCTCTGGTCAAGCCAATAAAGCAGCACGTCAATGCCAGAGGCAAATCGGAGGCCAATTCGCCAATGGGGTCGAGGAAGAAAAACAAAGACTCGCCCGAAGTCCTGTGGATGCGAGAGAAAATGGCCGCCATTTCCAGTGCCAGTGGAGGAACGTTGCCTATTTCTCTTCCACCTTTGGACATTTCAGGCTACAAGGACGCAATGGAGAGCTCTTGTGAAGGAGATCGTCTCCTGACAAACAACCCTGCGCCGGCCGACCAGCTGGATTCGAAAGACTGGTCCTCAAGCTCAGATGGGTGGACCACGTCAAGTTCCCAGTCTTCGGAGTTTGATTCTGACTCTGACGAGGAGGACTGGACAGAGGAGGACAAAGTACTCCGCGAGATGTTTCCCCATGCCAGATACAGACAGATGTAGGTCCTTGGCGCACAAGAAGGGGAGCGTACTTTTGTTTCCTCACCTCTCCGGTATATATCATTTCTCCTTAATGTACAACCGCCTGCTTGTGTCCTTAATATCTTGATATTGTTACCTCCAAGGTGCCCCAGGGTGGAATTCTCTGTATACCTTGATACCCGGGTCTGCTTTTCTCTGCCGCAACGGGAATTATTGATGGTGTTGAAGACATCAAAGCATAGTCCAGCCGCTTTAGATTGAATAATAATGCACTGATCTTGCTTGTTCTCCTAGCAAACCACGGTCCTACAACTGTGCACAGATTCCGAGAACGACGGACACTTTGGCAACAAACGTAGCCGAGAATGTGAAAGGAGGCTCAACTAGATACAATATCAGATGAACCGCATGGCAGATTTGAACTTTAGAATGTTATGCATAGACGGAGGTCCAGGTGGCTTTAGAGTCGCATAATTGGCTGTTGTTTTGAAAACTACTTGCCCGGGTCCGAGGCGAAGAGGGATTACTATGTAGACGAGAATATATACTGAGATAGATATTCCCGGGAAATCGCATAATTTTTCGCACTTGATATACCGCCAGCTCGATATGCGCAACAGCGTTCTAAGATATCCTCCAAGTCAGTCAACGGTGTATCCAGCCAAGTAGCCGACTTCCAGGCACAGGCTGTTTGCCCTCGATCAAGGATGTGCCCGGGGTGTTTCCCCGCCGTGCTTCCCCGCAAACAACTGCCGTAGACTTTTTTATGTGGTAGAGATGGCCACCCATTAGCCTCGTTGGGGATGGTGGAGTTCAAGCCTGCGATCAGTAAGCAGCGTGTTGCTGGAGATGAGCAGCGCCATGAAACAACGATAATAGATCAGACTCCAGTCGCTGTAGATGTCATTGCGTCACAAATACTTCCCCTCTTGAAAAGTTCTGGCAAAACATTTTTAGCCACACAATTCCTTTTCTCAATGCAACGCCCTTTTTGTACGGACTTTTTGATTCGTGCGTGAAAGTGAGCCTACGAAACGTCTTCATCCTGCGTGTCGTTACACGCGCAAACCCACTTACGATGGACCCAGAGAAGGCTCCAACACCGGAAGTGGGCTCAGAAAATGATAGCTTCAAGCCCGAGCAGACACATGTTGAGGAGTTGAGGCGAGAACAGACCCACGTCGACATCGACCCTGCCGTGCACAGAAAGTTGAATCGGAAGTTCGACCTCCATGTGATTCCATTCCTTTTCGGCATATGGTACGACTCCTACAAAATGTTACGTTTGCGCTGCATGAAGTCCTCCAGGTGGCTAATAGTCTCAAAGGCTTCTCGCCTTCATTGACAGATCCAACATCGGCAATGCGAAGATCGACGGGCTGACGCAGGACCTGGGGATAGCCACGGGCACCAAATTCAACATTGCTCTGCTCGTCTTCTACATCCCCTACATCCTCGTTGACGTACCCAGCAACTGGATCATCAAGCGCATCCGGGCTGGCATTTACTTGCCCGCCCTGATCACGGCGTGGGGTCTCGTGAGCACCTTTCTCGGCTTCACCAAGTCGTTTGGGGGCCTGGTCGCTGCACGACCTTTCCTCGGCGCCTTCGAGGGCGGCCTCCTGGGCGGCATCATTGTCTACCTGGCAATGTTCTATCGCCGGCACGAGATGCTTTGGAGGATGGGCATGTTCTACTGCGCGGCTCCACTCTCTGGCGCATTTGGTGGGCTTCTCGCGACGGGACTAGCAACTATTCGGTACAATGGATACAACCGATGGCCGTGGATCTTTTTCAGTAGGTTCTCTGATGAGTCTGTGCCTTGACATGCACTGCTCACTCGTGCACACCATACTGATTACATACTTTGCCCAAACCTAGTCGAGGGCATCATAACGACAGTCTTTGGGATCATATGTTTCTTCTTCATGCCACACACACCGGCTGACGCCAAGTTCCTCACCGAGGAGGAGCGGATTATTGCCATGGCGCGCTTGAAAGAGGATGCACACGGCGCTACGAGTGTTGCTGATGTAAACGAGGAGAGGTTCGACTGGCATTGGGTCAGGATGGCATTCAAAGCTCCGCAGACTTGGTTCTCGTCACTGATCTGGTTCTTCCTCTTGGTACCGCTCTATGTAAGACCCGCATAACCAAACGCTCAGCCTGGTCCTCCTAACACCATACAACCCTCTGTCATGTTTATGCTGACCAAAGAATTGCAGAGCTTCTCCCTGTTCCTTCCCACCATCATCACCGGCCTGGGATACACCAACCCCACGACCGCGCAACTGTTCACCGTGCCGCCAAACCTGGCCGCATTCGTGGCAGTGCTGTTGACATCACTGCTGTCAGACAGGATCAGGGCTAGGGGGCCTATAATGGCTGCTGGAAATGTGCTAGCAATAGCAGGCTATATTATGCTGCTGGTAGCCAACCGTGCTCAGGTTCGGTACGGTGGGACATTCCTGGTCGCGGTTGGGGTGTATCCGTGCAGTGCAATGATAATGGTAAGTGGCCATGTCCTTGTCCCGGCAATCCTGTCATTCTACCTAGCAGTGCTGACTTTGTCTCCTCGCCTTTTCATAGGGATGGCTGTCGAACAACCTCGCACCCCACTACGTCCGCGCGACAGGCGTAGGCTTCATGATAGCTCTCGCCAACTGCGCTGCGTTTCCAGCAACCTTCATATACCTTGCCAAGGATGCTCCGAACTACACTCTTGGTCACTCGGTATCTTTGGGGGCCCTTGTGTTGTGCCTGCTCACTGTTTGTGCACAGATGGCTTATTGCCGCTGGGAGAATGGCAAGAGAGAGGGTGGCAGCCGGGACTACAGGATCAACGGTGAAGGGGATCCCTATTTGTTGGGGCATAGGCATCCTGCCTTCAGATATACACTGTAATCGTGTGGGATCTTGCTGGAACACACCTAGCAATATGCGCCCCCCACACACACAATTGCTCCTCAAGCTCGAAGCCGTCTTCGCTTTGAATCCTGTTACAGTGTGAAGACCGAGGTTTATCAGTCTCCAAAGCTTTTTTCCATGCTACGCCTTTACTCCTCGGCTGCCAATCCAGCAACGGCCTGAATATACCATGTTTCGCATCCTCCTAGTCAGCGACCCCAACAAGCCCTTGATGCACTGTTACGAAAGGCCCGAGGAGATTACCGACGGCTTGAAATGCTTTTGATATCGCTCGAAGTCGAAGACCCCCTCTTCAAGCTCCGGGCTGTCAGCTTCTCCAGCCCAGCAGAATATCTTTGACGCAAGTATCCTGTGACCTTCCTCGAGCTCGACCTCGCAGTCGCAAATCTTGTAAGCCCTCGTCTCGTACTCCTGGAGGTGAAGGAGGTGTGAGGGGTCATCCGTGTGCCACACAGTTCCTGCCATCACACCGTGCTCGTCCGGGACGACAGTTGGATATATGCCCCACATCTTGACCCTAAATCCTCTGACGAGACCGCGTCGAATGCGAGGCGGATTCGCAAGCTGAGCCACAGTTTGAAGTACTTGTGCATCCATGAGCGACCCGTAGAAAAATACGTGACAAGGTTTGAAAGGCAGCTCCATTTCTGGCACATCGGGGCGTGAAGCGTTTGCACGGTCCACCGCAGCGAACCTGGCGGCCATAGCGGCGCGGCCCGAGATGCTCTTCGATGATGGCTCATCACGTGGGTGATATGACGGTCGGCTCACTGACAAGGGGGTATTTCGCAGGTTAGTTGCCAACGGTTGAGGCAATGGAGGGGCTGGTGGTGGTGAAAGTGGTTTGCCAGCGGCGCTCGGTTCAGTGCGGTGTGGGTTATCCGCCATTATGCGGATGCGCCACCGTATCAACTGTGATACGAGATCTCGAGCTAGAAATTGAGGTAAAGAATTCTTGACGGGTCGTTTGTTCCGAGTGTTGTACGCCCAGATCGCCGGCGTGATTGCTGCCTGATGCGTACGCAGTTGGTTGACTGGACGTGTTGCATGTGGATTGGACACCATGCACTAAGACTCGGGCTTGACCGGGGTGAGCTGGGGCTACTATTTATAACGTCTCATTTGGATGTGTTACTGTACCCCAGTCATCTGACCCCGGTGTTATTCACTTACACGACGGTCCCTTGACAGTCCGTTCTCGGGTACCATACTGAGCAGTTTGATGAGGATACCAGGAATTTTATTGGCCGGTCCCCTTGATAGATATCATTGTTGTTCTTCGAAAGTAACTCAGCACAACTACCTGGCCGCACTTGAGCATCGATTTAGATGTTTGAGCTCTAGACCACTTGTCCACAATTCGTCCGAGACTTAGTAACAGCGCATAAAAAACATAGCGCCGAAGGTACTCGTTCACCAATGTGGTTCTTAGCCAAAAGGATCTAGGAGCGAATGGGCGTGTAGCCATACTAAAGACGAAAAGACTTGAAATTCTTCAATCACTACCTAATCGACGCGTAGTGCATAAAGAGCACGCATACTAAGATATCCGGCATCGCAAGAAGCAAGTCGGGAATCCAGCCTGTGACTCCTGGAGCGTCTCTCACCAGCGGCGTACGAGGGAATAGTTTGTAGCCGGCAATTCATCGCGGATTCGTTTTGTGTGCGCTGTGTCCTCAGACTCGGGCATAACTAAAGCGTTGGCTTCCAAGTCGAAGCAGATGTGGGTGCCCTCACTGGAATCTCGGTCATGACCGCAGATCGGAAATGTCTTCTTTTGGGACATGCTGCAAAAGACGCCCTCCTCTGTCGACACAAAGTCCGGCCCGAACGACGTCTCCGAGTCACATAACTCAGTTGCGTTGTGTGAGCGCTGACTGGAGACCACGAGATGGCCTTCAAATCTGCGGCGAAGGTCTCTTGAACCTCCTGCACGCTGCGGCCTCTCCTCACGCTTTTTCGTGGCTGAATCGCTTGGTGGCTGTGACGCCTGGATGCCTTTGTCTTTGCATTTATCGTCCAGTCTCAAAATTCTTTCTTTTTCTTTGTCATAAGGGCAGTCGTCACTGTCAACGACTCTTCCAAAATCCTTGTCCCCTCCCTGTCCACCTGTGGCGGAGTCCGCCTCGTACTTGAGCGGGGGTTTAAAAATTGGAATCGGCGAGTTCCAGTCTAGATCTTGCCAGGTGGAGAAACGTGGCGTGCTCTTGCACAGCGTATCGTTCCACTCTATGTACTGCGCTTTTTTGTCGGGTGACTCGGCAAAGGCATCGATTTGAAAGCTCAGAGCCTGAGGCAACCCATTTGTGTTGTCGCCATCGAGCCATATGCATTTTGGGCTTCTCCGGCTTGGCCCTAGCTCTAAATTGCTGGCATACCACGGCTGGAAGATGGTCAGCTTTTCAATTCTTGACAACAACAAATGTGACGATTGTAGGAAAAGAGCTTTGATGAATTCTATCATGGGCACGGTTTATGCCATTTCGAGGGAAATGGAGTACGATCTCTGTCGAGAGAGCCTATCTTAGGAGATTTGTTTTCAATTCGCCTACCATCCCACAGAATTTGGCCATATCGCCACTCCAAGAAGTTTGGAGGGCAAGGTCCGCAATAGAAATCTGTGCTATGCAGATGGCGTTTGCGTCACAATTGCTAAGCAACGCATATTTCGCAGATCTACCGGATCGAAAAAGTGTGGTGTGCTTAATATCTATACCACCTTTCCCGCTTTCGACTGTGGAATTAACATTAGCTAATCAGGGCCTAGACAAGTAAAAGAGATTAAAAATAGGTAACAATTTCCTCTTCGCAGGAGCATCGATATGTTGGAGCTTACGAAAGGCTCTGGGAGCATTGACGACATAGAACATCTTGGTTACAGAACAAAAAGCTTGGGAACCGAAAAGTGGGCATCCGTGGCCGGCTTACTAGTTGTTCCCGCTTCCCATATCTTCTTCCTATTAGGTTTGTAATACCCTATGAAAAGACCGTCGTCGTCATATAGAGCGACGTAGGGCGCATTGCCCCCCAACGTGTCGTCCTCATCGGAATGACCCACTGCGATGCTGATCCTCGTTATGTCGGGAGCTGGTACGAGAGAAGGTACCATGGAATAGATCAACTGCCCCACGTCTAAAGCTAGACTGGCAACTAAAGCCATTTCAAAGAGCTCCGATAATAAAACAAGAACCTAGAATTATTTAATGTTTAGAGAGGTGTTGAAGGGCAAAATGTAGATACCTACTTGGCCTGTTCTGTCGTGCATTTAAGGTTATCAAGGGTAACTAACAGATGAGCTGGAAACTGCTTTGATCGGGATCCATGCGTCACTTTCCGCCCCCAAGAAAGCTCGTCAGGTATTAAAACCCGATACAGGAAAGGTGTGTTCATTTCGTGTCAAAGGGTGGAATCAGAATGAAAGCACGGTGCGGCGCGGATCGGTATGGGAGGTGGAAATCCAGATCCGATTTCCTTTGAACCATTAAAGCGGCTGGATGACCATCCCTTTTGCCAGGCTATCGAGACTATCTCAAAACTGAGATGCGCCGTGCGGCTGATTATTCAAGACAGGCAGTAGCCCTGATGAGCCGTGTTCAGCTAATAGTTATAAACCTGCGACAAGATCCCCAATCTGGGCCACAAGTGTATTACTACAGTGTTCGAAACCAACAGTTTCTGCATTTGAAACTTTTCATTCTCAAAGGTGCAATCCATTCACTCTGCGTCAGTTTATCAAGCCTCGAAGGCTCCTTGATCTCCTTGAGTTTTATCTGTCAGTCTTTGGAAAGTATATCATAATATCAGACACACAATGTCCAAGTCTATTACGACCAGCCTTGTTGTCCTTCTTGTAGCCCTGAATCTTTCTTCGCAATACGCCTACGCAGCCCCAGCTCCGTGGAGTTTCAAGATCCCGGGTGTCAAAGGCGGCACATATCGGTCCGGCAGCGGGTGGGGCGATGTTGCTGAGCTGGATTGGAAGGTACAGGCTGACGCCGCCTCTAAAGGATCCGGAACTGCAGCCAAGGGATCATCCAAGAATGGGGGCTCCTACGGCGCCACCGTTGCTGGAGCAGGTATTGGTACCGTTGCTGTAACGGGTGGTGTCACTGGTGGCGCTATTGCAGGCAGTCAGGACCTGGGTTATGATTATGCCGGCTGAACGCATGAAGGCTGGTATACTCTATGGCTCTCCAAGGGTCCTGGACAGTGCATGATCTTTTAATTTCGCCGCCCTCTTACTTTCTCCTCCTGTTGGGACTGCTCGATAATAAGCACTGGCCTGGTCTTTTTTCACAGTGGTCTGTGCTGGCATAGATATTCAACTTTCAATTGTCCTTGGAAATCTAGACAACCTCAATGCAAGAGATAATTAGTTTTCAGGATGACATGCTTGTGATGACGATGAAGGTTGCTTAAAGGAGGGAGCTAAGTTAATCTCCCAAAGATATTAACTTTTGATGTAGAAGTGCAGGCAAGCACGATTGCGTCAGTTGCATATTAATAGCCAAGTTATCATTTATATAAGCTACACAACCACCATCATTTCATGTAGACCTGTTCTTCGAGCAAGCCAACTCACCTATTCGATTATCTCACCGTCTGGACTCTCCGTTCCCGAGTATACGTATTGTATCTGGCCCCCTTGTCCGCGAGGTTGCTGCGTCTGGGGGTATGATGATTGAGGTTGATGACTTTCACTGCGGGACGGTCGATATTCAGTATAGGAAGATGGTGCATTATCTCGTTGAGAAATACTCGGGTACACCCCGCCGGGCGAAGGATATCCTGAATGAGTCTCCGCGTATACATATTCATATTGATCAGAATAAGGGTGCACTCTAGGCCGAGCGTAAGCAGCCCTGTGGGTCTCCTGGCCCTGCCGAGTGTCACGGCCATAGGCATGGGGGTAGCCATTGGCAATGTCCCGCTCGACGTCCCGCTCGTCACGTTCTAGGTACCGACCAGCATCCCTGTACGATTCAGAAAAATGGCTGGAAGATGGATATTCACCACGGCGATTCGTCGAAGAGCAAACGGACCTGGACTCACCACGACGGGAGGAAGAAGACCCGGATGGTGAATCGGTAGTGACCTCGATCCGCGCGCCTGACTCCATCACGTAGACAGTTGTCTGGCCCATGGAGGAGGATGCACGACAGTCGGTGCAGAGCCCGTGTTTGCCGGACATGCCACGCCTGCAGTTAGGGCATCGAATTCTGACTCATGTTGAATTTCGTATATAATGAGATTGTGGGAACAGAAATGTGGGTTTAATTATTTTTGTCGAGTTGTTGGTGAAGTGTTGGAATTGTTGATCAAAAGACCTATGCAGAGAATGGGAATCGTGAACAATTTGAATTTTCAGGTTGGTCCATTGGTCTTTGTTAAGTTCGCAGCCCACTCCTTTCAACGCTTCTTCGCTGTGTCATTGTTCTTGCTGTGGGACGGCAAGTCGGAACAGAACAATCCATGATGTCTTTATCTGAGGCGCCGTCTATTTGTGCCGCTGAGGTGCCTTGTACTCGAAGAAAAGGCTTTGATAATGAACAATTGCATTTGGAGGCCAGAATTGCTCATGTGTTGTATATATTCCAACTTGAAATTTATCCACGCGGACACTTACTCTGAACTCTTCAGGACGTCACACAGAAGAAAGCCAGCCGCCAGCCGCCAGCCTCCAAAGCTCAGTTATCCTGCCTCAGTGTAAAATCATGTGCTTGCTAATCATCACCTCCCACAGCCATTGCGGGCACAACACGTACCGCCAAGGGAAATGCTCCGAGAACGCCGTCTATGATCAGTGCTCCAAGAAGCGGACGGAGCTTGGCACGCTCGATGGTAAATGCTCGGCTTGCGACAGGTGGGCGGCTCTAGCACGGCGCACGTGGGAGGAGCGAGTTGCGTGGACTCATGAGAGGAGTATGGCTGCACAGGCCGAGCAGCAGCGGCGGCGAAGTACCCTGTGGCAAGACCAACACCCCCTTCGCGATACGGCACAATCTACTATGAACGGGTCACCGCGGACACCTAGACGGTGCGAATAATAAGTCATGATGCTCAGCCCTTCGCCAATTGTAACAATAAGCCCAAGTTGTAGAATAGTCTCATCTCACTGTTTGCGGCGCAAGTGTAGTTCCAGTCCCCCTTCGCTGCCCCCCCCCCCATGCCCCACAAATGAAATACAAAAGAAAATACAAATAGAAGAAGACTAAAATCGAATACAACTCAATGCGCAACTCTTCTGTTTATTTGTTTGTTCTGTAAGCTCTCGTCTGTTCACAGTGAAGAAATATGGGAAGAGAGAGCTTCCAGGTGCATTGCACCGTTGGGTTGCTGATTCTAACTGCTGTCACTACTTAACTAGTAACTCAATTTTTACCTTTGCCTCTGCGTTTCCTTGCACCAGTAGTCTCCTCTTCCTCCTTCACAGGCACATTATCCTCCTCCGAAGCCTCATCACCCCGTGCTTCAACCAAGTCACTCTCGTGCCCATCATCTGTCCTCTCCGTAGACTCGCCCCTCCCACCCAAGACTTCCTTGAGAATCCGCTTGCCCTCGTTTTCTTCCCCATTGTTGGCTCCGCAACCCATGCACTTCCAGAGTCCCACCTCGGCCAGGCTATTCGTCCCTGGGGGCGCCTGACCGTTGACGAGCCGGCACTGCTTGCAGATCAAGACGATGCGGTTCTTGGCGGCCGTCTCGTCTTCGCCGAGTAGCGTGTCCATGATTCTGTCGTACCAGTGATTTTGTAGCCCAGCCGGGTTCATCTCATACTGTCCGCCGGCGACATGTGCTGATTGGGGCCTCGGCGCTTCAAATGCGTTCGGCGCAAACTCGGCCGAGGGTTCAGTGCGCTGGTGTGGCGACGGCAGGCGGTGCTGCTGCTGAAGGGATTCCTGTGGTCCGATGCCTGATGGCTGAGGTGTTCCTGGGTTCGGGAGGGGGAGAGGGTCGCGGCGGATGTTCGCGGTGGCTGGCGGAGGCATGTGTGTGCGTTGCGCGGGACCTGGGTTCTGTCGCCGTGAGCGCGGGCTCTTCTTGTTGTCGGCGTCGCCATCCTCGGTGTTCTTTTTCTTGGGCCTTGGGTTCCCGTCTGTGCCTCCATACTTCTCCAGCAGCTCCAGCGTAGAATCGTACTTGGTGGCATCCTTCAGTTTCTGAATGGTTGTGGCCCTCTCGCCCTGAAGGCCCTTCAGCTTTGAGCTCAGGCTATCGATGCGGACATCGTAAACGGCAGCGGTAGCGGTGCGGACGAGGTAGATGAAGACCGGGCCGCCAGCCAGGCCAGACCATTCGTACGCGCCGATGTTCTTCGTCCCAATGACGACCAGGACGACGATGGCATAGATGAGGTAGGCGATGGAAAGGTACAGCGTGCAGAGGAGGCGGACACGACGGCTAGAGGCGCGGGCTCTTTCGAGCCGGGCTTGTGTGTTGGTGATGTTTGTGGACAGGACAGACAGGATCTTTTCGAACGAGGCAGTCGAGGAGTCGCCCTTCTACAGCAAGCCGGAACCAGGTCAGTCAACGTTTGATGTCATGGGCACAGAGGCCACATCCGGGCCAAGACAGGAACAAAACACACCTTCCAGGGCCATAGTGAGACCATCTTCGCTGGCGCCCCTGAGTGTCGAGGGATGTGGAGGGTCTCCTCCCTGCTCAGGGCCGTCCTTGCTCAGCGGCGAGAAGTTCTGAGGAGATAGACGAGTAGAACGAAGCTGCTAAATAAGAGATCGCATGAAGCTGTGCCGGGGGTCCGCGAGTGATTGTATGGTTGTAGTGCTAGCGAGGTGAGGTCGGAAGATGACAGATATACGGTCGCCGTCGAGGATGTGCTTGTTGTATGTATGTATGGTAGAGAGTTTGTCCGTCCACGAACCAAGGGTGGAAGCCTCGCAGGCAGCCCAAAGTGTCAATTTCGCCTGCGACCTTTGGAGATGGAGCTCGGCAGGAGTGACCTCACAGCTCCCTTCACGGTCGATCAGGCCTGTCAGGGGCCGCTAAAACAGCACAAGTGGGGCCTTGTGTCCCTGTGCCAATCCATGCACAATACAGAGAGAGAGAGGTACGAAGGTACAAAGGGAAGAAGGCACCTGGCCCAAGCTTTCGGGGCCGAGCTCGCCTAGGGGCGCCGGCCGCGCAATTGGGTGCTCTGGCCAGCTCACGGTTTAAGATACGGACGGGTTAACCGTCTTGGCTGTCAGAGCACAAGGCCCAGCCAAAGCAAGGCTGGACTTTTTCGAAACACATCGCCAGAACAAGAGAAGAGAGTAGGAGACAAGCAAGCACAGGACGGTCCTTGTCACCGCCACTGCTCTCTCTTTTGTTCCACCACCGGGCAGACCGGCGCTGCACGCTATTATGCCCTGCCTACCGTGTTAGATCCGTTACACCCTGGATGACCCGACCCGATTCAACCTGCCGTTTTGCTTTGCGTCGCTCTGCCTCGCCTCGCACTGATCCGACTTCATTCTCCTGGGGACCCCTCCCACCGTCTCCGTCATGTTTCAACGCCTCAAGGGCTCGCTCGACAGGGTCATCGCCGAGGAGCAGGCCCGCCAGAAAGCCGCCAACGAACAAGCAGGCGCCGGTAGTAGCACCGGCAGCCCGAGGCAGTCGTCGTCCGTCTCGAGGAGCAACAGCGCCGCATCCACCGCCAGGAAGCCCAGGGCCAAGAAGCAGAGCCAGGATGTCTCCAAGAACGACGACGGTGCCGCGAACCTGGACCCTGCTGTCTTCGAGGCCGCCTTCGTCATAGACGACGATGAGCTCAGCCGCGCAACTACTCCAAAGCCGCCTTCCGATGACCAGGCGCCGCAGAACGGTGATGGAAAAGACACTGGTTCTGCCAGCGGCGAGGCTGGCCCCGTGGCGGGAGCTGGAGACCCTGCGCAGCCCGGTAAGGATGCGGAGGCGCGAGCAAAAGACGACGAACAGAAGCCTGCGCCGCCGCCTAAGAACGAGGCCCCCGAGCTGCCTGCGGACGTGCGCACCAAACTTCGGAAGCTGGAAAAGCTCGAGGCCACATATCCAGGTTGGTTAACATCTCGCTTCGAGGTCATGTCTCAGACCTCAGACATGGCATGTCCAACTGACTTGCTGTCCAGAATTGCTCCGGTCCTACCGAATCGCCCACAGTCGAGCCACCTCCATCGAGCCTTTCGAACGCGCCCTTCGCGAGAACACCCCTCTCACATCCATCAAGGACCCATCCGCGTTTCTCGAATACCTCAACCAGCTGAACCTCAAGGGAGACATGGTCATGGAGGAGTTCAAGCGTGTCTCTGCAGAGAAGGACGATTTCAAGAAGAAGAACGATGCTGCTGACAAGGAGATTGCCGAGCTCAAGGAGAAAGTGGCTGCTCTGGAGGCTGCGAAAACTACTGAAGGCGGAGTAGCTGCATCTGCGAATGAACCTGAGAAGGCTCAAGTCGCGACTCAGACCTCCCCACGCCCGTCAGACGTCAAATCCCCCGTGCAGTCTGTTCTGGGCATGTTCTCCCCCAAGCAGAAGCCAGCAGAGCCTACCGAGTCTAAGAACGAAGACGCCGAGGGGACTGGCGAGGACTTCTTCTCCTACGACAACGAGATCCCAGAGCTGCAGGCTGAGGTGGAGTCGAAGAACGGGGAAATCGAGAAGCTAAACACCCTTGTCAACGACCTCAAGACCGAGCTTGCAACTGCCAAGGAGAACAGCGCTGGTCTGGTCGAGAACCTCGAAAAGGCGACCCGAGAGCTGAGCGAGTCGCGCGATAGCGCGGCCATGGCCGAATCTTTGCAGACACAGGTTGAAGCACGCAACATCGAGATCAGGACTTTGACAGAACGCATAGAAAAGCACGAGGCACAATTGAAGGACCTGCAAGCCCAGCTGCAGCAAGAGAAGGCGGCTACAGCAACGGCCATCAAGGAGAAGGAGGAAAGGCTGGCCGAGACAAGTGCCCTGCACTCGGAGCTTGAGAGTGGGCTTAAGAAGGTTACGGAAGCTAAGGCCTCGCTCGACACGCGCATCGTCGACTTGACGACCGAGATCAAGACCTTGCGGCAGTCGAAGCTGGAGAACGAGCAGAAGATCGAGGAGCTCAATGCTCAGCTCCAGGTCCCGCAGGCGCCACCTACGCCGTCGACAACCGCACCGTCCGAGTCTCTCGAAGTCCCTGCCGCGACATCGCAGCCATCCTCATCTAACAAGAAGAAAAACAAGAAGAAGAAGAAGGGCGGAGCAGCTGGAGCTACAGCCCCTGCAGAGAATACGACCAATGCTGGTGACACCACGCCGCAACCTCCAGCAACCCCGCTCGACGGCCCTTCAATCTCTGAGCTGCAGGTCGAAATCGCGAGCCTCAAGTCCGATGTGTCGCAGAAGGATGAGCAGATCGAGAGGTTGTCCAAGCAGCGCAAGACAGAAGAGGATCTACGGGAAGAGATCGAGACCCTACGAGAGAATATAATGGACATCGGCGACGAGCATGTCCAAGCCAAGGACAAGATCAAGGGCTTGGAGGCCGAGAGAAAGCAGCTTCAGGAGCGCATTTCTGAGCTCGAGAAGGAGCTTGAGCAGTCCTCGTCGTCTGCGCAGACTAACGATAAGCTACAGGGAGAATTTGATACCATGAGACAGGAGTTCGAGGATCTGAAGACCAAGTCGTCGACGCTACAATCTGACCTGGGCGCTGCACAACAGCTTGCGCAGAGCAGGTACAGGGATCTCACCGAGCTTCGCGAGGTCCTGCAAAAGGCCCAGCCAGAGCTCAAGAGCCTCCGCCAGGAGGCAGCCACCCTCAAATCTACGAGAGAGGAATTGGCCGCCAAGGCAGCCGAGCTCCGTGCAATGGAGAAACGCGAAAAGGAGCTGAAGACCGAGGTTTCACGCGCCCAGCGGCTGGCCACCGACCGCGAAACGGAGACCAAGACACTCCGCGAAAAGCTCACAGCGGAGACCAATGCCAAGTTGAGCCTAGAGAACGCACAGCGCATTTCAAGTCGTGATCTGCGCAGGGCAGAGACCGAGAAAATCGAGCTCAGCGCCAAGGAGGAGAAGGCAACACGTGAGTTACAGAGGCTACAAGAGGAGATGACCAAATTACGCCCGAGGGTGAAGGAGCTCGAGGACGAGTGCGCCAAGCTGCGCAAGGAGGCGGACATCGCCAAGGAGGACTCGGAGCTCAAGACAAGCCAGTACACCAATGCGCAGAACCTGCTAGGCAGCATGCGCGACCAGACACACGAGCTCAGCATCCAGCTCAAGGAGTCCCAGGGCCAAGCGGAGAGCCTCGAGGAGGAGATCTCGGAGTGTCGCAAGCTGCTCGGCGAGCGCACAAGAGAGGCGGAAACCATGCGCCGCCTCCTCGCCGAGGCCGACGAACGCGCCAACTCCAAATCTAGAGAAATGCACGAGCGCATCGAAGAGGCGGAGAAAGAGCGCGACCGCTTTGAGCACGAGATGCTGTCTTCCTCGCGGCGCGCGAACCGCCAGGCCGAAGAGCTCAAGCAGCGTATCAAGGAGCTGGAGAAGGAGAGCAAGACGCTCGCGGAAGAAAAGGACGAGCTCGAACACAAGGAGCGCGAGTGGCGCCGCAGGAGGGAGGAGCTAGAGGCGGTGGAGGCCAAGGCAGACGAGGAGGTCAACGAGATGCGGCGCACGGTGAACGACCTGCGCGCCACACTCGATGCATCGGAGCAGCAGGTGCGCGATGCGGAGAAGGCCAGGAACGAACTCCGCCGCAGTCTCGACGACTACAGGATCCGCCATGACAAGCTCGCCAAGGAGCTGAAGATCGTCCAGGGCAAGCTTGCCGGCGCCGGAGTGAACAGTCCTGCGGCCGGCAGCAGAGGCAGCATGGAGAGCCAACGGAGCGGCGGCAATGGCGCTGCGGCTGGAGGAGGAGGTGGGGGTGGCGTGGATGCGGTGTATCTCAAGACGATCATGCTGCAGTTCCTGGAGCAGAAGGACAACAAGCTCAGGGCGCAGCTTGTGCCGGTGTTGGGGAAGCTGTTGAGGTTTGACAAGTGAGTTGTCCCCGGCCTTTGTTTTGTCGCCATGATCATGACCCCCCTTCCCTTCCCTCCTCCCTCGGCTCGGTTGCCCCTCCGAGTCTCGTTGCCGTGAGACTCGAGGAGATCTTCTTGCTGCAGGAGGCGTGGAGGGTGGCAGACCGCGCGGGATCGAGCAAGGCTCACCCTTGGGGTCTGTGACGATGTCGGTTGGGCCATCTTGTGTTGCACGACCGTAGTGTAGTGATGCGTGGATCGGGTATGCTGTGCAACCAGTTGATTGCCAGCCGGAATAGGGGTCCGTTGACCTCAACCTATGATACAACCACACTTTGTCTCTTTTTCTCCCCCTCTCTCCCTTTTTATTAACCTGCCTATCACACATTGGGACACTGGCTAACAGACTTGCTTCTTTTGTTTTGTCTTAGGGCCGATGAGCAGAAATGGATGGCCGCTGTCCAACAGATCGGAGCACGATGATCGCAAGTCGCTGGGGAAGAGGGTGTGGAGGTGGCGACTATGTCTTCATGACTTAGCCAGCATGTGGAAACGAGGGAATCAGCTGAATGAAACAATTTCGATGTCCCTTGCCAATTCTGTGTACACCAGCCCGCCTCTGCTTCTCCGCGCCAGCATCACCTCAAAGAGTTGCTGGTGTTTGGCCACAGTGTCTGGTACTGATGAAAATGATTAGATTACTGCGGATCCTCTGGAAACTCCCCGGCCTATGGGAGGGCGTCAGTCAAGAAGCGATATTGACAGCGCGTTTCACTACAGGGACGATTTGGCCTCGATGTGGAAGGTATACTTGGTCATGCGAGGGTTACTGATGCAAGGACCAAAAGGACGAAACGACACGTCACCACCACCAGATACAGCCGGGAAAAATTCTGGTCTCGCGCCAGACATGCAGCTGCGGCATACGGTGCTGATGTCTGGCCCTCGAGAGGCGCGCCGTCGATGGCGCATGTGCGGTGTGCGCGGCCCCCCTCCAAGCGTTGGAAGGCCGTGGCTACTGTTGTTGAAGCAGGTGCGGTGTGACCTCCCCGTTGGACAGATGTGGTGACAGAGAGCCACCTGCTGTTGGTTCCTTCATCGGTGGCCTCTGTGCTGTGGGTGGTGGAGAGGAAGCAGATCCATCTCTTGACTGGCCGTGGGCTCTGAGGTCTGCACCTAAATGGGAAAACCTCGGCGTAGCGGCTGGACCCTCGGTCAGATTGGCGCCGGGGCACGTCCCTTCATGGCAGGCAGGGGAGTTACAATGAGCCGAACCTTGGAAGGTTATTCTTCGGTCGTTCGGCGCGCGAAACTTACTGTCGTCCGAGAAAACAACTTTGGGGGCCTGGGTTGGGTTCACAAAAGACTTGTGGTATACTTAGGCACCCGGAATGGCAGAGCCGATCTCCCAAGGTGGTTTCTGAGACGCCACTGCCATGCATTGGGCCTCAAGAGTTCACGGACGCCGACTTGAAGATCTGGATGCCCATGGGCATGGGATGCATTCCCGCCTTGGGCAGGTCCAGGCGGTACGTGAAGTGCTTGCCTACTTCGCCTTGTCTTGTTTATCAGGACAAAAACCTAAAACCGGATCCGCTCGCCTGGCTAGATGGGCCTGTTGTTGGGTTATCGATCTCCCGATTTGCTTTCTCCTCAAAATAAACATGGCGGTGGGTAAGAAAAGACAGTTCGTCTGTGGAGTCCCCGGTGGAGGCGGCTCGAGAGCGAGAACGAGGGTGGGGCTGAAGGCGGTGCCTGACATGCCGATGAAGATATTCGCCACTTGTACGAGGAGGAGGAGAGAGAAATGCCATCAATCCGAAAGGATATTTCGTCCGGCAGGCAGACAGTCACGCATCCTGCCAGGCATTCGGTCCTGTTGGTCAATCCATTTGGGTTGATCACTCGTGGTGTGTAGGTCAGCGCGGAAGGAATGCAGCCTTTAATGTTCACTCAGCCCTCCTGGGCGACTCCAACGTAATGGAGGGGCTGCTCCAGGGATCGTGGGCAAGCTTCACTATTTGGGTGTGCACCGCCGTCGCATGTGTGTGGGCGAAGTACGCAGACGATCCTGCCAGTCTGCCTTTCTCAAGCCTGGGCTGTCTGGGCTGTCTGGATATCTGGCACGAGCGCGAGCATATGCTCGGGTGAGGTCATATCGGGCTGGCCATTGAGGCTCGGCAGTGGCCCTCCCTGGTTCCGACCCCAGGCCCGAGTTTGACCATTACAGGAGGTAAATTAAGATGCGTACGCGACAGGTCGGTTGCATCGTCTCGCAAGGCGTTCGTTGGCGAGCTTGCGGCGGGGAGTCGGCGTGTTGACTGGCTGGGCGGTGATATTTTGTGACCGTCACCGTCTTGCCTTGCAGGGTTTCTTTCTGCTGCGTACCGTGCTAATTCCACTGCCTGGCTCCCAGCTGTTCGTTGTTGGCGGATATATTGGCGACAAACACATGGAATAAGGTTTGTAAAGTGGATCTCGATGGGTCCGTCCGTGCTACTTTCGACCCATATGCAGCCATAAAAATACGGTCGGTTCTTCCCAGCCCTGCCGGAGACTCGGGCAGGCACAATCGTGCTGCTGAGGTGGCTCGACAGCTTCGGGTCTTCTGCACGCGATGGATGCACATGCACACACGCACGCCTATACTATGTGTACTATGTATACCGAGTTTGACTATATCGTTGGACTGGATGCGCGTCAAACGGTTGTACTCGACGTACTCGCACTGCGTCATCCACGGCAATATGCCACGCTGTTATCGACACAATTTGTGCTAGGTCTGACTTTGATTTGACGTACATACTGCATGAGTGTGTATAGATGGTCACCACGGGCGCGCGCTTCCTCGGCGGAAATAACATGGCCCCCAGAGGAAGCTCTCCCAACCCCAGCTGTCTATGCTACTAATAACTAGTCCTGTTAGCACAACAGCCAGCCCGGACAGCTCTCAAGCGTGGGAGATAGCCTGCCGGGCCCGGTTCTGGCTGCTGAGGTTACATTCCCGATCGGCTGTCATCCTGGCTGTGTGAGTGGGAAACGCAGGGGGGCGTGTGGCCCGTCGGCCGCCGGAGGACTTCCGCGTCGACCGACCGTCAATGGCACAGATCGCGAGTGCCTCGGACGCCCCTGCGGTCTCACAGAGGAGTCCCTGCGGTGTCCCTGCGGTGTCCCTGCGGTTTCCCTGCGGTCCCCCTGCGGCGCAGAGGTGCCCTGCAGTCGTGGCTGGCTGCTCCCACTGCAGGGCCGGGCAAGGTCCCCGCTGCTTGTCACGGCCTGCCTGCGTGGGAAGGGCGCATCGGCGGCTGGATGAGGGAAACCCGAGCCTGTTCGTGGGCGCATTCAAGGTTTGGACAGCAGGATAAGCAGTGGTCTTTGCACACCGCCATCACGATCTCCTCCTCTCCCGCTGCGATGCTGCAATGCTGCACAGTCTGAACTCTGGACGGGCGACGCCGGACTGGAGCGCATCAGGGCGCAGTCTCGTGAATGGCAATTCATATCTGCCTTTTTCCTCCATGTCAAGCGAGTGTCGTCTTCCGCTAGCCCGGATGTGCGCACCCACCCCCACATCCAACCGGGCCACGGACGAACAAAGACACAACCTTGGAAGACAGGACAAGAACAGAACAGAACAGACCAGACCAGATCCAGACCCCGAGCCAAACCGGCCCAAGACATGCACCCATTGCAAGGAGCTGCAAGCGAGGAGGCATCGCGAGACCGACTATGCCGTCCAGTAGCAGTGCTACCACCACCGCTACCCGCTACCAACGTCGTCAGCATCACATATGCAGAGTCCTGCCTGCCTGCCGGAAAATGGGCCCTGGAACTGCCAGGCCTGGCTAGACAAGCCGGCGCTGGTGCAGGCTCCGAGCTGGTGTGACGGACGGCCGCACCCCACCACCGCCTCGATTCGATTTTGTTCGTCTGTGGGCACACATCTCGAAGTGACCAGAGGGCGCCAAAATCTCGTCCTCCCTCTTCAACCACCCCCTCCCCTCTTTTTTTTTTCGAACCTACCCTGCCCCGGCTAAAACACTCCGCCGCTCACCCTCTGGGGCGCTAGATACAGTTTATGACCGTGTTTCGTTTCTAGTTCACAGCCCGTTGCCGCGCAGGCATATGACTGCAGCCAACAGCCCATAGCCCACATCCATCAGCCAGGGATTGCTCTTGTTCAGGCCCAGCAGTCTGGTATGGATGGATCACCAAGCATGGCACAGACCTCTCTCCGCTCGACTGTAATAAATCCGCAATGTATGTACCTGCTCACCCACCCCAGCCGCGGCCGTGAGTGACACCCTCTTCGGAGGCGGCCAGTCTGCCACGAGCGTCGGGCATCGATCGCACCGGCAGACAGAGACGGATGACGACGGCTTGATGGCATGTGTGATATGCTACGTACGGTTCGATTCGATGCGGTGCGATGCCATGAACTCGCTACTGTGTACATGGCCCTGGTCCCGACCTGTGAGGTCGACCGTCGCCTCACACTGCCTCACTTGCATGGGCCCGCACCTGCATGCGCATACACTACAGTATGTACATGAGCATGCCCAGCTGCTTGCTTGCTCTCGCCGTCTCTCTGGGAGACTTGACTGAACCCCATCCCATCACAACGACGCAGCCATGCAGCCTTCGGACGGGACGGACTCTCTTCGGGGCGACACGCGAGACTGATGTCCGCGCCATGAGTAGATCCCGGATCCAGCGGTATGTGGTCCATGTACGAAGGTACTTGGTTTCTGTACAGTAGTCTACTTGCATTTCCAGCACGGGATACTGTACAGCCCTGCGTCCCCCGTTGTAGTCCCGGGCTCTGCCTCCTTGCCGCGCGCACCATGCGAGCAAGTGCAGCATATCATATCATAGCATACCATGGGCATGCTCCCTCTCACTTCACCGATCCTCGAGCAGTCGCCGGTGCCACCAAGGTGGCCACCTCTGAAGGATCAGCTGCTGTTGGCCGCTCTACGAACTTAATTTCAGACAGCCGGGCCCGCTCCCGGTCGTTACCGTTCGCGCCTCCTCCTCACGATGCCCGACCATTGACTTCACAAATACCCCCTTGGTGCCCACACCTCTGTTCTGTCGTGTCTCCGCCCACATGTTGATCCTCTTATAAGTATATGCATACGTTCCCGGCTAAACACCAACCACACCACCAACAGCAGCAGCACAACACAGACCAGCCTGGCTCTTGAGCACGTTCTATCCTGTCTCCGCACTCGTCCTCTCTTAAAGCATGGGGAGTTTGTTCATCAACGACGACGGCCTCCACCACACGGCCGTGCTGGGCCACATATCACAGCCGACTCCTCATGACCCCTATAGATACCAGCACGGCTTCGGAAACCATCATGCGTCAGAGGCATTCGCCGGTGCCCTGCCCAGGAACGGCACCAACCTGCCTCAGAAGCACCCATATGGCCTCTACGCCGAGCACCTCAACGGCACCTCCTTCATCTCGTCACGCGAGTCCGTACTGAACTCGTAAGTCATCAATCAAAATTAAATGCTCTTACCAGGCCTCATATGTGCAGGCTTTGCGCCTCAGCCCTATTTTATTTATTCATCGACACGGCGTTGACGTGCATATTTTGAACCCAACCAGGTGGATGTACCGAGTCAGGCCCTCTGTGGCCCATCGCCCGTTGCGACCTTGCCAGATCTCCGCGGAGGTAATTTGCTTCTTTTGCAACCGGGTTCCGAGACGTCGAATTGAGCTTTGGCCGCTTACCAGTTCCTGCAAAGGTCGAGTCGTGCTTCCTCCCCCTGAACCCCAACGTCGACTTCACACCACTCACCCACACATGGGGTCCTCTACGACAGCTCGTCGCGGCTGATGGCATCACCAACGCCGCACATAGGCCTGTGAATTTCGTTGAGAGCCTCCGCACCCTCTGTGGCCATGGCGACCCCACCCTCAAGGAGGGTCTCGCCGTCCACACCTTTGCCTTTGACGCGGACATGAACCGGCAGGCATTCGTCAGCAACGATGGAGAGCTTCTCATCGTCCCTACCCGCGGCATCCTCGACATCCAGACGGAGCTCGGCCACCTCCGCGTGCCACCCGGCTCCATAGCCGTCGTGCCGCCCGGCTTCCGTTTCTCCGTCAACATTGCGAGTTTCCCGGAAAAAGCCGGGGCGTCTGGCTACATCCTCGAGGCCTTTGGGGCGCACTTCAAACTCCCTGAGCTGGGACCGCTGGGTGCGAACGGGCTGGCTCATGTGCGCGACTTCCAGTATCCTGTGGCCAGCTTCGACGTCGACTTTGACCCGCTGCCGGTCACACCAGAGGACAGCCAATCGTTCCCCGGCATGGCGTCCCCGTCCGACTGGCGCATCATCACAAAGCTTGCCGGCAGATTCTATCAGTACACCCAACCCCACACCCCCTTTGACGTTGTTGCCTGGCACGGCCGGTATAGCCCCTACAAGTACGACCTGTCCCACTTCACCCACCTCACCGCCAACACAGACCAGCTCGACCCAACGGCTTACACCGTCCTCACCGCGCCCTCCAAGTGGCCGGGCGTGAGCCTCGTCGAGTTCTGCGTCTTTGGCGAAAAGTACGCCGTGGCGAGGGACACGCTCCGGATCCCGTACCATCACCGCACCATGGCCACGGAGCTGGTGGGCATCATCAAGGGCAAGTACGGCGGCAGCGTGAGGAGGCTGGAGGCGGGCGGCCTGAGCTTCGAGCAGGGCTACATGCCGCACGGCGAGACCTACGACTGCTGGAGGCGCGAGTCCGAGCGGGAGCTCAAGGCGGAACTCGGAGGGAGGGATTTCTTGGGGTTCATGTTCCATGCGTCCTCGCACGTCGGGCTCACCAAGTGGGCCACGGAACGGCATCCTGATATTCGACGTAAGTCTTCGATCCCTACGTACCATGTTCCACCCTCGGGCGTCATCTTGGCCCCCGCCCCCCTTCCTATGCATCACATGTCGCTGACAGCATGTCTCAGTGGAAGAACCTGGCTTCTGGGACAACCTCCGGGCACCCTTTGCCGACAGGCTTAACCAGGCGAGCCAGGCGCTAGAAAAAATGAAGGCAGCAAATGACGCTGCCATCCATGCCGAGCTGACAGCGCTGGCGTTCGAGGTCATGGCGAACCGGAGGAGGCTGAGTGTCAGGAGTGTCACGGACGATGAAGACGAGCGCACGCATAGGAATGCTTTTTGAGAGACGGCATATATATATGCCTTGATGGATCGCGATGCTGATACAACAAAAGAATGGGGTTGGAGTGGTTTAGTCGTTACCGCAAGGCGCCAGATTGTGCTTCTTGTCCTCCCGGGCTTCTTGTTGGAAAAGCCTTGATACCTTAATTTAAAATTTAAAATCCTGCATTGGTCCTAAAACTGGAAAACGACTAACTAATACAGAAACCTCCAGTATGCGCAAAATGGTATGTCTTACTTCCTGCTGTCAGCACCGGGGGTGGGGTTAAGTGTTTCCGTCCCATCCCTCATCCGCCTAGGAATACCTACTTTTCGTTGGACCCCGTTGCGTCAAGGTATAGCCACTGCCAGTATGACTCTGCTGTGGTCAACCCGAATACGATGCCTATGACTGCATGCCAACAAGTAGTTTTCAGTCTTCTCTGCGGCCTTGGAGGACTCGAAGGACGCTGAATCATGTTATTGCTACCCCAGTCGACCACGGTCTCAGAGGCGTTTCTCAGAATTCATCTTCTCAAAGTATTGCGCCAAGACTCCACTCCACATAAGATCTCAGGCACTTCATATGAGATGGGGTACTCGCTGATTTAAATGCTCTAGTTTACTTTAATATCCTTTTCCCAGTTTACTCTATTATCCTTTTCGAATGAAATTCACTTAAGCCTTGGAGACCTCCCTCCACGTCTTCCCCTGCTCCAGCGCAACCAGGCTCAGCGCAGTGTCCCGGATACACTTGTCCAGAGGCGTAAAGCTCATGCCCAGCTCCTTGCCCGTCTTGGAGTTGTCCAGCTTGTAGAACTCGGCACGCGCCGTGAGCTCCGGCTCGGGGATCTTGTCCTTGCGGTCGGGCAGCGTCTCCCGCAGCACACGGCACACGTCGATGTTCTCGAAGTTGCCGCTCGTGATGAAATACCGACCCGGCTCGGCACGCTCGTAGGCGCGGAAGTGGGCCTCGCCCACGTCGCGCACGTCGGCGAAGGCGGGGAACGAGGTGGCGCCGGGCTCCTTGGAGCTCCCGTCCATGAAGCGGTAGATGTCCGCGATGCTGGTATTGAGGCTCTTGATGTCCGTGTCGTGCTCCACGGGGCCGTACACCATCGGCGGGCAGACGGTCGAGACGGTGAAGCTGGGCTTCTTCTCCTCGACAAAGTCCCACGCCGCCTTCTCGGCGAACTTCTTGGAGCCGCAGTACGCGATCGGGCCGGGGCCGGCCTTGGCCTCCTCATAGGTCACGGGGTTCCAGTCCTTCTCGGTGTAGGTGTAGCCTGGCCTGTAGCCCTGCGTGGGGTCGATGATAGAGGCGAAGGACGAGGTGACCACGACGCGCTTGACCTGGGGCGCGTGGGCGGCAACAGCCTCGAGGACGCGGGTGGTTCCCTTGACGGCGGGGTCGAGCAGGTCCTTCTCGTTGTCCTTGACGTCAAAGACGAAGGGCGATGCCGTGTGTATCACGCCGGCCACGCCCTTGACGGCCTCGTCAAATGCGTTGGCAGCGGTGATGTCTGGGACGATCACAGTGGTGAGCGCGTCGCCGGCGTCAGGGAAGGCCTTGTAAATCTTCTTGGCCGAGCTTTCGCTACGGGCCTGGCCCCGGACCTGGTAGCCATTCTGGAGGAAAAGCTTGATAACATGTGTTCCGACGAAGGAGGTTGCGCCGGTGACGAGGATGACCCCCTTCTGGGCGCCGTTGGTCTGGCCAGCCATTCTGTCGATTAAATTATTGGAGTATTCGAGATATTAAGATTGCGGTTTTGCTTCGACGTGTGATGCTGTCCGGATCGTTAAAGGGCGTTGTATGCATTTCCATCGTCCGCCAAACGTGTTCGACTTCATATATATCTCATCGGATGATACTTGCGCCGGTGGGCCTTTAACGTCACACCGTCGACATTTGTCAGCCGTGCGCTTGAAAAAGATTGCCTCATTCAGCATGGCTATGGACGCGTAGGTGGTCCATGAACCCATCTTTTCAGGGTGTGGTGGGTCATCGGCCGGTATTTCGGCGTTAACGTCATGGATACCCAGTCATGATATTGGAACTCACCCAGATAAGCTGGTCATGAAAGTCCACTCGCGCCGCGAGCGTGCACCGCGAGTTTCTCTCATTCGTCCAATCGATAACATGAGCTAGTGGCAACGTATTGTACATACAGCCTGGGTTAAGTGCCAAAGGCTCGTAGATAATGGCCGATAGGCAAGGAAAGGGTCCCAAGAGAGCCCACACCTAGATAGAGAGATGTGTGAAACAATCAGATTCAATATGATACTCTTCCAAGTATCTTCCTTTTCCTTTTTTTGGTTCCGTTCTGTTTTTACGCAGTTCAAAATTCTACTCAGAGATGTGTTGCCTAGGTAACTTGATTCACAGGTGTGGGGGAAGTTACAAGCATGCCACCAGATTGCAGTTCAGATTGAGAATTACAGAAGATTCCAAGGCACAGGCGCCACTAGGGGAAAAAAGAAAAAATTGAAAAAGAAAATGTAGAAGGGGGGGGGGGCAATGTGACCCATGAACTATTTGCGAGTGAGTGGACGGGGAATTTGCGAGTTGTGCGTATCGGCCATAATATCGGATTTAGCAGTGCTCGTCAGCTGCAGCCAGGATATACTCTGGTGTCGCTAAAATTACAGGAGGAACAGAATTACAAAGCGAGAAAGGGCACCCGTAAGCTCAAGATATGGAGTAGAGGATTTGAGGCAAGGTCGGCTGACAAGCCCAATTAGTATTACTATATGTAGATGATGCTAGAATCGCTGATTATCCAATCCAACGCTCAATCATGCCTTGAAAACTCCTAGACAATGCACTTCCTTCCTGGTCCGCCAGCGTTCTCAATGCAGTAAAAGGCCTTTGCTCCCTGATCTCATCCTCAGAAAACCAGGACCCATGTAAACCATAGGGCACCCGTTGCGGCAGCTTCACTCTTGCAACGACGTCCTTCATGGTTTTGGCGTCGATAATCCACAGCTCACTGATTGAATCCTCGTCACATTCGCCATCCGGGCCCAGCTGGCTCTCGTCGAACACGTACGTCAATAGCCACCCGTCGTCCTCGCTTTGCCTCTCACTTTCCCTGCGAGGAACGAAGCGGGGCTCCTGCGCAAACCATCCGTCGGGCATTTTGAACAGCTTAATGGGGTCATTGGGGTCACGACTTTCTCGGATCTCGGCGACAGTGCGAGTGTCCACGCAGCCCCTTATAGGCTGAGGGGGTTGCTGGACGCCACGTTCGATAAGTGTTTTCACGTCGATCTTTGCGAGGTAGTCGATCTTGGCCGCTTTGCCCAGGGCAACGGTGTATGATGCAAAGCCTGTTGAGCATCCATACACATAACGTGCCTCGCTCATGGAGTGATTGGGAGACAGCGTGGGAAACTCGAACGAGATGGCGGACAGTGCCCACTGGTGCCGGATGCGATGGCCAGGCACGTCCGTGCCGTCATTCGCGGACAAGGGGAAGTTGTAATAGTAAAGCCTGCACTGTTCCTCCTCTGCATACTCTGGCGGAACGGGTTTGACATCTGGCGTGGGCAGGTTTCCAGCACTGAATACCAGCGAGGCGGATGTCAGCCTGCAAGCCAGCAAGTTGACAGACGTCTGCTGCAAATTGGCACCATTCATCTCTCCGGTGTGCGTGACGGTATCCCAGCAGTTGGCCGTGTGAAATATGACGCACGGATTCGTCTCAAACCATTGTATGAGATCGGGTCGATATCGCGGGAAGACGCCGTAGCGCGCCTTGCCCCGTGAGTCGTATGACAGCACAGGGACGCCTCGGGCGAGGTTGCTCGGGTCGAGTGTCAGGGGAAGGTCGAGAATGACGGTGTGGTTTCGAGAGGCGCCGAAGTCGTGCATCATCTTCGGTGCCTTGACTCCGGGTACAGGCATCGACAGCCGGGGAGCGCTTGAAGGTGGCTGTGATGTCGGCAGCTTGGACGCACTTGATGGAGGAACGATGGAGTAGTAGCAAAATGGCTTGATGAATACGGCATGAAATGCGATGAGCTCCTTTGTCACAGGATCGACTCGTGGGTGGGCTGTTGTCCATTCCTTCATGAACGAGAGGGCGCCGTTGCCGCCAAATCCCCCTCTGTTGTTGATGTCTTGATGCCTGGGTTCATTCTCGGCGCTGCGGCCGTTGAACCACCCGATCGTTTCCAGTCCTGGAAGAGCGAATCTCAGTGGCGGGCCACTCTCGCAAAGGGCCAGTGCGCGGCCGTCGTGGTACATGACCGAGGTGTTGGCGACGCTGATCTTTTTGATGGGGTACCTGACTCTCGACAGATGCGACATGAGGACCAGAATCATGGTTCTGAGGATGGCCCACAGAATTGTGAAGAAACCTAACGCTGGATTGACCAGTGTTGCGATGCTGGGAAGAACAGGTCGGCTCAGGATTCGGTCATGCTCGCCAGCTGGTCCAGCTCTTCGCCTGGCGTAGGCATACACATCCGTAAGCAGGAATTGGTTGACAAACTCTGGCTGGATCGTGGCGCCCTTCTCCCCGGTCCTTCGAAACAGCACACCACTCAGCATCCCGTCGCCGTCGAACCAGTGAGCATCCCGGCCGAGATCGTCGTTTGTCACGGGGTTGCCGCCATTTCGAACGTACTGCCCGCCACCCAAGTCAAGTGGGACAGAGCCCGAGTATGTACATGGCGTCAGTGAAGTTGTCTTGTTGATTGGTGCAAAGTTCCCTGATAAATATCTGTAGAAGCAAGATCAGTACTGAACAAGACCCATCGGACACAGTCCTCACGATTTCGCGTGCGTGTTCCGTTGTAAATGGTAGGTGAATCTACTTACGGGTGTCTCCGGTTGCTTTGAGTCGGCAGTACAAGTTGCTCTGCTTCTGAATCCATTATTCCCAGGGCCACTCAGGGAAATCTTTACTGTCGATGGCTTCACAACGCAGGCCTGCTGCGCGTGATGTTGCCGGAGGCCGTTGTGCAACGTCACTTATGACAGGCGACCGTGGCTGTCAACGACGATGCTCGCGACAGGGGACGTGTTTATGACCGAGTGGTTCGTTCACGATGATTTGAGACAGTGTCGAGATCAAATTCTATGGCATGTTGATCTCGAGCAGGGAACCCAATTCTCCACGCCGACGCCCACGGCATTCGCGGCTTGTTTCCACGATGCATGCACCTTGACATAATATTGGACAACCAATGACCTCATGCCGGTGTACGTCGTACGTACGTCGTCGACTAGTCCAGATGCCTCCTAGGCCAATTGGCCTTCGCAGTGGATACCACCCAAGCGTCTCGGCAGCCCGGGCGGCTTAGCTTCTTATAGCACCGTTTTATACATGTAAAATGAGATTGGTGTGCCCAATGTTTGTCTGTCTTGGCGTCACGACTCTGCACCCCCCCCCCCCCGCCACATACTACAAGACTGTGACATGAGTTATTCGATCTCTGCACTTTAATATCGATATGTACCTCGATATCCCTTCCCCATGCCTATTCATGACAAGAGTCATTACTGGCTACATGACAATACCTGCCAATTTGTGGTCCACGTCCTGTTGTGACCTCGTCAGAAGTAAAAGAACGTAACGACGTAGTAATGAGAGCCCAGGCCCCAAGACGAACGAGGAGGCATGGTCGCAAATCTCAGTGCGATCAGACTGCCCAGACGTTGAAACACGGCCAGCAAGACTTGGATTGGAGTTTCACTTCTCTCGGTCAAGAGTCGAGCTGGAGTCTGTCGTCCAGGCGATGGAACTGAGGTCAGGTGAGCCGCAGATTGGATGACGCACGAGACATGCCTGCCAACTGCGGAGACATGCGCGGTGTCGGTCTCGGGAGGTAGCACCAACGGTCTCCTTGTCCAGGGTTCAGGGCTCCAGGAGCTCCAATTCCCCCTCGCGACCAGGATCCAAGCTCGAGCGATCGCAGACTGGGCCCGCAGAGGCTCGATGGCTCGATGGTCCTTTCTGGCGACCGATCACGCCCGAGATCGACGTGTTAGTTGACTTTTGTCTCGCTGACTGCGGTCGGAATAAGCTTCTGAATCTCCAACGGATTCTCTTGGCCGTTGGCCCCGTCCCCACAGACCCGCCCTGCCGCCGCGAGATGTCCACGGCGGATACTGCAGCAGGTGACTGATGTGCAGATCTTGCTTGCCTCGGAGGATCTGGTCCATTTTACAAGGCCATAGCTGATGCTACATGCTCCGCAAAACACCGTGGTATTCTTCACATTACAGTAATTTTTCGACTAATCCCGTCTCGTCGTGTCACAGGTCCAACATAACTTTCACGCGCGTTATCCGGTATCGTTGCCCCAAGAGTTTGAGATCTCAGGAGGGCGTCGAAAGCCATCAAGACATTCTCATGATCGAGAGATATCTCCGGACCCACCCAAGACCTCGATTGGACGACCGACTCGGAAGAGCACCAGAGCGGCGGAACAGGCGCGCTTGGGGCTCGTTTTGGCCGCCACTTATTCCCGAAGGCCACGCTATTTGACGACCCAGAAGTCATGATATCATTATCAACAACAGCAATTTTGACGTTTCACTGACGCGAGGGACATGCGAATCCTTGTGTGTACGTATGTGATGAGCCCTGCAATCTTAAACAAGACCCAAACAAATCAAACACAATTCTTTTTCCAAAGATCCGGTTGAGGGGGCTGGGAGGCAGGCAGGGTGTCCCGGTCTTTGGCTTCCTCTACAGCCCTGGCGTGAGACAGAGAGATCACTCACATGTACCGTAGCGGCGATGATCATGTTGCTAGGCCTCTCCCACCCCGGACTTGTATCGTCTGGGAATATCCGGTGAAGTCTCGAAGAAAGCTTCCTCTAACCAGGTCACCGTCCATCCCAACATTGGCGTTTTGAGCGCCATGCCACTGCTACTACTCTTTTCATATAATAGACTCCGAACCACATGCATGGCAGACAGCAGACGAATCACAGGCGATGGCTCTGAACTCTTACATCCTGGATGTCCTTGCTGATCTGTCTCTTGATGTTTCAAGACCACCAGTTCAGGAGGTGAGCATATGCACCCGTGGACACAAAATACCACATAGACTAGGTACGCACTTCCACGTCGACGCGCGACTCAGAACACCAACTCAGAGCTGCAGGTCTGGATGATTGGACAATTAGCTCTCGCGGCTTCGGCCTCAGTACCACATCAACAGTAGCGGTAATACATCTCTCTGTCGGCTGGCTAGTGCGGTCCACGTCCCGGTTACTGGTTCACTCCTGCTCCAGTTCAATACACCTGCCAAGACGTCATGGAGCATCCGAGCGACCCGCCCTTCGCGTTCAACTTGCTAAGGAGGTGCGGTAATTGAGCGGTCACGCCTCATGTACTCGGTAGGTCATAGAGACAATCTTCCTAGAATCCCATGGATGATCTCATGACGCTCTACGAGCACCCTTGATCCAACGCCCCTCCTCCCCGAGGTTCAAATACCCTTCCTTGCCCCCCTCTCATCCTTTGAAATAACATCAATATCAGCTTGCTTTTGCTTTGATACCCCCAAACTTAGAAGGATATCTGTGATATCAGAGTGTTGTTACTGTACTCGCCCCAGCTCACATCAAATCTTTGCCAATTCAGCACCATCTAGTTACCAGAGCCAGTCTTGATCGCACTCACATTCCCCATAATGGCTGGGAATCAGGCGCTCAACGTCAATAGCGCCGTGGCGCAGCATGGCGATCTCGCCATCACTGTCCATGGCTCAGACTGGTACTTCACCGTGTGCGCAGTCATGGGTGCCTCCACTCTTGCCTTCATGGGCCTCGCCTTCACTAAGCCGCAATCGCACCGTCTGTTCCACTACATCACCGCCGGAATCACTGCTGTCGCCTGCATTGCTTACTGGTCCATGGCCTCTGACCTTGGCCAGGCCCCCATCCAGGCCGAGTTTGTGAGGCCAGGCCGCTCTGCCGTTGCCGGCGCAGGCACTCGAGAGATGTTCTACGTCCGGTACATCGACTGGTTCGTGACGACACCACTACTCCTTACGGACCTCCTCTTGACCGCCGGGCTCCCGTGGCCCACCATCTTGGTCACGATCCTCGCGGACGAGATCATGATTGTCTGCGGACTGGTCGGCGCCCTGACCCAGACGTCCTACAAGTGGGGTTACTTCGCCTTCGGGACGGCCGCCCTCTTCTTCGTCGCCTACGAGCTCGCCATCGACGGCCGTCGCCACGCGAACGCCCACGGAGGGTCCGTCAAGAGCACCTTCATGCAGTGTGGCGTGCTGACCCTCTTCCTGTGGTTCTTGTACCCGATCGCCTGGGGCCTGTCCGAGGGCGGCAACGTCATCCACCCTGACTCTGAGGCCATTTTCTACGGTATCCTCGACATCTTCGCGAAGCCCGTCTTCGGCTTCCTGCTCATCTTCGGCCACAACAAGATCGACCCCGCCCAGCTTGGTCTCACTATGCACGAGCCTGGCCAGCGCAGGAGCGAGAAGGGTCTTGTGCACCCAGAGGGTCCCGCCGCCACGGGGAACAACGGAACCACTGCCAATGTTTAAGCATTGGCTGTTTCAGTGAGCTTTGCATCAATAGCAAGCGTTCAAATGCAAGTCCAGCTCGGACGTGACGGGGTTTTCAGCTGGTCCCTCGCGAAAGGGTACGATTGGGGTGAGACGAGGGAGGAGCGTAATGAGATGGTGGTGAATAATGGTAATTGGAGTCGAATGTTTGCATTTTAATACCATGGTGCGGGTGTCGCCCATTGCATGGGCACAATTTCACCAAGTTTGATTTTGGTCGTCGTCGGCGGAGGGAGATACCCTAGTACTGTCATTTTACGAGAAATAAGTCACAAGTATTTAAATTCACCGGTCTAGCTCATGAACCATTGGTCTTTTACGTAATAATTACTGCTGAGGTATCTTCGATTTGTGTGACGGGTTACAATTTGAAGAGATACCATGAAACGGGTCTGCCATGTTATTGCAAAGTGGCTTGTAAAGTATCATTGAAATAACGGAGGAGTAAAAATAGTGTAGGTGGCCCACATCGAATTGATCACTGTCCGTTATAATCTGTGCTGAACGGATTCGCTGCTCTATACATACATCATCTCATTGCATCTCTGACAATTCCTAAACACTCAAAAGTATATGAATTACTGCTCCAAGCACGGGTGTGTATCAGGTGGCCTTGGGTAGTCTCTCAAGTTGAGCTTCGATCCTTGTCCAGTGGCCCCTTTTCAAATAACCCGAGAGCCAGTAGTTACCGCTCGTATCCCTTCCCATGATAGGGAAAGCATTTGGAAGCTTCAGGCCGAACTGGTTGTTCTGCACATATGTCGGCCTCACCGGCCGCACTGCCACCTCCGCTTCGACAGCAGCGGCCGAAAAGTCTTTGTCGAACAATTTGGCCCGCGTCCAGTTGGAGAAGGTGATCAAATCCATCTTCCAGTTTCCAAACGTAGGAGGCACCTTACCCCACGACTTTCGCCACAGGTACAAGAATGTCTCTGCCTGGGGCCGAGTGCGTTGTGTATTGAGCGCTGTCCGGACTATAGCCTCTTGAGTCAGCCATCAGATCGCCAAGAGAAAAGACTACTAGAAGCGGGTGATCTGTTCTCGAAACAGTTGAAAGTATGCGTGAAAGCTCCTCACTGGCAAGTGCTGTGCGGTACAACGGCTGCTGGAGGATGTCGCCCGCCGTGAGGATGACGTTGAAAAATGCAACGAGGTTCGACACGTATACGTTGCTGGAACTTGGGGGTGGCTGCGTTTCTTGAACGCCGCTCGGTTCCACTTGCGAGTCGGAGAGAATCTTGCGAAGGGAATATGCACTGTTGAGCACTATGGTCTTGTCCGGATTGTGAGGAACGGCTTCAGTGGCGAGCAGCAGCCTAGTCCACCACGCACAGAGAACGTCACCGTCAGAGAGGAAAGGGGGCGGCTCATCACCGTTGCGGTCCACCTTGGAGTCAATAATGGCTCCTTCATGGAGCCTGGCCATTGTAGATGCCGGCACGCAAACCATTCTGTTCTCGAGACCCGTGAAGAAGCTAGTCACATTATGCAGCAGCCACCCCGCAATTCCGGCGATCGACATTTGGTGGCTCCCGAGTACATGCTTGACCGTTGGTTCCGTGCCAAATTCAATGAGAGGGTCGTTGGAAAGCTCGTGTGCATGCCCTCCAGTCCCAAATGGCCGTGGGATTTCTGAGGCACGGCCTTGAAGAGCCATGATCCAGGCGTCGAGAAATGGAGCCATACTCATCCCGTCCATCAGCGTGTGCGGGAAATAAATGGTGATGATTGTCTTGTCGAGGAAAGAGACGATATGTAATCCTATTTGCGGTATGTCACTCTTCAGGTAATCATCCATCTTCGTTGGGGCACCATCGGGGCGGAAGAGGTTCTCGAGCTTGTCTGGGTCAACAACAACGGACGGTCTACCAGTGGCTGGCTTAGGAATGTAGCAGGCGGTGGGGTGTTGAGCCGCTGTAGTGGCGTAGACGACATGGCTGTAAGAGATCACCTGGTAACTCTCATTGGTGCCTGCGGCCTCCGGGAGGTGATACTCGAGGTCGCCGTTCGCCTGGTGCTTATTAGCATTCCGTGTTTAATCTTGACCGCACAAAGCTTTACATTTTTTCGGATGCGTGCTCCGAATTTCTTCCACCCTTCAAGACCGACCAGCAGTTCGAGACCGCTTTTGAGTTTTGGTGGGTCTAAAACGCTGTCGAATACGAACATGTAGTAGAGTACAAATGCCCTCCAGAGAGGTGTATCGTCGAAGTAACGCAGGGGGTAGACATTGTGCTTTGGCATTCTTGCTACAATTCCAGGAGAATGAGGGAGAATGCCATCACAAGGGCCAGTGTGCGGGAGCGGCACAATTTATTGCCCCAACTAGTATGGCCGCCATTGCAAGTGACACCATTTGCTTGTCAGATTATGGCCTATTCTGGCTGCTGATCTTGATACAGTCAGCGGCCAAAGACTGTAAACGGCCTAATTCAGGCAAAATGTGGATCTATCTAGCCAATAATCTTCAAGCAGGGTTCTGGACGTTGAATCCTTGAAGATCTCTTGGCTGGAGTGCACTCTTGTGCCGTCGGTGTGCCACGACCAGATGGCTCAACTGCTCAGGTGGCCAGAATAGCTCCGGGCTAACCAAGCATCAAGAAGGCTGCCATTCGAGTTCCTGATATGTCACATAATACAGAAGTGTTGTAGTATCTCGTCTACGGCTGAGAGAAGACACGCACTCATTGAGAAGTCCTGGTGGAAATGCCAAGGGAGTTCAAGAACAAGATAGGGTTGGGTTTTAACAAGAGTAATAATACTACCGCTCATCGGTTCTTTCAGTATTTGGCTCCAATCTGTTCTTCCTTGGCAATCTGCTCCTTGTCAATGACAATGACCGCTTTACCTTGTATCTTTCCACCGCGAACCATGTCGATTAATTTCTCGATTTGGTCCAGGCCGTAGAAGATGTTAGTTTTGACCTTGATGCCGGTCTCTGCAATGAAGCGAACCTGGAATTCTGTCAGAGCGAATTCTCCCTTACCGCTAGGAGAAGGAAAGAAATAATGGTGATTGTGGGATATTGGTCGCCGTGATTGGCTCAAACGAAAACAAACCGTTGAGGGTACTGACCATGGCATTGCTCTCCCCGGGAGAGCTGACCACGCTTCCCTTGACCGTGACATCCCGGAAGACGAACTGGCTGAAAGGAATTACGACATCTTTTGGCTGAGCGATTTGGACCATAGTTCCGTGCCTCTTGGTGATTGCACAGCCCAGTGCTGCGGCTGTGGAAGCATCGGAGAGAGTGACAGTGGCGTCGACGCCCGGATTCCCGGGATTTGCATCGCGCGTAGCTTCGTGGACCGCTCCCATTACCGCCGCCTCCCCCTTTCTTGCATCGATGACTACGTCGGCCCCGAGAGCCTCAGAAATTTGTAGGCCATCGTCCCTCGCATCAATGCCTATGACTTTGAGACCTTTCTTTTTGGCAAATTGCACCCCCAGATGTCCCAAGCCCCCTCCACTCCCCACGATTGCGAGCCACTGTCCCTCCTTGAGGCCTGCCTGCTCCACCCCCCTCCATACTGTCCTCCCGGCACAGGCTAGTGGGGCAGCGCTCAAGAGAGAGATTTCGTTGGGAAGTTTGGTGCTTGTGCGCGCATCGCAGACGGCAAACTCGGCGAAGAACCCATCGCGATGGACGCCACAATGACCTTCGACGCTCTCGCAGTATTGTCTCCAACCCTCGTTCGGGCCAGTGCAGTCAGGGCATTTGCCGCACGGATGGAAAGGCAGGCCGCACATGACGCGGTCGCCTGGCTTCAGTTCTGAGGACGAGCCTGCGGCTGCTACGGTGCCAGCGCCCTCGTGAGAAGCGATTACGGGGAGGGCGGTACCGAAAATCCCAGAATGTATCATGCTGTCCGTGTGGCAGTACGATACCACAGCAACCTTGACCAGGAGGTCGTAGGGGCCGAGGTTGGAAGGGTCTGGGGTCCGAATCTTGTTGACCTGGTAGGGCTTGTTATATTCGACGACCTTGTGTTGCGTGTTAGTGCCGTGAGCTGGCATGTGCGGGTTGGGAAATGATCCCGTTACTTGCCTGGATGGCCAACATTTCTTCAGGCACGCGTGCATCCATGACGGTGGCTTGTGGTGTCTCAAGGTGACTGCTTTCAAATTTCACTCTTGACTTCAAGGGTGCGAAGAGAGAGGGCAATGGATGCGTGGATTCAGTCAACGTCAAAGCGGGACACCGAGCCTTGGTTCCAGCGGACAAGCCGGGTAATTGATGATACAGCAAGTGTGGGGGAAGGCACAAAAGCGGTGCGGACCGCAGTATCTCGAGACGGGGTTGAATTGAGGCGGCTCTGCTTGCCGAAGATCACCCAATATTTGTCTGGTGAGGGGATCTTCATGACGTAGTCGGAGACATCGGCGATAAGGACAAAGGTCATAAACTCCTGTCAAAGACCGAACGGTGGAGCAGGTGCAGATAGAATTCGGGTGATTAATATCAGTGAATTCAGGTAAATTATAAATTCTCTTGCTACCCTCGGTACCTAGACCACGATACAAGTCATGCATAGGATCCATGCTGGGATGACTGGCATGATAAGGTAGAGCCCCAAACCCAGCTCCAAAGTACTGGCGGCAACAACACCAAATGTGGATTTAGGTGTATAGTCAAAGGAAAGGAAACATTGCACTTTTACCTAGACGCCGATTAATTTCGAATGGTATGTTAGCAAAGCATATTAGCCATCAAGAGGCCTATCTACGAAAGTGTAGGCAAGAATAGGGTTGAGCGTTGCCACAACATCGAGACGGATAAGAAACCGCAGGGGAAAGACCAGACACAGCGGCATGCGTGTTCTCACATGAAAGTGGCAGAGAAAATAAAAGTGGCCCACATCAGCCCTATCCATAAGTTCTCCCCCAGCCCAACCTTGCCACGTCCTCGCCGACAAATAAACACTGTTCGGCCGGTTCATGCTCAGAGAGACAGAGATATCGTCTCTGCCTAGGTCCTAGGTCCTCGGGCACAGATCGTTGAGCTGTCAGAATTGGGAGTAGTTGGGACTATTAATACGGTAACGAGATATAAGGAACCCTCCCACAGGTCGATAAAACACTCACAGCCTCCTACGGTGGGCAGCCACTGGCCGGAAGATTAAGCGAGGACTCAGTCGGCCGAAAATAGAGCCTGGTCATGCATCTTGTACAGTGTGTGCAAAGACAGACTCTTATTTCCAGGCCAGGCTTGAAGCTGGACGCTGCCGGTTTGCTGGGAGTTCTGACATGGTTGAGCAGGTTCGTCACAGCTTGCCGTGCTGCCGTCGCAACTTCATGGGATCAATGGGTTAAACCTGATGATCTCCCGTTGCTGATCACAGATTTGCGGAACTGGGGGACGACTGCCAATGGAATCCGAACGGAACATGTCCATACTGTGCTTCCCAGGCGCATTGCCGGTCCTCTTTTTCTGCGAGTCAGCCAGTCGTAATTCGACCTCACCGGTGCACTAGTCGGATCCACAGCAGAGGGTGGAGTGCTGCCGATAGCACACTTTGTCTGCTTTCCGCTGCTCCCGGAGATTGAAAACCGATAGATTGGACCAACAAATCCCAGATCCAGAAGCAGCCCCGCGAACATCCCTTACTTTATCTCGCGATATCTGGGCCACTTTCACCTTAACTGGCCCGCACTCCACCTGCGATGCTGGCTGCCCGCATGCATCACATGGTTGACGGAAGGCGCCGCGTCAGTGACAAGACGGACATTTCCCGTATAACAAGTCGACGAAACCCAAACCTCACAATCGCTTGCCTTCGTCTTTAGTCCCAGCCTTCAACCCGTCCACTCCCACTGGGCATACGCGTGGTTGGCTCAGAGTCTGCACTGTCTTTCGTTCCCAACGTTCATTCCTTCACGTCACTCTTTTCCGCGGTATTCTACGAGTTACCTGTATCACTATTTATACCATAATGCTGTCTCACATCCTCTTGGCACTTGGCCCCGTGGGTGCTCTTGCGGCTTCTGCATATGCCCCTGCATCCAGCACCTGCCCCTCTGGCAGTCTTGTGCGATCCGCCGATGGCATCTCAGACTCGGAAGCAACCTGGGCCGCCGGGCGCAAGGCTGTGACAGACTCAGCCCTCAAGAGCTGGCTCGAGACCGCCCTACCCGACGTGGACACTTCCAGCCTGCCGACACTGGCCCTCTCGGTATCCGGCGGTGGATTCAGATCCCTGCTCACCGGCGCCGGCGTGGTTCAGGCCTTGGACGGTCGGGACAGCAACTCCAGTACGACCGGTCTGTACCAAGCTCTGACGTACCATGCTGGCCTCTCGGGTGGTGCCTGGCTGCTGAGTGCCATTGCTGCGGGCGACTGGCCCACGATTTCCAGCCTCCGCGACGGCGTGTGGGAGGCGCAGTTCGCGGGAGGCATTCTGAACGCAAGCAGCGCTACAACAGTGGGCGACTACCAACAGATCGCTGCGGACATCATAGCCAAAGGCTCAGCTGGCTCCCCAGTGTCGCTGACCGACCCTTGGGGGCGGATGCTCTCATACCAGGTCATGTCTGGCAGCGAGGGTGCAGTTGACTTCACAATGTCGGACATTGGCTCCCTGTCAAGCTTCACGTCGTTCAACGCCCCGTTTCCATTGATTACCGCCTCCAAGATCACTCCCGACAGCGGGGCATGCGAGCCGACTGCAGAGGAAGCCATCTACGAGTTCAACCCATTTGAGTTTGGATCCTGGTCTGACGATATTTCCGCCTTCGTCCAATCTGAATACCTGGGCAGCAACATCACCGCGGGTTCTGCTTCTCAGTGCGTCACCGGGTTCGACAATATTGACTGGGTCCTGGGAACGTCTTCTATGCTCCTAAACGAGTACATCTGCAACGCAAGTCTTGGTGTGGACGTTACTACTCTGTTCCCCAGCAGTATGATCACAGTCGTCGAGAAGTTCACTTCTGCTGATGAGTATGGCTACTCGTTACTGCCCAACCCTTTCAAGGGTTTCAACTCGACGACTGCCACCAAGCCCAGTACCATTTCCAGCTCGAACAACTTGCACATTGTCGACGGTGGCGAAGCCGATCACAACGTACGTACACATCCCAAGCGCAAGCATTCTTGAGTATTCAAGCAGCCACGAAACTGACATGTTCCCGTCATAGGTCCCTTTACTGCCCCTTCTCGAGCCAACACGCAACGTGAGCGTTATCATCGTTAACGACAATTCTAATGACGAGGGTGGCTTCCCCGATGGGACTCAAGTTGTTGCTGCATACGAAGCCACACGAACTGGCCGCCTGGCTGGTCGCTTCCCCGCTGTTCCTGCTGCCGGCGATTTCAGCACCTCTCGAGCACAGTTCTTTGGCTGCGACGAGCCAGACGCCGTTACCGTCGTATACCTGCCAAACTCAGAGTGGACGTATGCCTCCAACACCGCCACATTGAAATTGACGTACACCTCGGACGAGACGAATTCCATGATCTCGAACGGCAATGAAGTTGCGACGCAGGGCAATGATGAAGCGTGGGGAGCCTGTCTTGCTTGCGGAATTATGCTTAAGGAGGTTGGGAAATCGAGTCTACCCAGCGGGTGTGAGGCATGTCTGGCAGACTATTGCTGGTCTGCGTAACTGGCTGAGACTGGTGCCCACGGACTTGTCATCAGAAACGCATAGAAATATATACCAACACTATAGAAACAGAAATGTAATCCTCGTTTTTCAGCGAGCAGTAACCCGAGAGATTGACCGTAGCCATTGTCTGAGAAGACACGCCAGGAGGCACAAGATCACATTGAATAGGTAGATGTATAATGGAGATATCTACATGGTGTCCTATGGCTTGTGACAGTTCATCATTTACCAATCGATGTGTTCAAACATCGTGGAAGTCGTGGAAGTCGTGGAAGTCGTGTGGAGGTGTTGAGGAGAACTGGGGCCGATGGTGCACCCGGATTAAGCTCTCGGCAGTTCAAAAATGCCCTAAGCTTGCTCGGATTTAGACTTGGGTGACCTTTAGCTAGGTCAAGCTCCGTCCATAAAACCGAGCCCCCCCTTGGAGTTTCAGTGATCACATTGCACACCTTGTCAAACCACCGTGTGTCTATTGTATAGCTTGAAAAGTTTCTGCTGCAAGTAAAGATGGATATTGAATCCGATTTCGTGAGAAATTTCAAGATCCCCCCTTTCGTTCCGCCAGAGGACGCCGAGACGTTTAAAGATATCCAATACTCCTCCCACGGCCATGTCCGCCAGAGGTTGGATCTCTACCTGCCCAAGGACGGAAAGCTCGGCGGCAGCCCGCTGCCCCTCATTGTCTACATCCACGGTACGCCAGTCCCTAAGCTCCAAAGACCTTGACCAAGTCGCATTGCCACTAAGCCATGTCCGCAGGTGGTGCATTCAGATTTGGGTCCAAAGAATCTCCTTGGATGCCATCCCGCCTCGTCTCGCAGGGTTACGCCATTGCCAGCCTCGACCACCGCCTCAGCGGCGATGCCGTTTTCCCCGCCGCTGTAGAGGACTGCAAAGCAGCTGTTAGGTGGCTGCGCGCCCACGCAACGGAGTACCGGCTCGATCCGGATCGTTTTGTCGCCTTCGGAGAGTCCGCGGGTGCGCACCATGCCTCATTTCTGGGGGTGACTTCTCCCGCTGGCGTGGGCGATGAGCTCGATGTCGGCGACCACCTTGACCAGTCCAGTACCGTCCAGGGCGTTGTCGACTATTACGGCCCATCGGACTTCCTGCAGATGGATGCCCATGCCCCGACAGATGGGAACAACACGAAACATGACCCACCGGGGAGCCCGGAATCCTTATACGTGGGCGCAGCGGATGGAATCCAGAATGCACCGGAGAAGTCAGTGAAGGCGAACCCTATTACCTACCTTTCAGCGGCCAAGGCAAAGAGCGTCCCGCCATTTTTCATCTCACATGGTGTCAACGATCATGTTGTGCCATACCATCAGTCAGTCCTGCTGCACGAGGCTTTGAAGAAAGTCGGTGTACCAGTGACGCTGCATCCGGTGGAAGGCGTGGACCACGTGTTTGAAGGGATCTCTCGAGAACAAAGTGATGATCTGGACAAGAAGACGGATGAATTTCTAGCTTCCATCTCTCACTGAGGCGAAAGCGAGGGGTGCAAAAGATTGATACGAAAACCTGGCATGAGATTCAAGGTGGATCCAAACTGTCTTGCCATTCCGGACTGCTCCATACTTGGATATCTAAAGTGAGTAAGGTCGGCTTATCAATGTGAGATGCCCCGTGTAGCTCAAAATTATGCCAACACAGTAAATATATTCTCCTGTCTACTATGAGATAACCTCCATTCTCCTAAGGGAAAACCTCCCGGCATGTCTAGGCAACGTAGTTGATGCACTGGAAAAGGGTTTCCACGTGGCAACCACATCCCCAGTGTGCTGCATCCCTCTGGCGGAGACTTATTGAAGCAGTGTCCAATTTAATACTGGACACAAAGGCCTGGGTCACCCCATGCAGTGACCAGTTGACGCTACGTATGATCAGCACGATTCGTTCATGACCGATGAACACTGGTTCTTTCCGAGGATGCGGGATGGGCCCGCAAGGCATTTAGTCTTTTTCGGATGATGCAACATGAGACGAGAAAGCCGGCTTGGCCAAGAGTTTAAACTCCAATGACTAGCACTGGGGAGCCGCATAGCAAGCCCCTGAAATATGAGACAGCACCTGCACCCCGCGATGGTTGCGGAGGTGGCTCAGCTGCTTCCATCCTGTGCTACAACATCAAACAATTTCTCCTCACTCAAGCTTTCTGGCGAGTTAAAATTTTGTCTGGAACGCAGCTCGCCGTGCCTCCTGCCGCGCTCCCGCCGGCACAGCGCGCGGTGTTCTCGAACAGCCCGATGGTAGTCCATCCCTGACGAGGCACGACCCTTGATTAAGGTTGCAATAGTCGTGGGTTGACAGTGATGACAGTGGTACCATGCATGATAAACCCTACCACACCGAACATATGAATTGATGGCCCTGCGCCTCGCCTTTTGTAGTCTATTTTCCGTTTTCTCGTTAGTCCCTACTTGCTCGTGCTGGTCGGGATACCGCGATCATTGACTGAAGCGTCTTTCTTTTTCTCGCCCAGGAGGCTCTTATTCATTCGTTCACTAAAGGGCAAAGCTCTCACTTCCATTCATTGATATTGTGAATTTCTAATTATTATCGCGATGCATCTCATCAATTTGCTGGGCCTGGTGGCAACCGTCAGGGCTGTTGACACTCTGGGTGAGTCCCCCATCAAGCACTTGATGCCATCATCCTCAGCGCCCCCCCCCCCCCTGAGCGAGCACTGACAGTGAGCAGTCGATCTTGGCTACGCCAGATACCAAGGCATGACAGTAGGTGCTGGAGTCAACCAATGGCTCGGCATGCGCTTCGCAGCACCGTCAGTCCCGCCTCGACGGTTCTCAGCACCCCAGCCGCCGCTCAATGAGAGCGACGTCCAAGACGCAACCAAAGAAGGCACGTTGTGTGTTTCGGCCAACAACCAGGAAGGCCTGCAATTCGATTCCGAGCGCCAGCCCATGGCCGAAGATTGTCTTTTCGCGGCCGTGTATGCCCCGGCCAGTGCCACCGACCAGAGCATGCTGCCGATCCTGATGTTTATCTCCGGCGGAGGATTTACCTCCAACTCGAACGGCAACTTCAACGGTACCGGGTTGGTGGAGGCCAGCGGGGGAAACATGATTGTGATGCGGGCCAACTACCGGGTGGGCATACTGGGCTTCATCGGGGGGACACTTATTGAGGCTGACACCAAAGGCGCGGTGGCGAACAACGGGCTTAACGACAGTGCGTCCTCCTCGTGTGTTTGGATTGAGTACCTGCAAGCTGACACCACAACACAGTGATCGCCGCTGCGCGCTGGATGCAGCAACATGCTACGAAATTCGGCGGCAACCCGAATCACATTGTCGTCTCGGGAGCCTCGTCCGGCGGCAACGCCATCGACGAACTCCTCGCCGCCAACAACGGCACCGGGTTCCCTGATCTCTTCGTGGGTGCCATTGCGGAGAGCCCTGGCTGGGGCAGTGAGGGCTTTTCGGCAGACCGTGACCAAGCGCTCAACAACAACCTCAACGCGACTGGCTGCCTTAACGCAACGGACCCGATCGATTGCATGCGCATGATGCCCATTGCCGAGTTCCAGAACAAGACGACCACGGACGGGTGGGGTCCAACCGTTGAGGGGAAGCTCATCGCCGCGCCTCACTACCAAATGTTCGAACAAGGCCGCTTCCAGAACATACCTGTGATATACGGTTACGCGAGCGACGAGGCCACGCCCAACTTCATCTCCAACCAGACCGTCAACACCACCGAGGACGTCGGCGCCGACATCCTCAAGGCCGTCGGGAAGTCAATGACAGACGCAGAGCTCGCGGCCGTCATGGCAGCATACCCGGAATCCCTCAACAATGTCTCGGTCTTTGGGCGCGACATGAACGCCCGCAACGCTTCATTGCGTGAGGGCAGCGGCGCTCAGTGGCAGCGCGATGCGGCCATCAAGACGGAGCTCAAGGAGCACTGCGTGGCGGCCTTTTTGAGTGACATGTACTCCAGCGTCGGGCAGACACAGAACTATGCGTACAGGTACAACATACTCGACGAGACGGCGGGCGGGAACGCCGACAAGGGCCTGTTCTCACCACACGTGAGCGAGCTGTATTCCGTATGGGGCAACAACAACACTGACGGCGGGGACCCGGGCTGCATAAAACTCAATTCGACGGATCCCCTGTCGTGCGCCACCGGCGCCGAGATCGCGCAGGCGTATTGGATCTCGTTCGTCCGCAGCCTCAACCCGAACACCTTCAGGCTCGCAGGCACCCCGGAGTGGGCTGCCTGGACCGTTGCAGATCCCAACCGTATCGTGCTCGATAACGCGGCCGCGAGCATGGAGAAGATGGGCGCCGCGGCCGGAGAGGTGCCCATCGGCGAGCCTCCCATGAACCAGCGCCAGAGGTGCCTTTCGTTGACGACAAACCTCGCGAAGCGGATCAACCTGGGGCTGGGCGAGGGTCAGACCATGCCGGCCTTCGCCAACGGGACGAGGGTAGATCCCACGCTGGCTGTGTTGGGGTCGTCGGCTGGCGCTGCGGCCGCGCCTTCAGTCCCGGGGGGCGGCAGCTCAGGCGCCAATGGGAGTGATACGGCAATAATCATCATCGAAACACATGGCTCGGACGGTAGTAATGCCTCTAGTGCCTCCAACAGCAGCACGGGTGATGGCAATCGTGGCTCTGGGAGTGGAGGGTCTGGCGGTGTCAGCGTGATTCCTCTGGGTACACTGTCCCCGAACGGGACAATGAATGGGACCAGGCCCCCGGTGGAAACAAACAGCGCGCCGCCAACCACTCACGGGCTCAAGTCCCTCGTAGCTATCCTGATCGGAGGAGTGATGCTTGCCGTTTGAAAAGCTTGCCAATGATAGAGGTGGAAAGCGAGGCAAAACCATTCCTCGGCTTGTGGAATGGGTCCGCTTTGATGCATCCAGACCAGGTCTCAAAGCTACCTTGTGTGAATAATCACTCACATCGAGAGGTTAGAAGAGCCAAACCTAGGGCCTTCATGGTAACTAATTATTCAAGCTCTTTCCTGATACACCTCTTGACTACTTAGGCAGCCCTTTGTGCAAGCAGACATGTTCTTGCCCTGGAAGCCTTCATCGATTGGTTTGCTTGTGTATTTCTTGGTTTCACAACATTATTGTCTGAAATATCATTCTCAGTCACCCTTGCCATGGAATATCAAGCGGGAAATAGGCCATGCTGTTGGACGTTCCCCCCAGCTGTCCGAAAAGCCCTGGATCAGGTAGGTCGACAAGCCCGAGGATCATCAGGTAGCTGCGGGACCGAATCATTGCTGCTGCTTTTGCTGTCTTCTGAGCCCTGGGCATCTTGTGGGCCCTGAGCATCTTCTGAGCTCTCAGAATCTTCTGATCTCTCAGAATCTGATCTCTGAGAATCCTCTGAGTCCTGGCTATATTCTGAGCCCTCAGAATCCTCTGAGTCCTGGCTATCTTCTGAGCCCTGAGAATACTCTGAATCCTGGCTATCTTCTGAGGCCTCAGAATATTCTGAGCTCTGGGTATATTCTGAGGCCTCAGAATCTTCTGAGCCCTGAGAATCATCTGCGCTCTGAGAATCTTGTGAGCCCTGGGCATCTTCTAAAACCTGAGCATATTCCAAAGCCAGGGCACGCTCTAAGACCCGGGTATCTTCTAGAACCTGGGCATCTTCTAAAGCCTGGGCGTATTCTAAAGCCGGGCGTTCCCCTGGATCCGAGCCCAGGAATCTCACTCGGCCGTCCTCGATGAAAGCTCCGAAATCCTCAATAAGGCTGCGGTCATCAGACTTCCATGTGTACGCTGGGTCAGGCAACGAGTAGCTCCCCACCACCGGGTCCCAGCCGAACCGCGGTGCGCAGAAAAGCTCATCGTCTTCTCCGAGGTCACTGAAGGGATCAGGCTGGCATTCAGCGTCCTAGTCGTCCAGGATCCGATCCACTTCAGGCGTGGTGTACCTCCTCATCGACATATAGACAGCATAAGGCTAGAACTCAGTCTGCAGTTGCGGGTGGTCCTTTGCATACGCCTCAAGATCGAGGAAGATGGCGTCCGAGTCTGTCTTGCCGAGAGCTTCCATGCGCTTGACGTCTTCGTGCTCCAGCTCCTCCAGCTCCTCTATAGGCTCATTTGTGTCCTTTTCGTCTTTGTCATTTTCGTCTAGCTCCATGGCCTTTTGAATTCCAGACGACTCGCCCACCAGGAGAAACTGGGCGTTGGGTACAAGGTGATGGGGCACTGTTCCCATCCACCGTAGGGAGCGAAACTCGTCTAGAATCTGTTGATAACAGATGGGGTCAGCTCGGCTGCAGCGCCATGCCAATGAAAGTCGTCAATTTCTTACCTCTTGGGAATACTCCGGGCCCTCGGGCAGTCCAGTATTGCTGGGGGCAGGATACTGGGGGTTCCTGGTGCTGAGTATCCAGCTGCCTTTCTCCTTGAGGCCGATTGTTGTCTGCACCTCTCCCAGCTCGAAAGGAAGGGTAATCATGTAGGCCAGGTGGCTTTCACGTCCGGTCGTGGTCAAGGCATAGACACCCTGGCCGAGCGGGACAGCTGGTGGCGAGTGTCTGACACCAGCCGTCTTGGTGTCGTAGTCATTGGCTGGGAGGAAATCATTTTTCAAGTCGTCAAAGCTCGCGTTGGTCTTCTCCACGAAGGCGATCCAGCGGTCTCGTCCGGTCTTGGGCAGTTTCTTCTTGGGGATGGCGATGAGGCGGGAGTTGCCAGCGTCGCCGATGGGGCCGTCGCCGAGCTTGGCGTCTGTCGGGATAGGGCGAAGCAGGATGAAGGTGCGTGCAATGTCGGAGACCTTGTCTGGGCGGTCGATGCCGACGCGGCCACGGAGGAAGAAATAGATGATGCCTATGATGGGTACGTCAGTGCATTGGCTCTCCTGGTGCTCCCACTCGGGCAGCATTGACGTAGCCATAGAGAGGACGTTTGCGGATGCAGCTCAGCGCCTACCTTTTTCGAGCATATTGGACGGCATCGCCCCTTCGCGGCCGTGAGGCTCAACAGCAGTTTCGTCTTGGCTGGCATTCTTGTCGTTGGACTCGAGATCAGCCTCGGGCTCGGGTGTGTGGTCATGTTGCTTTTCCGTCTTGTCGTTGCTGCTAGCCGTTCCGGGCCCGCTCTTCTTGTCACTGTTGGCAATGGCAATGGTTCAGCATCGAGGTGGTAAGACCGAGGGAAACTAGTCCTTACCTCGTCACAGTGTCGTCCAAGGTCGTCTGGACCTTGTCGTCCACCTTCTGGGCCTTTCCTGAGCGGTGCTGGTCGGCATCGTCCAGCTTGCGCTTGTCGCCGGTGGCGGCGTCGTTGGTATTAGTCATGGCAGAGATGTACTGTTGGCAGATGAGAGTTGGTGTTGTTAACAAATGAGTGATCTGCTTGTAGACCTGCTGGTAGAAAAATGGCGGGGCTGGCTGATTGGAGAGGGAGAGAGCTGCGGATGTGATGCGCTGTGGGAATTGTTGTCTGGTTGGAAAACGGACGAATCTGGGAAGACAGGCGAGTCTGGGGCTCGACACTGTCTCGGAGGTGCAGTGCAAGTGGTATCAAACGGCAGGTGCAAGTCGACGCGTCGACCACGTTATTAGCTGCTTTTGTGTGATGTCATTGGATCATCACCATCAACACCTCCAGCCCGCAAGGATCACAACGGTTAGCTCATGTCTATGACCATGTGTCTAGGACACGTTAGGCAGTGCACACACCTAGGCAACTTGGCTGTGCTACACGGGGATCCCGTAGGAGTGATCAACAGGTAGACATCAACGCGATCGAAGAATGAAATCGGTCTGTCCCTGCTACTTCCAAGTAGGCAGTTGTTGGCCAAATCATGATGCTTGGTGTTTCTGTAAATTTGATTTGGACTATGCCGTGTGTCTATGTGTCGTCGCCTCTGCATCGCTGGCAAATACAGTCAAACCCCCATGTCTTCTTCAGCAGCGCACTGCGTTCCTCGCGGAGGATGCCCATGTCCTTGCCCAGATACGAGATGCAGATCTCCTCGCCAGCCGCGATGTCCCTTTTGGCCCGGAACACCCATGTCCTCCCAACCCTCTCCTTGTCCGTGTTCGGGTCACAGTTGTGGTTGAAGTAGGATGCAGACGGCCACACGCCCCATCCAAAGAACTCACTCCCTTCGTCATCCAGCGACCGGATGCCAAAGCTGTTGCGCACCTCGCGGCCCTTGACTGTGCCCAGCATCTCTGCACTAGCGATATGGGCGAGCTTCTCTGGGAGTACAAGCGCAAGGAAGTAGTACGACGCGATGTGTCGCTCCAGGTCCGTGATGGAGCTGTACGGGCGGGTGTCCTCCTCAAGAGCAAGAATGGCCGGCCACTGCTCCGGGTCCATGTGCCGGGACAGGACGGCGTTGAGCTGGAACGACACGACGTCTGCTGAGAACCGACCCGCATCTACCGATGCTGCCACGAGCCTGGCGAGCTCTTTCTTCAAGCGACGCTGCTGGGGTGAGCAGCGGAGCAGTCTCACCGACTGCTCGGCCACCTTCCATTTGCCTTCGATCTCTGACGGCAAAGGTCTCACCGCGCCCTCGAACTCGTCCGTGTTTGACCCCGACCTCTTGATCTGTGTCTCAAGCTGGCGCCACGCCTGCAGGCAATCCAGATCGTGCCGTCCATTCCATTCCGCCTGACAGCGGTCCGAGCAGAAGGCCACACCGTGGTCGGGGTCACGGATGGGCAGTTTCCTGCCGCGGTCGTACCAAAAGCACTGCCAGCACACCTCGTTTCGGTACTCTCTGAAGAGAACGTGCGCCGAAAGGTCGTCAGCGACGTAGACCACCGTCCCCTTGGCGATATCCTGTTTCGCGAAGACCCCTCTACCAGCGCCTGCGGTCTCCCGGATGCTGAAGAGGTGGGACTGCGGCGCGTGCGAAAGAGTGGCCATGCCCCCAAGCAGGATGCCGCCACTCGGCCCGGAATCTACGCTCCGGAATCCGGCCGGTGTCTTGCAACCGAGGTATTGTTCGGGGCAAGACGGGAAGGGAAGGTGGGCACTGTGCCTCGGATTTAGTCTTTTGGTGTTATTGCATAGTGTTGTCGTGCAGGTCGTGTTGGCCTGGTTGGGGGGTTGAATGAACACAGGTTGACGTAGTGAAGCACGCCGGATTGTGTTTAAAATGAGAAGCCCGGGACTAAGAAAATTTTCTGTCCGTTTTGGACAAGCGGATAGTGGCGTAATTTGCCTGTTCACCGCTTCCTTATCAAACAACGTGCTTAGCTCTAAATCGAGTCATTGGTCAGCCGTCTTACAGTATTTGCTGCTCAAGTGGCAGGACAAGTGAAATGTACGCTGTTTGCTTTCTAAATGGTGTTCAAAACCTTCCACCCCTCAGCAACACCACAAAAATGGTACACGGAGATATTCGCGGAGCTTATCAATTGAGCTACCAGTCAAGTGCGTTGCTTGTCGACTGCAGACGCTCCCTCGTGAATGAGTTCCACTTTGCAATGCACACAAGCAGGTCTCCCGAGTTCCTTGATTAGTCAATCGTAGATAATTCATACCAAATGCTCCTTGCCACATCCTGCCTCAGTACTGCGAACGCAGTGAAGTTTTGAAAGTGCAACGCTGGTAGGAATCCAAATTTCAAAATTAAAGGTCGCCAAAAGTGAAGTGCATGTCCTCAAAATTCCAGTGGCTAGCAATCTGGTTGAGGTTGAAAGCTCAATGACTTGAACAACTCCGGTACATTTTGCCTGCTAATTGGAGTGGGATTCAAGTCTAAGGACATTTCCCTGTGAGTTCTGGTGTTGAGTGCTTTCTGTTGAGGTACATGTTGCGGTCTGAAGACGTTTCCCGTAAGCGCGGCCCCTCCGTCTATAACAGAGAATTGAAGTCGTCACTCGTGCTCTTGGGACAGTAATAAGAATTATGTCAGGCTGCATGTGAATCTTAAGGGATTATCTGCCGCTGTAGTGGTCCTTGCCGTCATGTGACCCGTGAATATGACTTGATATAACGACTCCAAGTCTCCGCAATGATGCAGAGTGCATAGTCAATTGAAAGAGGCACGCTTTCGCTTCGAGATGCCTGATAATTATGATTTAGAAAGCGTCATGGTTCTGTATAGCAATGGTGAAGTGCTGCCCTCGAAATGATCACCCAGGTGTTCCCTGTTCTGGTATGTTGACCTTCTGAATTTGTTCATCATCAACTGATGTCACTTCAGATGGGCGATTCATGAGCGGTCAGATAGAATATTACTTAACTTCTGCGACCGACAGCCAGAGGAATACACACAGACGAACGAGACTCATCAAATCCATCGCCCCGTTCCTCCTGGGAAAGAGGATATAGATTGCAGGTGGGAATAGGCAAGCAGAACGGAGTGACAACTTGAAGAGCTAATAGTGGGCATATGGCATGATTCTTGTATAGATAAATGTCTACTGTCTTATGTATGAGCAGATGCATGTTGCGCTTCGCCATCCAGGTGATTAGGGTCGCGGCAGAGGAGGAAATGCACGCAAAAGTTCAAGTTAACAGGCGGAGAATGGTAGTTACGATCCGACTGGATCTTCCGTACACATGGCATGAGATGGGACAACTCGATATCAAATTTCTTGTAACGTCCCTTTTTAATGGGTGGGCCCATATATGAGGCAAACATCTTGGAATTGTTTCTTTTGAGTGTAGGCGAGCATGAACTCCATTGAATGGCCGGTTCATTGCGACCAAAGTGTCACAGAATGTGAATGTCACTCCTGGTCTTGGTAGCGAGGGGGCGTTGGGCTCACCAGCACAGCATTTTCAGATGCCGGCATTAATTACCTGGTCAGTAGCGGAACCTTCAAACTCACTGAATTGAAGATTCAGTAGTGCAAACTCTCATTCCTTCAAACTTCCCTCTGACCTTAATTGCCAGAATGAATTGAATCGCTCGGCCTTGCACGCTAGGCAGGGCGGGATTCCATTCCAAACGCTTGGCCATTGGGCCTATCGTAACCCCTGACTCTTGCTGGCAACCCCATTCGTTCGGGCAACGTTCAGCGGCCTAGCTAGACCGCTGTGCTGATAGCCGCAACCGACCTAGGGCGATCTAGTTGCAGACGGCTGAGTGTACCTGTATACTCCGTACAGCCGCTGCGCATACATTTTTATATGTATGTCCCTACCCACGGATCTCTTCTGGTGGATATCGGTTCAAGTTTCAACGGACGGGGCGAACACGGTTTCAACGCACTTCCCCGCCCCGTCCTGGCTGCACAACGTCCACCTGCTGCACATGCAGCACAGCAGAGCCCGGCTCCACTTTAGTCTGATGGCTGTGCTCGAAAATCCTTGACGTGTCAAGAGGGCCTCAAAACTTCTGCCACCTAGACCTTCTCCTACAAATAATCCATCCTCCAGCACTCCAAAGAGGCCAATTCATCATTTTCACACGTCTCTGGGTCAGCCCATCCTGCGCATCATCCTTGCACCTCTCACAACACCTCATAAAACAACCCTCTCCGTACTCTCAAAATGGTCGGATTGATCCCTAACGCGCTCTTCCTGGTGGTCATCACCTCGACGCTCCTCGCCGGCCTTCGACGCGGAAGCGGCCTGACCTTCCAGGCACAACAGATCCAGAACGCCACCGGCGCCAAGGCCGTCTCCATCTACCTGGCCATCGGCGAGTGGGCATACGAACGCCTTGTAGGCTTTGCGCGCGGCAGCAAGTACTTCAAGTTTGACCCCAACGTCACCGTGGACGGGGTCAAGGACCAGGTCAATGAGTTCACAGAGGGCATCAAAGCCGCCGCAGAGCATCTGACCAAGACTGAATGATACCAAACGAGCCCGGCGGCGGCTGCACTAGGCCTGGGCGCTCGGACGGGTACATGGGACCACGGCTACTGGTATTCGGTCGGTGGTGCCATCTCTGCGCAGGCATGGAGGAGCCAGGGCCATTGGGGACGTCCAACTCATGGATTGAGTATCTTGCATTGACCTGGACACCACCTTTGAACTGGGCTAGCTGGAGGAGTTCATTGTGTGATCCGTCCATGTAGACGTGGACACAACTGGAAGGCGTGAACGGCCGTGAAGGGCAGAGGGGAGGTTTAGGATGGCAGAACTTGAAGAGTCGGAGGTGACACAGGCATACGTACGCTGTATGTATGCTGAAGTTGGTTTGGGAGCTATCGTGATCCTGGGGAATGTGCTGGAGACAATCAACTGCCGGTCCTCGGGAATCTAACCAAGATGTGATACGCATGCTCTCTGACCATTAGCCGGCTGATCTGAATACCCTGTGCTGCCTGGGCATTACTGTTCTTACACGAGCAAGTCCTACCAGCTCACGTACTGCCTGGGAAGATTACAAAGCTGCGGATGACTCGGAATAGTTCTGACGACATTGAAGGCGCGCTAACCTTGTACGGACGAGTTCGCATCCTCCTTGACTTGAAGAGTTGCACAGGAGTTGTGTGCTTAACGTGACCGGTGTAGCTGAAAGTCGACGTTAACTATTCTACAACTTTGCTCCGAGTGCCGCTGTGTCGGTGATGACCGACGAAACCCGCCAGTAAGCATTCCGGCCGAGCGCCGACGCGGCATCGGCGTTGATCCGTTGCTGGCGGCGGGACAATGCAAGGCCACGCGGTTGGGATTTATATAGCAAAATAGATGGCTGCTCGTCCATGGGCCGTACCGGTTCCCTCCCATCTTCATCTGTGGATTATCATCAAACTCGACGAGGGCCCGAATATCGTCGACAGCTTCATTACCTAGAGCATCGCCATCGACCCAATCCCAACCCAGCTCAATCGCCAGCCTAAGCGCCCTTGACACAATCATAATTATGCCCGCACCATCATCTGCAGGGGAGTTGCCGCTTGGTTATCGCTTGGAGCCAAGTGTCCCTTCCACTGCGGAATATCGCAACCTCCGCAGGGTAGCGGGCCTCACTCCCGTCACCGAGGCACAAGCTGCCCGCGTGGCGTCCGGCAGCTGGTATGGCTGCCACATCACCTATCGGAAGAACGACGATGAGCAGCCTCGAGTTGTTGCCATGGGTAGAATCATCAGCGATGGCGGGTGGTATTTTCACATTGCAGACATGGCAACGTTGCCCGAGCACCAGAGGAAGGGGCTTGGGAGTATCGTCTTGCACCATTTACTGGCATACATCGACGAGAACAAACCCGAAGACGGGTCGCCCTTCATAAATCTGTTCGCGGACTTACCTGGACGGAGGCTATACGAAAAGAACGGATTTGTTGCGGTTGAACGTTTTAATGAACTTGGAATGGCCTTGCCGAGCAGTAGGAAGCGTGAAAATTAACACCTCTTTTCGCAATACTAAGTCGTTTCTGGTCAGTATAGCTGCGAGTAGCAGGACCTAATGGCCACATAAAATGGGCGAGTCAGTGCCTTGAACTGGAGACTAGAGCCAAAGTGCTAAGATGTGAATAAACTGATGAAATCGAAGTAGTTGATACTGTTTGCAGTCTGAGTACAATTATCAGTCATCCGGATTCCACCAATCCAGGCTACAATAACTTTGTGTCACGTTTTTGGCCGCTATACTATAAGGTCAAAAGTAATGCCACTAGTATATAGAACACCCGGGTCCTTATATACGCGACACTTTGGTATACGAAGGATACTAATGGCCAGTGTGTCAGCCCGATTGTAAAGACAGGATGAAAAGAGGTGGGTTCAACGCCTACATAGGAAAGAACCAGTGAGCAGCTCATTTTGTCAGTAGCACCAAGCTAGGATATATGAATATGAGGTAGGATACATCGGTACAATCTCAACCTGTGCAGCTCACTCAATTCTACTAAGACGGACAAGCAGGACGGTGGGTAGAGCCCTGCTTAGTGATTTATGTTACCAGACCCGAAGTGTACCAGATACAAATTGGAAGAATGTTTCATATTTGTCCGTAGCCAGACCACGGACAATGATAATGGTACGTCGCAATGAGGGCTCAAGATCGAGCCGGAACGAGAAGAGATCTTTCAACATACATAGGGGCATGACCTGGCATAAGATGCAAATTCATTTTCTAGCGCAAATCATCCGCACATTTGAGATATGTTGACTGCAGCTAAATTCAGATCCAGTTTTGTTGGCATCTCAAGTATGATGTGCTTGACGACTGCGTTTCTCCATGCTGACTTGGCCTCATCCTAGGTCTATGAAAACACACCTGGGATGCGACGTTGAGTGACCTGTAAAAGCGAAAAGGTAAGAGGAATATCTGCTCTAATCTTTGCTTGGTAACAGGACAGTGTAATTCCTCCAGCCGCCGTTTTTCCTTGCATGCTCTGTTGCTTGATCATGCTGGTCCAGTGTAAATTCGGCCAGCTCAGATCCACTTTCAAGTCCGATCCTCAGCCGAGCTTGCTCGATCATGCGAATGATCTGTTCCAAGGTCTTCTTGTTGCACATCCATTTCCCTTTGATCTGGATGTCCTGCATCCCAACATATGCGTATGGAACTGGCAGGTTTGCGCTTGAGCCACCGCTGAGAATAACCCTGCCTTCCCGCTTGAGGACTCGCACTGCCGCCGACAAATAAGGTGCAGGGCCTGTGAGCTCGCCGGGGGTCCAGTCGTTGTAGACTTCTGCTCCCGCACCGTTTGGTGTCTGCCGCAAAACAGCGGCAGCGTCGGTCTCTATGTCGCCCGTCATAACAACATAACTCAGTTGTGGTGGGCTTCCCAGTTTTGTCTTCATCGCCTCAAGCTTTGCTCCGCTTCGACCGAGAGCAATGACGTTTGCGCCGACTGCCAGCGCGATTTCAACAGCGAGTCCGCCAAAGGCACCGCCGGATGGCCCAACGACGACGGTCTCGGCGACCTTGACATCAGCTGCTTCAATGATGGCGCCCGCGGCGACTGCATAGAATGGTATGGCCGCCAACATGCTTGTCGAATAGCCGAGTTCGCCGCACAGGCGCTTCTCGTCGAGGGGGTAGATGTTCTCGAGAGGCGACTTGTGATAACGTTGCAGGGTCCCGTCCCGCCACTCGCCTTGAATGAGCTTCTTGCCAGCATCAAGCTGGCCGCCGATATGCCCAGACATGATCATGACATCGGGATCGTCGCGCGCGCGTACAGTAGAGTCGATATAGACCAGGTCACCGGGCTTGACGCGCACGGCATCATTGCCGACTGCGTGAACTCGGCCGACTCCGTTGGGGTTGGGGACACATGGCAGTGGGAAGTTGGGCAGCTTAAGGGTGCCGTTATGAACGAGGTGCGCATAGGCTGGGATGGGAGATGCGAGAACTTGGGTGACGACTGAACCGGTGGTTGCTGATGGGACAGGAAGCGGTACAACCTTGAGAGGCTGGGAGAAGGATTCGATCCAAAGGCCGCGGTTCGTGATTTGGTCTGAGGCTGACATTGTGGCGGGTCGTCCAAGAGGATTACCACTTTTGTGTTTTTCGAACACTTTGGCTGTAGGTAAGGTGCTGTTCCAAGGGCTATCCAGGCATAAGTGAAGTCGCAGCCAGCACGAACAGCTCGTTATAAACGGCCATCTTGTGGGTCTTTTTGACGTCCTTTCAGATCGGTCTGTTGGCACACTCCGAGGTGGGTATTTGAGGATGGAAAAATTAGACCCGCCCAGTTGTGACGAAATGCCATTTGCTGCCGGCCCCTGGTTGTTCTATCCATTACGCGCTTTGGTGGTTTCAAAAAACGGTCACTGTGAGTGCCACCCACTTCGTGGTCAATTTCGCCCCCTCAAAGCCCTCTCTTCTGGCCCAAAATGGTCATTATGAAGACCCTTCTGGTCAGATCTTCAACTTGCTTTAAGTTATCAAGCCTATATAAATTTCTAGCAAATTAAAACTGCTTCTAAAGGCTAAAAGCGGTCACGGAGTAATAATGGATTGGGGGCAGAGGGTAGATTTGGCAGGAAGGTGCCCTCCTTCCGAGCAAATCCCCTCCCAATTTGTATAGAGTAGCTCTCCTGCTTCGGGACGAAGGCTGGCCGAAACAGAATCCTTCATTTTGTCTCCCAACAATGCTTCCTTTTGAGTTTTAGCCTTCTGGCAGGCTGTGGATCAAATATTCATATTGAATCTGAACAATCTGCTTGATCTGGTTGAAGGCAGGCAGGTGGGGAGTTGAAGTTGTTGAAGTTGAAGGAAGGAAGGAGCTGTCTTGAAGAGGTACTTAGATTTATATGAGGGCTACCAGTAAAAACAAGTACCCATTCACGGCTCTGCGAGTCTATTTTCCAGCTCTATGACTGCTTTTTCGCTCTACAATCTTTTGCCCTCCGCGATCATTTGCTATTAAAAGGCACTCAAGTGGGCTTTTGAACACTTTATAGTAGAATAAAGCCTTTGAGTACAAATCACCGCCCGACAGACTTGCAAAAATAATGACTTGTTAAGCAGACGAAGGCCACAGTGACCCTCTTTCAAATACGCCAAGGCGCGTAATGGATGTGAGCCCGATTCCGATTGTTTGTGGTCTAGCTAGATACCTGCTGTGGAAATTGCGGGATGAATACTGGGTGGGTTCATGCCACGGCTGACTCCAGTCAGGAATCGCAGCAGGCTCCGTGATGCACTGGCCAAACTTGATCAAAACGGGTTGCCAGAGATAGACTAACTTGTTGGATGTTCCAGGGCGTGGACACCATAGCTTGACTCGGCCTTGGAATCGTCCTCTCGGGAACCAAAGACCATCCGTTGCCCAGGCCTGCTTAATCTCCATCGTAGGTAGGCTTTGATGTCGTAGACGCATTAGAATCGCACCTCGTCTTTCCTTGGGGGCTCACGCACCGTCTCGTATGACACAGGCGGGTGCTCGAACGACCTCATGGCCTGCACTTGGCCTGCAGCCGCTACTGATACATGGAGAAAACCATCTATGTCTACGAGCTGGTCCTGCAATGCCGATGTTGGGTTGGGCCGGGAATTGTTTGGTGGGTGGGCAGGTGGTGGCGTGTTATCATTCGCCCTTAGGCCACGATGCCTGCTGCGTCTTCAAAGAATGAGGCTCTGCGGATTCGCCAAGAGAGTCACCGATTGCCCTCATGCCAGTCCGAGTTTAGAAAACTCTATTCAGGAGCAGGCATGTTGCAGCATACCGGCCCGAATGGTCGCGTCTGCACGGAACTCTGGTCAGCCCGCAAAGCCACAGCTAACAAACTCGTGGCGTATCGGGAGCAGCTCCAGTGGATGTGATCGGGCAGCGGGGTATAGAATCATGCCGAGTGAAGCAGACCCCACGCCGGTGCGAGGCACCTGAGGGCCCACACAGAAGAGCACCCGCTGCGGCCCACAGACTACCGGGCCACGCCAAGTTGCCGTGACCCTGGGCCTGGCAGGTCTCGGGATTATATCCACGAGGGAACCCTTCCTATGCTTATTTCTACATACACATCAAACAGGTCGAGAAAGGATGCAGACGTTCAGCGCGCCTGTTGAGTCTTGGACCGCGTGGCCTTTTCCTCATATTTTACCGAGAGCTGTCTTCATCAGCCGAATGCAGCCCAGCCATAAGCCTAGCACATGGCTAATGGCTACACCCGGCAGCAATCATGCTAATTCGGTGCAGATGATGCAATCCGCATTTGGTGCCGCCCGGGAGGGGTGAGACGTCTCGATGCGCAGGCGTCCACCGTGGTGAGGAGAAAATGATTACAAATGCAATGTTTCATAATCAAACCCTACGTGTAGATACAACTTAGACAGTCTTCTGCACATATACAAGACAACTGTGCTCCTCCATCTGTCGAAAGGGCTCATTCTTAAGTCTGTCCGCCCTTAAGTATATGCCACAGAGGCCGCACAAGAAACCACAACCATTGCACGTGTCAGGATCCAGTGAGAAGCCACAAACAGCACAGCACCACCATCATGGCGTCCAAGGGAGCAGCGATCAAGCTTTATACCAACCACGGATGCCCATGTAAGTACACACATCCTCGTCCCTGGCACCTGCACTTGGTGCGCCATCGGGCTTTTGGCAGTCGTCCTGACCAAGCCACTTGCGAAACCCAGGGGCTCATCGTGCCCACATCACTCTGGCCGAACTTGGCATCCCTTTCGAGGAGGAGATCATCGACCTCAGCACCCCGCGTACCCCCGAGTACCTCAAGGTCAACCCGCGCGGCCTTGTTCCTTCCCTGTCCTACAACGGCGAGATCCTCACCGAGTCTGCCGTCGTCGCGCAGTTTCTCGCCGACACGTACCCATCCCACCTCCTCCCGGCCTCCACCGACCCCAATGGCGCATTGACCAGGGCTCGCATCGCCTTCTTCGTCGACGCGTGGTTCAGCAAGGTCAATAGCTTCTGGTTCAAGGCCCTCTTCGCCAAGACGGCCGAAGACGCCAACGAGAGCGCAGAGGAGCTCGTCAAGGGCATCGCCAAGGAGATTGAGCCCTTGCTGACGGATGCTGGGCCTTTCTTCGGGGGGAGCAAGAAGCTGACCTTCGCCGAGGCAAGCCGTACTCCCAGCAGGTATTATTGTGAAAGCCATGCTGACCGCGTTCCAGGTGTTGACCGGCCCGTTTGTTTTGCGCATCAAGACTTACGCCAAGGTGAGTGGGCCCTCCATGAATTCCAAGGCGTGGGGTTTTGACGCCGCAAAATTCGCTAATGTGTCCAAAGCATGGATTACTTCCATCCAGCGTGGCCAAAGACTTGGAGGAGAAAACGCCAAATTTCCACAAGTGGTCGGAGGCAGTGACTGCTTCACCTAGCGTGACCGGGATTTTCAATGAGGCCGAGAACGTGGCTAGGACCAAAGACAGACTTGCAAAGGCCAGGGCTTAGTCTTGTTGGCTCTGTGGAGTGAGCGGCCACGCTTCCAGTGAGTTACGAATTTTGGAATCGATGACTGGTGAAGTAAAATGCAATACTCATCAAGCCGGAATTCATATGCGCTCCTTGGTACAGTGTGAAGCCGTGCTATGTCAATGCCTCTTTTCAACCATTTCCTCGGGCTAGAAGTCCAGTTCCAACCCAGAAGATGGAAGAGAGTGAGGGCCAAAGGGGCGTGGCAACGTACTCGCTCGGTAGATGTGGGAAATGGTATACTTTGAAAGTGATGAGTGGTTCTGGCGGAAATGCCTTGCTCACTGTAACGTCGTAGTCGTCTTACTTGCCGCAGTAATCAGGACTTTTGATGATGTTTGGTCAGTGATTAGGACCTGAAATTGCGAGGGTGTCAGCACACTAAGCTTGACACGATGCGGCACATTCGACCTCGAATTCCAGGCTGATTTCGTGCTCATAATTATTCAATTCGCTTAGTTTTCTCCGGAAGATTGACACTGGTCCAAAAGTTGAACACAGACACGAGCGAATCATGAATGCTCAAGCCTGGAAACAGTGTTGGATAGGCCTCGACAGTTGCGATATCACCAATGCAAGGAGTGCTAAGGTTTGGCACAGAAAATGGGAAGCAAAAGAGGCAATGCTCATCGAAAGCAGGCTCGGTCAGTTGTGATGATCACCAACGCAAAGCCCAGCAAAGAGGCGGAGTGAGAAGACTAAACCGAGGTGGGTGTGGCAAAAGTATGCATTTACTTCTCATTCTTCACCCACATATAGGATTTGCAAATAATAACAATTTGTTTCTCTTGTCTTTTTTCTAGGAAAAGAAATCCAAATGGTATCCGCTGGACAAAAGAAAGCAAGGAACAACATTCTGACAATATCATGTGGTAGTCCAATCTCAGCTACATGGAAGGCACCAGTCCTCCCTCACACTGCTCCAATTTGCCTTGAAAGACTGGAACAATTTGGTAGAGCAACAGTAAGCACTCGGCTGGTGGGCAGGTCCTGGCCGAATGAGGCTTCTAACCCCTCAAGCGGCCGGCCCCGTTGCGGTGGGAGTCCATGGAATACTTCTCGTCCTTGGCGCCTCTGCGCCTATAGCGGCTTGCTCCTGTCCTGCGCTGTCGGTGGGCTGCGACGGTCTCATAAATCCAGTAAAAGGTGGCAAGGGCCATGAGCGCAAAGGCAGCCCAGGTGAGGGCCTCGAACTTATTGCCAAGTTGCACCTCGAGGCCTATTTCGTCGCCGCCCCTCTTCTGGATCTCCTCCTTGACCTTCTTCACGCCGACGGTCGTCAACAGGCTGCCAACCAGGAGGAACAGCATTGCCAGAGCCGCGATGAGGAAGTTCGCCAGAGGAATCTTCCGACCTCCCGAGGGGATGATAAACAGGGCAGCAGCCGCCCCGAGTATGGCAAGCCCGGAGAATGCGACGCCAAGGATGTACATGATAGCAAGGGCCTGAAACAACTTGGGCAGGTCATCCAGCTTGTCCTGGAGTTCATCTGTGATGCCCAGGTCGGACAGGCTCATGTTGAATGGCCCGACGGAGAGTTCCTTGTCCAGCATCGCAGAAATGTTCATGTATGCTGCAGGAGCAGGTTAGCCACCTCGCGTCAAACGACCCGCACACATGATGCATCGAGGCTCAGGAGAAGCTTACAAAAGTCCATCGGAGTGGTGCAGTTGGTGATGTTCTGCCAGGCGTTGCTGGCTGTAGCATTGGGCGCATAGTTGCCCTCGCACATGTTCATGACGTGGAGGCTGTAGAACTGCTCGATCCCCAGCTCGTCGGCCAGCTTGTCGGCGACGTCGTTGCCTATGTCATCCAGTATACTGGCGGCCTCGCTCTCTAGGGATCCGGCAATGGCGGTTGCGGAGGCCTTGATAGAACTAAAGAAACCACCAATACCACCACCGTCATCAGTGGACGTGGGCGTAGGGGTGGCTGTTGCCGAGGTGGAGGAGGCATCATCGTCGCCGCTGACCAAGTTGCTGATGAAGTCGTGGCCGAGGGTGAATGTGTTGAAGAGCACGATGTGGTACTCTTCCAACGTGCCCGGTTCCTTGCCTGCGAGCAGGGCCACCAGGGCGAGCGCGAAGGCCGCCATGGAGAAGATGAGCGGCAAGCCGACCGAGAACTTCATCGTGACGGCGCACACAAACTGGCTGCTGGTGATGCGATCGAAATTGGCAAGAAGGAAAATAAGACGTGAAGGACAAGTTCACGTCGAACACAAAATGATGACGGGAGGATACCGCAAGTTGAGGGCCGAACCAAAATGAGGCAGGCGATCGGAGTGCTGGATATATGTATCCAGAGAGAGCATCTACCCCAGGTAGACTAATACAGAGTGCAGTAGCTCGGGTGGTGGTGGATCACTGAATCCAGGTGTGGCCCATACAGGCCTGGCTGTGCAGCACAATGTCTAATAATGTCTAATCATGCTCTTGACCGCACACACTTGAGTGCCGACCTGGCCAAGAGCTCGTAACACAGCACCCCGGGGGGGGAGCAGTCGTTTTTTCCAAGGATGGGAGGTCGACTCTGGCGTCACCGAGGGGACTCTAGGGGTGCATTCCAGCGGTGGACAGGGCCAGAAAGGGCGACATGTCTGCCATGGCAGCCAGGGAAGCCAGGATTGGGGCCATGGGTCTCCATTGGGCCGCTGGCGATTTTTGTCTCGAAAGGGGATGTGGTGTGCTGATGGTGTGTTGTTCCATTACGTCGTTTGGGTAAGCTGTATCATGGTGGGCGGGAAAAGTTGGCCTTGGTTGGCTGGGAGCAAGTTTTGCTGAGTACCCAGCTGTGAGTGAGAATTAGTGTACGTAGTGTGTGTGTGTGTTCCTCTAGGAAGAGTCATGAGAGGACGGGACATGGACGCGTTGAGTCTTCGGGCCTCATCCCCGTCAGTGGGATACATGAGGGACATGGGTGGCACAATCTGGCCAATGACTGGGGACACATCCCCTGCAGATGTGCGTCATCGCCAGGGCGCGAGGCACGATCCTACTATGTACACCGCGTCGGGGGCAGGGAAGCGCAGCAAGATTTCCAGCCTTTGGACCTGGGAAAGGAAAGGCTCCGGAGGTCCCTTGTCAGTGTATCCGTATGAGTGTGAGTGCGTGGCTTGAACTGGGCACAATTGATGAAGATTGGATCTTCTGGCGCACAGTAACTGCCGAGCTTAAATGACTGCCCAGGTCTCTAGCCGGGCAGCTGGGGCCTTGCCCATGACCATGTCGAGCATGTTCAGGGTCCAGAGTCCCTGCGTCAGACTCTACTGTCGTCTGGCTGAATGATAATCTTCAGCCCAGCCCAGCTCCCAGCTCAGGGTTCCTTGGAAGTCATCAGCCAGGGTCGATTGCTGCTTGCTTCCCAAACCTGCCGAGGCCTCTTGCTGGCTCTTGTGAGAAAGTTGTACGCCTGTTGGTGAGGAGGCCAAAGACGTGAGAGACCAGAAGATGAGCAAGGTAATCGTGGCAGATACATTAGGGAGAGTTTACTGATGCTTTGTTCCCAACTCCCCTAACCCTTCGCGTGTGGTAGGTGGGAGCTGGCATCTGGAATGGGATGAACTGATAAGATAAGCCCCTCCACGCAGCCTTGGACGTCATGACGCGCCGTCGCGTTACCTTCACAGTGGGCCATCGAACAGGGTCGCCTCTCGCCGGCGTTCGACGACACTTATTCATTGACCCGTCTTTCCTGAGATGAGATAACCTCTAACACTGCCAGCATGGGTGTCCAGCCTGACCAGAGCGCCTACGATGGCCCTCTGCCTTCCTCCAGCGACAACAAGCGCAAGCGCAAGCGCCAACCCACCGCTGGCCATTCTCCCACCGACAACAATGGGACTCCTGCTGCGCCATTGCGACGCGACAACTGCGACGAGGGGGACGAGGAGGTGGCCTCGGGTGTACTTGTGCCTAGTGTCAAGAAGAAGGCAAAGAAGCCCAAAGATCCCAGCACTGCTGGCCCTCCTGCCGAGAAGCGGCTTCGAAGGTCTGTCCCGCTCCTGCCTGCTCCCACGTCGCTGCTTCTGACAAGGACCTCTCCTCTCAGGTTCCGTCCCAAGGCTCCCTCGTCCTTCGATGCCGTCTACGAACGTGCCACCACCCAGCGATTCTTTCTGCTCTCGAGGACCCGCTCCGGCACTGCCGACTGCCCCGAGGAGCTGTTCGAATTGACCGGGTCCACCGGCAACATCTATCGCGTCCACATCCAGAAACAGCCCACGTGCAGCTGTCCTCACGGCACAGCAGGGAACCAATGCAAGCACATTGTGTGGTGTCTGAAGTCCATCCTCCGGGCTCCCCATGCCCATGTCTACCAGCTCGCCCTGCTTAGCACCGAGCTCCGGGACATCTTCGCCAACGCGCCCGCGCCTGCCAGCGAGTCCGGCCCAGAAAAGGACAAGAACCGCAAAGCAGTCGAAGGAGACTGTCCCATTTGCTTTGAGGAGATGCAGGCTGGAGATGCCAAGGAGCCGCTGGTTTGGTGCAAGGCCGCTTGTGGCCAGAACATCGTGCGTGGCCTCTCTCTCCCCCCCTGCCGTAATAGATGCGTGCGCCCCGGTTTTGCTAACAGCTGCGATCACAGCACAAGGAGTGCTTCGAGATGTGGGCCGCCACAAAGAAAACTGGCAGTGGCGTCGGTAGGGCTGTGGTCTCGTGTCCGTACTGTCGATCCGCTTGGGAGGGCGACAATGACACGATCAACAAGATCAACACTTCCGAAACACCAAACTCTGACGGCTACGTCAACGTTGCCGACCAGCTTGGCATCAGCACCGAACGAGACTACAGCACATACTCGACATGGTGGACGGGACATCCGGGCTATCGAGGTCGACGCTGAGGCCCACTCTAACCGGCTCCAGCCCATCTCAACAACATTCCACAAGACTCGTCAGTTCTGCCAACTGCAAGGTAGAGATCGGCTCCACTCGTACAAGCAGACGCAAAATGGCCGTCGGAGGGATTGTTTGGCTTCTGTCTCTGTTTCTTGGAATTTCTTTTCAGTCCTTGATACCCGACTGCTGTTTCATTAGCTCGTCACGTTTTCAATGTACAGTATTCACTGCTTAATTTGCATCTCACGTCTCGTTGCCTCGATCAGATTACCAAAATGCATTGACAAGAAATATGTGTTGTACAGCCTCTTCTCTTTGCCCCAACTCCGCGCCTGTCAAGGAAAGAAACAGTCTAGCTGGGTGGCCAGGTCATCGCAGAGCCATGTGTCACCGACGTGATCATGCCAGCATCACCACCAAGTGCCTCCATATACTTCGCCCCTCCGCCCTTCCGCCGTGTCACCTCTCGTCCCCGGCCACAGCTCAGTAGGAGCGCTTCTTGAGCTTCTGGAGCTCCTTCTCCCTGGCGGCGACATACCTGGCAAAGCTGCGCCTCGCCTCGGCCTTTGCAGCCGCGGGCGGGGCAGCCCCGGCGGTCGCGTTACCGGCTGTGGCGGCCTGGACCATCTGGACCGGGACGACGCCGCCAAACGGACCGGCATTGGCGTCGTTCATGCATCGCACGAGACAGACATTGTCCTGGCCGGCGACGGTGCCCGTGCAGGCCTGGTTGGCCGGCACCGCCGCCGTCAAGGCCTGCTCGGATGTCTGCGTGTCACGGCTGCGAGAGTTCTCTCCCGGCGGCATGTCCGTGACCTTGATGTCTGTCCATGTCTAACAAAAGAAACAAACCAGTCAGCTTCCTGTGCATCACGCTGGGTTGAGGGGATAGGAGCGGGATCACGGAAGGATCTAACATACCGCAGCGGTAGCGTCATCGTTGATGGCACAGCTGTACGGGCCACCGCCGTCGCCGTTGACCTGGTGCAGGGTCATCTGGACCTCGCCGCCCTGGGTGACCTGCGGCAGGGCCTCGCCCGTCTCGCCCATGATGGCGGTCGTTCCGGCCTCAACGTCGTTGTCACCACCGGCAAGGGTCTCGCCCACGGTGTCGGCGGCCTGGCCCTTGAAGCGCGTCGAGTCCTGCTGGAACGGGTTCCGGCGGGTTCCGTCGCGAGGCGTTGCGGTGTCGATACCAAGGGCCATGCCCTGGCCACCGGCATCGCCAGTCGCCCTGACAATGGCAGCGTGGCCAGCCACGAGCGGGGAGAGGAGGGAGAAGAGGACGGCTACGGCGAGAGTCTTGGAAGGCATGATGCTGGCCTTGTCGGGTCTGTTGTTGTGTGTAGACGGTGAATCTGAAATTAATTAGAAAAGCTGCTGACTGTGGTCCGAGCAACGGGAATGGAGGGCAAAAAGACAATTAAAAGGCAGGTCCGGCTGCTGGGTACTGGTGCTGATGCTGATGCTGAAAGACTGAAGATGCTCCTGATGATGGCTTCAACCCAGTCATTGAGGCCGGTATGGGAATGCAACTGGTTTTATAGACGGCATCGCTGGCAGCATCACGATGCCGACACGAGGTGGACGGAGGCTCCGTTACGGCCTTACTACGGTCCTCACATTCTCGTTGCCCAGTCAAACCAGTGTGAAGGGCCCTAAATTGATCAGATTGAAGCCTTCGTAACTGTTCAATACGGTCGTGCACACCCTCCCCATCAGTTGCCGGTGTTGAACATTAGATGCCAACAGATCCAAGCCACACAATGCCCCCTATACGCGACCATCTATCCAGCCCCTGAGCAACTCCGGACACTCCAAGCCGGATCTTCTGATGATCAACGGCAAGGCCCCAAACGACACGCTCTTGGCTCGAGCCGCAGGTGATCAATCGCGGCCGAGTGAGGCTTAGCCCAGCCACCTTGTCAGCACCGAGTCCTGCGATTCAGCCGGCCTTGCGTGTCCGCTCTGGAGTGATTCTGGCGGTCCTTGGTATGCACAGTCCTGGTGGTCCACTGACGCTGGCTACCCGTCTGTGCACGCTCTCAGTTGCCATGACGCGAATGACCACGGAGCATCTCGAGCGCAAGCCACAGGGGTTCACAATGGCTGAGAGGGATCAGGGCCAAGCTTATTAGCCCGGAGAGCCAAGAGGCAGATCACGCTGCCTTATATGCCTCCGCACCGCCGTCCGAGCGTCAATTCCAACCACTCTGTCCACTCTGTCCGCTAAGCCTCCGGCACCGATACCTCGTTTAGCCTGGAACCGTCCAAACGAAACTCGCAAATCATTGTTTCTCTTGATCTTCCGTGGACGAATCGCAAGTCATTTGTAGCTGGGGCTAGTCCAGTCCGTGCCCCTGTAGCACCGCACGCCTGACACAATGCGGTTCGAGCAATGGCGGGCTTGGCTGAGACTGGCGTGCTTGTTGAGCCTCAAAGTTGGAGACCCTCTGCATATATCACAACGTCGTCCCAAGGTTGGTCAAACTCATCTCATCCCCACCAGCCTCCAGGACTGCACTATGGATGCGTTTCAACCACGACACAGGAAATGACAGGTAGGCTAGGACTGCACCGGGGGAAAAGAAATTCGATGACATGTTGGCTGAGTGTGACACCTTGAGTGAATGACCAGCCGTTGAAAGGCCCCCAGCTCAGTATCCACAGTCAGGGCCGAGAAACGGGAGGGAAGGGGACAATGGAATGTGAGTCAGATCTTACGTGTCGAGCATGCGTGTCCTGCCTTGCCCCATTTTTGCCAGACCTCCAGCTCCGTGGATGTCGTTCTGTCCCTTCCGGGTACGCACTTGACTTTTCAATTTTCACCGGTTGCTATTTCAAACAAGCACGTCATTTGAGCAGATTTCATAGAATGCAATAGCAGAAAAATGTCGATGGGAGGGAATGGCGGAAGCCAGAAGACGACATCATCGCCATACTCAACCCGGGCACATCCGAGATGACACTGAATTCCCTCAAAATTGAAATGGGTTCGCAATTCACTCATAAAACTCGCATTAGTCTGAAGCCGATGTGCCTGAGGCCTGAGTAATTCGTGGTTACCAAAATCAGCGTAGATTGTACATCATTTGAGGCAAGTGTTCAAGCACCGATATGTCTATATCAGTAGCGCGGTCAGGCAGAGCCAAAATCAGATGTTAACAGATGATGAAAGCATATCGTTAAACCCGGAACAAGTCTGACTAATACACTCCAGGCGTGGCGTATTCGGTTGAAACAATGTGACCAGTCCGACATATTCAATCTGGCTGGGAGGAGTACGCACGGTGACCTCAAACTGTGAGCCATCTTCCAATGGTTTGGTATAACTTTTGAGACAAGGCGGTCTCATGATTGGAACACGCCCAACTCTTCGTGATTATATGCGTGCACAGCTGCTAATGCCTTCCAGTTGCTGAGTCTCAAAAGGTATATGATTAAATGCTTGAATCTTCTATGCGATGCAATTCTTTGGCCGCTTCTTTTCCTTAAGCATGCCTTTCCCATTGTGCTGTTTGCCTGCGGCTCCCCGAGACGCCTTTGTAATTCCACAGATTCCATGCCATCCAAAGCAAATGACCCACTGTCATTGAACGCCTGCCCCTTCCTTGTAGTAAACGAAAACGCTGTCATTATGCCATCAGAGGACTTCCACGCTCTACTGCCACATGGGCCGTTGCGAGTGTCCGCCCCTCGAGGACATGACCAGCATCTCGAAACCCTCTACTCTATTTCTCAATGATGAGTTCTCCTTGGCCAGTGACCGGTTCTTCCTCTCCAGGTGGGCGATGTACTCGGTGGCCTTGCTCAAGATTGTGGCCTTGTTGAGCTTGTGTGCGGGCGTCACCCCGCCGAGGTCGTCCTCGATGTCCAGCCCCGCCTCGGCCTTGATCTCGTCCATTATATTTGTGGAGTTGTTGACCTCGTCGTCTGCGTGTTCCAGCCTGTGCACCATTACCCGCAGGGCCGGGACGCTATCCCGCAGGGCAGCGATCTTGTCGTTCAGGTTGGTCCGGTATCTCTTCTCGATCATGTTGTGTGCTGTCTTCTTGGGACCGAGGGCAGGCTTGGAGGGTGTAGTTGAAGGCGACTCCTCTTTGGTGGACGGCGCGGTGTGGCGACGCTGAGGGGGTGGTGGCGAGCAGGACGAACGGGGTGACGAGGGCGAGGACGCATCATCATCTGACGACGACTTCCTCTTGAGGTTTGCGCGAGCAGGATACCTCCTCTGCTGGTTTGCTTGTGTGGGTTCTGGGGGTGTAGGCAGGCCAGTGTTGGAGGCCTGGGCAGGGACCGAGTTTGGTTGGCGCTGAGGCATGGCGAGGTTCATCTGTGGTGACTGGAACAAGGGCCTTGTGTCGTTGACACCCTCACTGCCAAACTGCACAACGTCGTCCAGGCCGGGGTTGGAAGCATCCATTTGACCCAGGTCCGGGCTCATGACAGGGATCGACGACAGGTCGGGGCTGTCGAGGAGCTCGCTCTTGAGGAAGAAGTCGGAGTCGGGGGACTGCTCAAGCTTGTCCCAGGAGGTCCACTCGTCCCCGGTGGTGAAGGAGGAGGCGAAGCCAGGGAATATGGGCGAGACGGGTGATGCAGATCCCGGAGAGGGCGCCGAGTCGGTGGTGAGCTCAGCGGCACTCCAGTCCTCTATCGAGTTGTAGAGGGGGAGGTTGAAGTTTGTCTGGGTGTTCTATGTAGATGAGGCAAGATGTCAGAGGGCCTGGCCGTATCAAGTGACGGGATGCAGAAGTGAGACAAGGCGTGACGAGGGGCATGATATAGCAAGAGAAGGGTAGTGTCCCAACAGCAGCGGGACAATGGCTTGACAGGCCCGAGTGGGTCTGCGGGTCGGAAGCAGCAGCACGAAAGCATGCTTCACAGGTGCGCTGATGCCAGCAACAGCAGACCATGGGGGAATAATTCAAGCGAGGAATGAGCTTGACGGAGGAGGGGTAAGGCGAAAGAGGGTAAAGTGGACCACGAGGGCCCGGGCTTGGGAGCCAGAACTGACCTGTTGTCGTTTGATGGTGGAAGGCTGGGGTTGAGGGTACGTGCCGAACAGCAAGGATTGTTGGCTGACACCTGCTAGGTCGGATATGTCGAAATTGTCCATTTGATTGGTCGACCTGGGAGGGTATATATCCAGGTGGTGATGCGAGCTGGGTATGGGTATGTACTGATTCCGCTCCGGGTCGGTGGTGTTCTAGGTTCTAGAGACTTCTTTCTGCTGGCTCAAGCCACGGGAAGAAAGAAGATGACAGGGGGGTGGGTGGTGGCGTGTGTGTGTCGATGTTGATATCGAATGGTTGTATTGTGAGTAGGATGTTGGGTGATCGATGCCGGCTGGAGTCTAGGGAGACAAAAGGCGTGATGTTGTTTCTGTTTCTGGGGTGGTGTTTTCCTTGTGAGATGGCGATCTATTCTCATGTACTGTGTGGGTGGGATGATGAGGCTACAAAGGCCGTGGGTGCACATAACCGTGAGCAGAAGCATCCCAATAGATATACCCGACCTGGCATCGCGGATTCCCGTTGCGTACCATGTTGCCTCGGGCTCTTTCGGCGGGAATGGGAAAAAACCTTACAGCCACGGGCTTTGACATGCTCGTACTTGCCCAGCATGCGCCGTTGGAGGGCAGGGGTTGCGGGCTGGATCTGCTGTGCGACATGTGGAGCAGTCAACTTTCGATTTTCGGTCCGGCATCATACGAGCGGAAATCATGGGGATGACTGGCCACGCGCCCCAGTTCGAGGCCGAGCGCGGGACTCGCAGTCACAGCCCAGAGGTGACAGCACCTGGACCCTTGCAGCCTCTTCCCATCCTCATAGTGTACATAGTAGTCATATCTTTTTTGCTTGCACGGGGATTCCGGGCCCCGAGTGCGAACGTGACTGGAGGATTTGGCCGGATGGGCGGATGGATGATCGTACTGTTAGTAGTATGTTGTTGTTAGTGGCCAAGCCTGGGTCAGCCTAGCAAGGGCAGCCTTTGGCGAGTGCTATGCCGTGTTAAGGAGTACCTCTGCATGAGGAAACTGACATCTCATCCTCCGCACTCTCTTGGGCAGGTCTTGCCGCTTGCCGCAGGCCGCAGGGTCTTGGAGCTGCTCGTCGTCGTTAGCAGGCACCATCCTTTTGCACAGATCTGCCGTGGCGACTTCCGGGCCTGCAAAAGCGCGTGTCACTGCTTGATCGTCAGCCCAGACAGCGGCTGGCCCCGTCCAGTCGCATTGGGAACGGTCGCTAACGGCCACGCTGCAGCTGCCAGGTGGAGTTTTTTTCCCGGCCAGGCACGGCTTGCGCTGCCCGCGAGGGCTCCACGGAAAGCCCTGCCTGCAATCCAGTCTGGTCCTCCGAATGAATCGATGCTGCATCGATGGTGGACGTCGCAGTTCCAAAAGCAAAATACCACAACAACCAAGGCACGGCGGACATGGGATATTCCTGCAGGGTCGCGGCAACATTTTGCTCGCTTGACACATCTACTACCTTGCACGACTCCATCACGAATCGAGATCTCAGTAATCGCGAGCGCGATGTTTCGATCGCACCCGAAGACTCCCGGCCCGGTCGAGAAATCAGGAGAGTAAGGAGCTTGGGGGCCCGGCAGCGGGCGACAATGGCCAGCCAGGGGGTGTGCTAAGTGCTCATGGGGCCAGGGCCAACTGGTCCGCACCAGCTTCTTCACCTTGGCTTCCAAAGACCGCAATCCTTCGCACTCAGCCATTGTCCGTATGCTAGTCAGCCAGAATCTTCACAAATTCCCATTGTGCAGATCACAGCCGAGGTCTCAACCCTCTCTCTCTCTCGTCAAGACCTGCCACGCGCCGGCCCAATATGATATATCAGTCATCGGGGTTGCCCTACGCGTGGCGATCCCGGGTGAACGGAGACCGTCAGGCCGGCTCCACCTGCCTGCCAGCCAGTGCGCTCGCCGAGGTGGGTGTGAAAACGACGGTCCAGAACGGCGTTGCTGCAGCAGGGCACAGCACGCAAAAGACCATGCGAAGACCATGCGAAGTCATCTCCAATGATCAGCCTTCCCCAGAGTCTACAGTGGGGTCCCATCGGCGTGGAATGGACAAGACAAAAAGGGGCGTCTGAGGGCCAAGACTGCGATTAGATCAGCTCGGTTCACCAGCTTCCCACAACACGCTACTCTGCTGCAGGTGCTCAGAAAGTGGCGTGATTTCTGCGAGTGGGGTCAAACCCAACGGATAACGAACCACCAGGTCTTTTTACGGAAGATGAGTTAAAGTTGCCTTTCGAAACAATAGCCTGCATATTAAAAAATTACATAATACACCAGTCTTTCACGAAGAGTACGAATGCCCGTCACGCTCCACCGTCCCAGACGGAAGGACTACCACTAATCTTGCCAGTATCGAATTAGGAGGTAGGTTGGGTATGCCGACGGGCTCGGATGTTTTGAAGCTCCACTCAAGCCCTGAGCAAAGGGCGAGGGCGCCTCACATAGTTGGATGCTATGCTGTCTCTGACCTGCCAACATGAAATTAGCACAGCTTTTAAATCAAGTATCTACTAAGCACAACTTCCATACCGGGGGCTTACCTATATCTCTAAAGCTCAGCAAATGATAGGGGGCAGTATTTTCCCGCGCATTTGGAGGTAGCAGGATGCCTTTTCATGGTTGAATTTGGCATGACTGCGTTTGAATGCAAGCTCAAAGAGCGCCCTCTCTCATAGCATAGGACAAAACAATAGAGCGTTTAGGGGCAGCAAACTCTATTAAAACGACAAGGTTAGTACCCTAGGAGAATCCGAACGCGCCTGAACCTTAAGAGCCACGGCTTGATGGAAGTGATATTCTGGGCCAGAACCAAGTGAACATATATAACATCGGGCTGTCGTTGGACTGCGCGCCCATCACTATGGATGACATCGTCGCCGAATTCGTCGTTATATCCATGCCAGTATCGTCCTCCCCGCAGGCACTTAGCCCCACTACGTAGTATGTAAGAGCACCGGTTTCAAGATTAGAACTTAGGACAGCAGAGGTGTACGCGCTTGTAGAATCAACGGTGTTGCTTGGCCTTATACTTCCAATGCTAACAGAGACGGCACCTGCAGTTAATCGTGTTAGTATCAGCGCGCCTAGGCCGACGGCTTTGTCTCAGCTCAACTACTACGACTATTAACTTTGCGCCGCCAACTCCTATGAATGTGCCACATTTATATCCCGAGAGATTCTCAGCCCTGTATAGCTAGAGATAGATACACAGGAAAATCTTTGCAAAGACACATATCCCTTGCACTGCCCGGCCTAACTCGCCTCACCTCCGTCCATCTCGTCAGATCCGGGGTTAGCTGTTGTCAGAGGAGCTTCCCCGGTGGTTTTTTTGGGGCCCGGCATGGCACTGCCTCTTCCAGTATCCCTTTAACTCATCTTTGAGAGTGTATTCTTGTTGTCTCGCCCAGTCTTGTGCGTTCCTGAGACCCCTCCGACCGTCCTTGAAGCTCTGGTGAGAACCTGTGAGGTTTGTAGAATTGATTGGATATTGGTGGTATTGAAGTCGTCCATCCTCAGATGATTTAGCAGCATAGTGTGCAAACAAGTTGAGATTAGTGCCATTTGTTGTAAACGTCATGATTTCTGAATGGCCAGGTGGATCGGGTTTTCCAATGTAAGAAAGGGCTTGGTTCCTCGCGTAAACCATGGCAGCTCCGTCATAGGAACTCTGCAGCTTTGCTCCATCCATGTCCTTACCACGGCTTCCCCATTCACCTGCCAGCTGCGGCAGTGTTAGAGAGTCAGGTGCATCCTTGTAGAGTACCGCTCCCTTGATGTGCTCGTCGATTGGGAATGGGTAGTACTCTTGCATCTCCAGACCTTCGATGAAGTCAGGCTGCGGAGCAGATAAGCCATTGTTCATACCAGTGTCGTTTGGAAATCCGGTGAATGCGTGGTTGAATACTTTGGTATGTGCCTCGTCCTGGTACTCCTTCAAGAGCTTTCCATTGGTCCTGATGAGCAGAGTCGCTTCGTTACGAGCCCCCTCGACTTCTCGAACATATTGGTTGTACTCTGACTTGGTTGGCGAAGGTGAATGCCGGGGCTGAAGATGATTTTCTTGAATAAGTCTAATGTTTGAAGGTGGCTTGGATGACCGGGAGTTGAGGATGCCGTTTTTGTAGGCCCGTATGGCGAAACCTGATGTAGTTGTCGACGTTGTCCTTGTTGACGATGACTCGGCCACAAAATCCGTGGTGAGTGACGCCGATACGTTGATACGTGCCTTCTTCTTCGCCATCTTGTCAAAAGTAGCCAAGTTTTCTCGCGTGAGCCTTGGGCGCTTTTGGCAGTTTCTGCTGTAGTGGTTTTCGACACTGGCCTGCTGTGTCTGCAAAATCTCAGTTGAGACCGCCTCGTTCTCACCCACGGTCCCGATTTCTAGTACGCCGACGGGTGAAAGCTTAGGAATCCTAGGCGGCTGTATATCTCCAGTCTTTCTTAGGTCATCAGCAACTCAATCTGCGTGGGAAGGTATTGCTTTTTTTCCTACCTCAGTAATCTCCTCTTCACTGATGCCTTCAATTGCACACCGTCGTGGACTCCCTCGTTTCACTAGTGTCGAATCACCCTCTGCCCTAGGTTGGGCCCACTGTTCACCACGAGGTTCAGGTTGCGTGCAATGAGCAGCACGCACAGCAGAGATTTGGCTGCTTCTTTCGAGCCTCGCCCTGATCCTCGAGGATCCTAAGGCCAGAGTCTTAGTGAAACGATTTGACCACGTATTGCGTGTACTATAGAATGCTTACGCCTTCTTGGGACCTTCAGCGCTAGGGACGCACTTTGTGCGATAGATGATCTGTTTGTAGATGCCGAGAAATGTGGCCGTTTGGTAGAGTGCAAAGGCGTTGTACGTTGTGCAAGGGCTTCACCGACTGGGGTTAGACCTTTCAGGCTCGCCGAACCATTTTGACGCGAAGGGTAAAACTGACAATCTTGTCCCCTCATGGCAAGAAATAAGCTAGTACGAGAAAGAATGGTATCAATTTTATAAATCTCGCAGTTACTTGATGTTTAGGTATTAGAGGCATCTGAAACACTGTGGCTATCACGGGGTTGTTTGTATAGTCTAGTTTTATAGTGTTGTTCCTTTATTTAGCATTGTGTATATCCCTTTGTTTGTATATTGCGCTACATGATTGCTTGCATATGCTGATAAAGAATGAAAGAAACGCTATGGCTAATCAGCGCACTCATGTATCAACATTAGACTGAAAGAATTCCCTATCAGTTTCCGTCTTGGAGCGGTCATCCACAAGTCCTCTCAGCTTCCGAACCGCACCTCTGGCAGCAGCGTAACAGCCTTTTCGCCATGTAGATTTACACTGGGATAGCTTTTATTAAAATATTTATGTCTTTTACAACTTTGCAGCGTCCTACAACATGAGTACATGCTGATACTGTCTGAGTATGCATTGGCTTCGGCAAGACGTGGGTAGTTGATCAGGTGTTCGCATACGATGAGAACGTTATTCACTAAGGCAAGGCTCTCGACCCAGCCCTGGAATTCTGGAATTAAGTGCGATCCCGACTTTGCCAGCAGACCAACGCTAACAGCACAGATAGAGATTAAAATCCGCCAGTCGACTTCCCAGCAATTTCGAGCCTCTTCGGACTTGGAGACGAGTAGAAAGCTGAAATGTAAGAGTCCGTGAGGCTAAAGATGAAGGGCATGGCTCGCTCAAAGCTGCATTGAGGTTCGGGAAGGCCGTCGCCTTTAGAGGGCTTTATGCCGTCGATTTCAACGAGAGAATCTGTTCCCTGGAAACCCCATACAACAGAAGCATTTCGGAGACAAGTCATGAACACCCCTGGTAAAGTATTGACTAACTTATCTTTCAATGATTTGGCTGAGACAGCCGCACCGGCATTAATTCCTGATGTCGATGTGTCGTCTAGGTCGACTGAACCGTCAAAGACAAATCAAACCGTCCTGTCTGTCCGATAAACTTCATCCTTCTTATTCAATTAATCTGCCATTATTCAGCTCCGAGAAGAGCCGGTACCTCAACCTCGAGCTCCCCGCCAAATTCCTCAATTATGCCAGCGCCAACGCCGGTAGCAAACGTGTTGCAATATGAGAACAAAGCATTCAACAGTGATACTAGTATCTAGGGGATGACTCAGTCCAAATATACACCTAAGCATCCACCCTTGAGGCCTTTAATATAAATAAGGCTCTTGACGTTTTGAAAGGACACATCAACCACGCGCAGTTTGGGCATGTGGTGCTAATAGTATATTATTATTGGCGTCTGTATGGCCACAAAGAGCTTTACTGTTAAGGATGAGGCGGGAAGTACTAGAACGGCGATATATCTTTGGCCTCTGGGGCTGTGCTTGCTCTAGAGCCGCCACCGCGCCTGTGTCCTGAAGTCCAGATTGAACCAGCACCTTATGCTGGGGCTAACAGCTCCGGAGGCGGGAAGGAGGAGAGGAGAGACTGTTGCGCTTACGGATCGGCTGCACATAATCCGGTATAAGGGTGCATTGGAGCTGTTCTTGCGCGGGACTCTTGGATTCCCAGTGCAATCACACTGCTGGACCCAATATCGATGAGAAAGTAAGGCGATGAGGGTCTCAATATGTACGTCGCGGGGGAGTGAGGGAGTGACGTCACCTTAACGAGGTGGTCGAACACCCACTGAGTCAATCCACTAACAGTTGGGGCTGAGGAGCAGTGACTGGGAGCAGCAGTGACTGGGAGGATCCACGGAGCTAGGTACCTACCTAGGTAGCTAGCTGTTGGGGCTTACTTGTACGACATGGAAAAGGAAGGAACCAGCCCCGCTACTCGGAGGCAGCCTAAAACCACCTGGGCAATTCTGACAGCAGCCACGCAATCAACTCAAGCCGACAAAGCTTCTTTCTCACCCTCAACAGCTACGATCATCGTGCTACTTGCCAGAGAAACCTCCAACCTCACCGTCAAACGATAACATCTGCGATGGGCGTACGTTCCCAGCACTGATCATCACCTGCCCTGCCAAGGAAACTGACCAGGTCCCACAGTTCGCTTCCAAGATGGCGGCGGCGGCAGCTGCCGGGGCTGTTTCCCAGAACATGGGACAGTCATCTGGAGCTCCTCCTGCTGGCGCTCAACAGGTGAACGATGCACCCATCACTTTCCGTCTTTCTGCCTGTGACTGAGGGCTAACAGGAAGCTTCAAGGGATATCCTCCGTACCCAGCCGCTGGTGCTGGCGGGTCTCAGCAGCAGCAGCAGCAGCAGCAATCTTACCCGCCACCAGCCGGCAGCTTCCAGGCCTACAGGCCCCAGGGCCCGCCGTCGGGAGCAGGTGTTGGAGGAGCACCAGGAGGCATGCAGGCCGACGAGAACCTCTTCCGCCAGAGCCTGGAGCAGTGCATCCGCGAGAAGAACCTCCAGAACATGCCCGCCTTCCGTGACCCTTCGTACATCACCAACGTCGCCCGGGTCGCTGGCCCCAAGGTAGAGTCGCTGTGCCGATCGTGGCAGATCCCGCTCGAGGTCGGCAAGGACATAGTACGCCTGGCCCTGTTCGACATCGTCATCTACGTCGACGACAGCGGCTCCATGCTGCCCAAGGGCGGCAAGCGCGTCAGGGACATGATGCGCGTCCTTAACAGGGCTGCCTATGCCGCCACCCTGTTCGACCCAGATGGCGTGACGGTCCGATTCATCAACAGCACCGCTCAGGGCGACAACATCCGCAATGAGGCCGACGTGAACCGCCTCATCGAGTCTGTCGACTTCCGGGGCCGCACGCCCATCGGCACCGAGCTTCGTCGCAAGATCTTAGAGCCCCTCGTGCTGCAGCGTGCGAGGCAGGGCCAGATGCAGGTCCCAGTTCTGATCATCGCCATCACAGACGGCGAGCCTGCGGGCGAAGACGATGACGCCATCTTCCGAGCCATCAAGGACGCCTCAGACGAGCTAGCCCGCACGCCCCTGGGCCCCGGCGCCATCGCCTACCAGTTTACACGTAAGCACCATCCTTCCCCCTTTTACGGATCCACGTCTGTCACGTTTTCGAATGTCTCAGAATGCGTCACTTTGGGACCCGTAGTAGATGATTAACACGCACTAGAGGTTGGCGAGGACGAGGAGGCCCGCCGCTTCCTTAACCGTCTTGACACCCATCCCCAGGTCGGAAGCCTCGTGGACGTCACCGCATCCCTCGAGATCGAGCAGGAGGAGATGACTCGTATCAACCCGTCGATGGCTCTGACGGCCGACTTTTGGACCCTCAAGCTACTGCTGGGATCGATCGATTCATCGTGGGATACTGCCGACGAGAATACTTCTCAGCGCCCGGGAGGAGCGGCGCCGCCAACGTATGGCAACCCATACCCGCCTTCAGCTGGTTCCCAGGGAGGCGGATACGGAGGAGGCTACAACCAGGCATACGCACCGCCGGCAGGTCCTCCACCAGGAGCACAGGGTCAGCCCGGGGGATACGGCCAGCCCGGAGGATATGGTCAGCCGCAGCAGCAGCAGGCGTACGGACAGCCACCGGCGGGCTATCAAGGGGGTGGCGGTGGATACCAAGGCAATGCCCCCCAATCGTACCCTGGTGGACCACCACGTCCTGGTCAGGGAGGTGCGGCGTATCCTGGCCAGCCGAAGTGGTCATGATGGCAGTCGTCACAGCGGAGAGGGCTCGGTCTTTGGCTGGTAGCGGTCTCGGGTAGATGCTGAGAATGCGTGCGTTGGCGAGAGGCTGCAGCCAGCACGAGCACCCTCCAAGTCAGTATTCGGTTCGGCCGTCAGCCCTCTTAATTGCTCTCCTTTCTGCCTAGAAGACAGTGATAATTTATCCCTATTAATTCCGTTCCTAAGGGCCAATGCTAATGTCGGTTAATAATTGTTGGCCCAGAGTCAAGAACTTGAATTGCCTTGATTGCTTGGTAGTAATAGCCCAATTTTGCCATGGAGTATAAGGTGTCCTTTTGGCTTCTTGCTCTACATGATAGACCAAAGCTGGCCCCGTTGACTGTGTCGATATTTTGGTACAAAACACTTTGAAGGTCCTTTCTAGGTTTCGCTGTTTTGCCTCTCTTGCAATTAACAAGAAAATCGCTCTCAATAAGAGAATAGTTCCTGCAAATGCATGCGCTGCTATACAACGTTCACCCAAGTCTGGCAGAAGGGCATCATCGATTGGAGGACCTGTTAATACTCTGAAGCTCACAATCGCGAATACCGTCCCAATCCGAGAACCTTGTTTCTGCAGATCCATGGTAAAAGAAGCTGATACTGATGGGAAAAAGGCTTGAATTCCACCAAGAATAACACCACAAAACGAAATCCATGCGTGAAGCCGAACGGGCGATGAGATTGTAACACAGTAAAGCAGTAAATTGCCCGATGTTGTAGTTGCCGGAACGAGCATGGTGAGGGGCCCAGCGTGGCCAGCTAGAACATTTGGTAAAATATGAGCGATAGTGCCCATACCATTCATGATCACGACAATATACCAACTGAGAGTGCGAAATGTAATGATGAATACAATATGCTTGGGACTATTTGTTGGCCAACGGCTGATTTCAATACTCATGTCATTGTTGCATGTCCAAACATAAGCAAGGGGAGGTAGGAATATTTATGCTGTCTAATAAGCTTATCTCTGATGCAATATGTAAGGGAATTGTAGCATGCATAAGCACTAAGAAGAAAGTTTATTAGACACGACTTAAGTGTGTCTGTGGCCCAGAATGTCCTCTTTTCGCCCCCTTGATCTTCACAAAGAAGAGATTCCGAGATGACTGAAATACTTAAATCCCACCCGGCACTCCTCATCATTGACATGCAAAACGGTTTCTGCCACCAAGAGGGTTGCTTCGGCAAGCTCGGGATGCCAGTCTCCAACCACCTCGCCATCGTTGAAACCATCAACAAGCTCCGCGCGGCGAGCCACGCCGCCAAGATTCCCGTCATCTTCACCCGCCTTTGTTACAATGAAGACTACTCAGACGCCGGCGTGCAGATGGAAGAACAACCTCAGATCAAGGAACTACGCGGTCTCATTCGGGGCACTTGGGATGCTGACGTCCTTGACGAGCTCGCTCCCGATACGACTCGGGGCGAAATCGTAATCAACAAGAACCGCAATTCTGCGTTTTTCAACACGGACCTCGAAGATCTGCTGCGCAGTCGCGGTGTCAACCAGCTCCTGTGCACGGGTGTTGGCAGTAACGTCTGCGTCGAATCGACGGTACGGGACGGCGCGGCGCGAGACTACTACTGCAAAACACTCAGCGATGCTACGGCCACTCTAACGATGGAGGATCACAATGCTTGCGTGAAGAGCCTGGTCTGGTTTGGTGGCGTTGTTACGGCGGATGATGTCCTGTTTGCCTTAAAGCAGAGGCAAGAGAAAGGGTGAATCAAGTGTTGCCTTGAGGTCGTGAAATCAGACCTGGGCAAGGCCTTGAGAAGTGCCATGAAAAACAACGTCGTAGGCACTTTTTCATCAATTAGGGTGGATTATGCATTAACACAAGGAAATGATAGTGGCAAGATTATTTGTTTTATGCGAAACCCTAACTCTTCATTTGAATGAAGAGATGAAAACCTCATCATCGGTGGCAGGGAGAAGATAAGATGGTAAAGGATACAACACTGGTACCGCAGCCCTGAGAACAATCCTTTCTCAGCAAAGCAACTCTGTTAAAAACATTATTCGCTCGCTCAGCAAAGAGAACCAGAACTCTCTTCCCCGGAATCGACGGCTGTTCTCACGTGGAGATCCTCGAAAGTGAACTCTCCGACCATGCTAGGATGGTGCATTGCCTGAGTGGTGCAACGCGTATCTTGTGCACCATTGGTAGCAATGAAGATACACCTGGGATGGGTATGCATCGAGATGCAGTGGATGCAATTCTCGCTGCTTTGCAAGAGTCAAAGGAGGGAACGACTGGGGCATGGAAACGACCACATATGACAATCCTCTCGTCCAAATCATTAAGCAAAACCTTGACTATACACACCAACCGCGGTTGATTCACTGGCTGCTCATGAGTACTCTCAATCGTATTCAATTCAACTTGGTTTTCACAGAGACGATACTCGTGTCGTCGTATTTACTCTCTGTCACCTTGATGCACGCCCTATTCCTCTTCGAAGGGGGGGTATTCAGGCTATACAGTTTTAACTGAACGACCCGCGCCCAATGCTTCATACGGAGACTTGGGAGCAGCGATGGCAGAGCTGGTCTTTGCGCCGGTTGAAACCGAGATTAAACCGTGACTATAGCGAGTCACAAAGGCATGGAACTTCTGGCTCTGAAGACCAAATAAATACGAGGGATGATCACAGGATTACTCGGTCGACTTATACCCGGATATTGGGGTTAATTAACGCGGCAATTAATATAGCCGCAGTTAAGAGTGCAAAGATGTTCAAGTGAGATTCAGAGGGTAATTATCAATATTTAAATTGTAGCCTGTTATTCTACAAAGCATACCGGAATTGTCGGTCCTCCCTATCCGTTAAATCACTCTTAAGTGCACCTGTCTCATCCAGCAACACTTGCCCCCCACGTGCATTCTGAGCCTCCTCATTACCAGCATTCTTTTCTGTCTCCCGCTTGGAATTGTCCTTGTCGCACACATATCGATACCAAACAATAGTTAAAAACAACAAACACCACGTCGCAATAGCCGTGACAACCCCTGAGAAGTATCTCGGCTTGTGCGTCCACAACTGCGGTGCCCCAATACACCCTGCACAATACCCGATAAAAAACATGGCATTGACGATGGACCGCTTCGTATTTCCTTTGACGTTCGATGCTGTCAGGGAGATGAGAATGGACCACGGGGCAGTGATGCAGGATGACAACCACGAGGCGGCGATCATGCCCCAGCCAGAGTCCAGGGACAGCTTTAAGAGACAGATGGTGCCTGCTAGGGGTGGAATCACGAGGGCCAGGGCCACAAGTGTTCGGTTTCGTGGCATCAAGACGCATCCAAGCACGCCAATCCAGAGCATGGTGATCTGGACTGCACCTGATGGAGCCGTGTATAACATTGTGTGGTACTTGTCGTACCCGATGTTGTTGATCACAAGGGAAGCGAACTATCATACAGTTAGCAGACATTGGTCGGCATTTAAGATGAGCCCGGAAATAAATATTTACCGTGAGTACGGGCGATTGCATGGTTACGAGCACCCCAAACGCAAAGACAAACCATGACTTGGGATCGGACAGGGCCTCCTTCAGCTGGGTCACTGAGAAATTGGTCTTGTCGCCGCCCTCTCGATCTTGGACCATCCGCAGCGACAAGACTTCTTTTTGCCGAGCGTCAAGAAACCATGCGTCTTTAGGCCCATTAGGCATGAGAATAAAGAAGACGACTCCGGCAGCCGAGGTCAGGGCCCCACAAATGAGGAACAGCACTCTCCAGGGTGCAAGAGTCAAAGACATGTTCTTCCCAATACCATACATGAGCAAGCAGCCGATGATTTGTGCCAGACCGTTCATGGTGATCCAGAGCCTATAGAGGATGTAAGGACTTTGTGTCTTTCATTCGAGAGGTCCTCAAGTGCTTCCACTTACGCTGTCCGCGAGGCATGTTCATCCTTGCGGTACCATACACTGGTGATCGTGATGAATGCCGGAGATACCGCACCCTCGGCAAATCCTAGCAGGAACCTGACGGCGGCGAATCCGGCGAAGTTGGTTGGAGCAGCAAGGCACATGCAGATAGCACCCCAGACGACTACCGTAACGCCAACAAATTTGGTAAGATGGAGTCTGCTCATCAAGTAGACAAATGGATACTCGGCGACTAGCTGGCCAACATAAAATATGGAACTGCACCAAGAGTACTGCTGGCTTGTCATGTTTAAATCCGTGATAAGACCGAAGATCTGTCAACTCAGTTAACGATGAAGTCCCCAGTCACGAGACCTTCTTTGTTCAAGCACAAAACTTACACTTGCGTAGCTTAGACTCTGCTTGTCCAGATACTGAAGAAAGAAGACGACACACATCATGGGCAGGATTGTAAGATCAATCTTGCGCAACACCGCTCTCTCTTCCTCGGCAGTGTAGGACTCCTCGATGTCCACAAGACTGCCGGGCTTCTCGTCGAGATTTGCGCAGTCCGACGCATCTTGGGCAGAACTTGAAGTGCCTTTTGTTTCTGGCGACTTGTCATCAATTGAGGAGGTCATTGTAAAGTTGCTGTCTTGATCGAGTAGTTGTAGTGGTAAGATAGAAGGACAAGTTCGCATCAATCGACTTCGTTTATAGTCGCGCTCCCAAGCGGGTTTATTATCTTCAGTGGAACCGGGTGTCAGTCGCTGCTAACAGTCTGTACTTTCTCATCAATTTGCTGGTAATTTGGCGACAATCTGATACGAAATGATGATCAAGTGGCCCATGTCACAATCATTGGGCGGACATGCGATAAGCAGCCGGCTTCAGGCCTGAACCGCATGCCGGAGTATGGCCGTATGGAGAGGGGTACGCTGGACCAAGTCGTTTTTTGCGACAAAACGTCGTTTCTCCAAATTTTCTCCAAAACGTGCAAATTTCCCACTAGACCTACCCTACCCAAACTGCACTTTACATTAAACCCACCCCACCCAAACTATACTTTATATTAAATTAGAGCTTATTTTAAATTATGCTTTAATATAAATAATAAATAAATAAATAAATAAATAAATAAATAAATAAATAAATAAATAAATAAATAAATAAATAAATAAATAAATAAATAAATAAATAAATAAATAAATAAATAAATAAATAAATAAATAAATAAATAAATAAATTAAATAAATAAATAAATAAATAAATAAATAAATAAATAAATAAATAAATAAATAAATAAATAAATAAATAAATAAATAAATAAATAAATAAATAAATAAATAAATAAATAAATAAATAAATAAATAAATAAATAAATAAATAAATAAATAATAAATAAATAAATAAATAAATAAATAAATAAATAAATAAATAAATAAATAAATAAATAAATAAATAAATAAATAAATAAATAAATAAATAAATAAATAAATAAATAAATAAATAAATAAATAAATAAATAAATAAATAAATAAATAAATAAATAAATAAGTATTAATTTAAAATATATAAAAAGGAATTTAAATTTATAATAATTAATTAATTTCTTAATTATTTTTAATAATATATAAAATCTATATTATTATATTATTTTAAAGCTTTTATAAAGCTTTAAAATTTAAATAAAATAAAACATTTTTATTTTTAAAAATATATTAAATTTTTTATTATTATTATTAATTTAAATATAATTAATTTAAAGTATTTTAAATTTTATAAGAATTATTTATTAAAATATAATTATTTTAATATTTTAATATCTTATAATTAAAAGAATTAAATTTTAATTATTAAATTAATTATTAAAGATATATTTAAAATTATTATTAATAAATTTATATAAATATAATATATATATTATTTAATATTTAATAAAATAAATTTAAATTTATTATAATATATATATAATATAAAATAATAATAATTATATTTATAAATATTATTAATAATTTTAAATAACTTTTTTAATATAATTAATATTAATAATTAATATTAAAATAATTATTTTAAAATATAATAATTATATTATTAATTATATTATATATTAATAAATATAATAAAATTAAAATAATTTATTTAATAATTAAATATAAATATTATAATTTAATATAAAATAATAATAATATAATAAAAAATAATATATTTAAATTATATATTATAATATTATATTATAATATATAATAATATTATAAAAAATATATTTATATTATATATTAAATATTAATATTAAATAAAATAAAATAGATATATTAATTAAATTTAATTTATATTATAAAAATATTAATATTTCTTTATTTTATTTATATTTTAATATATTAAAATAATATTTATTAAATATTTAAGTATAATTTTAAATTTAATTATATTATTAAATTAAAATATTAATAATTATATAAATAAAATATAATAAAGTTTATTTATATTCTTTAAATTTCATTATTAAATTAAAATAATAATATTTATTATAATAAAATTAAAAATAATATAAATTATAAATAATATTAATTAAAAATATTATATATAACTTTAAATAATAATTATTTAACTATTTATAAATTAATATTATATTAAAAGCTATTAATTTATATTAAGAATCTTAATATTAAATTATATTTCTTTATATTAATATTATTAATAAATTATTAAATTATTATAAATAAACTTATTTTTAATTTAATATTATTAAATATTATATTTAAATATCTTTATTATATAATTTAAATAAATAATATAAAATTATTATTTTTTAAAATATTATATAATATATATAAAATTTATTTTTATTTTTATAAATATATAATAATTATAACTTAATATTTTAGAATTATTTAATTTAATATATATTATTATTATTTAATAAAATAAATATATTTTATTTTATATATAAAATGAAATAATAAAATAAAAAATAATTATAAAATTAAATATTAAATATAATAAATAAATATTTTTTAAAATAAAAATAATTTTAAAAAATAATTTAAATTTAATATTATTTAAAAAATTAATATATTTTTAATTATATTTAAAAAATATAAAATTAAAAATAAATAATTTTAAAAAATAAAAAAATAATTTAAATAATTTAAAACTTTTAAAATAAATAATATATTAAAATATTAAAATTTATTTATAAATAATTAATAAAATAATTATAATTATAAATTATTAATTATTTTTATATTTTAAAAAATTAAAATATAATAAAATATAAAATAAATAAATATTATATTAAAAACTTTAATATTAAATTATATTATTTTATAATAATATTATTTTTAAACTATTAAATATATATATATTATTTAAAATAAATAATAAAAAATAAAATATATTTTATATTTTAAATATATAATAATATATATATATATATATATTATATTAATTAATAAAATTTAAAATAATTATAAAAATAAATATTTAATATAATAAATATATATTTTAAAAATATTAAATATTTATTTATTATATTTATTATATTTATTATATTTATTATATTTATTATATTTATTATATTTATTATATTTATTATATTTATTATATTTATTATATTTATTATATTTATTATATTTATTATATTTATTATATTTATTATATTATTATATTTATTATATTTATTATATTTATTATATTTATTATATTTATTATATTTATTATATTTATTATATTTATTATATTTATTATATTTATTATATTTATTATATTTATTATATTTATTATATTTATTATATTTATTATATTTATTATATTTATTATATTTATTATATTTATTATAAAAATCTTTTTTAAAAAAGATTAGGGTTAAGGTTAGGGTGAGGGTTAGGGCAAGGGTTAAGGTATTTTGGCTTAGTGGGGTGCAGAGGTGGGGTAAGTCTAGTAAGGAATTTTTTCATTTTTAGAGAAACCGACGTTTTGTCGCAAAACACGCCTTGGTCCATTTTAGAGGGGATGTGTTGCTTTTGCGGAGAGTTCCGAAGATCAGCCGACACCGATGGAAGCCGGACCCTCGAAATAGACTTTGTTTCGTCTGTCGTACCCCGACTTTCTCGTCGTGACATCAATCAATTCGAGCAGCTTGAGAACCGACCTCTGAAATGGTTACCGAAGCACAGCTCAAGCCCTGGCTGCGGCCAAATCGGAAAAGCTACATCTTGACCAACGCCAGCGTCGTCGACGTTGCCAACGGCTCGATTCGCAAAAAGGCAGCTGTCAAAATAAAAGATGGTCTCATCATCTCGGTTGAAGATACTCCCCGCCTCACCTCCGATGCCCAGAATGAGGGTTTCCAGGCCATCGATTGCCAGGGCAAATTCCTGAGTCCAGGGCTCATTGATTCGCACGTCCATATCATGGCCGTCCCAGGCTTCGGCGATCTCTCCAAGGCATTTGGAAACCCCAACGATGTATCGGTGCTCCGTCAGCCGTATGTTTGCGCGCAGATGCTATACCGGGGCTTCACGACAGTGCGGGACTGTGGCGGCGCACTTCTGGCCCTGAAGGAGGCCATTGAGGACGGTGTATTCCCGGGCCCTCGGCTCTTCATCGCAGGCCACGCACTCTCCCAGTCCGGGGGACACGCAGACTACCGCGGGCCTCACGACGACAGCATGTGCTGCGGCGGTACCACTACTGGCTTAGGGAGGATAGCAAACGGGGTACCCGAGTGTATGCAAGCAGTCAGAGAGGAGATCCGGACTGGTGCGGATTTCATCAAGATCATGGGCTCGGGCGGGGTGTCAAGTCCGACGGACAAGATCGACCATCTCCAGTTTACGGGTTCCGAGATTAGGGCTATGGTGGAGTGTGCTGCGAATGCAGGGACGTACGTGACTGCACATGCCTATACGTCCCAGGCGATACGGCACTGTATTGAGAATGGGGCTAAAGGTATCGAGCATGGCAACTTTATCGACGAGCCAACGGCCAAAATGATGGCGGAGAAGGGCTGTTTCTTGACACCGACCCTCGTCACGTATGCTGAGATGGCATCGCCCAAGTGGAAGGGGTACCTGCCTCCAGAGTCTGTCTCGAAGAATGAGGCCGTGTTGCAGGCCGGACTGCAGGCGCTCAAGATTGCCTCAGATGCTGGCGTGACCATTTGCTACGGGACGGACCTACTTGGGCCACTTGGAATGGCACAAACATATGAATTCGCCTTGAGATCGCCAGTCTTGTCACCACTGGCCGTGCTGCAGAGCACGACTATCAACCCTGCTCGTCTGATCAGACGGGAAGATTCGCTGGGTCAGATCAAGCCTGGCTTTGAGGCAGATATTTTGATTCTGGAGTCGAACCCACTGGATGATGTTACTATTCTTGATAATCCCGAGAAGAACGTCCTTGCCGTGATCAAGGAGGGCAGGATACAGAAGAGCAGGTGGGAACCCTTCATTGAGGATGCTATTGCACCAGTACGTATCAAGTCGTCGATATAGACGAACAAAGTGCAGCCCGATGCACAGCTCTTGAGATGACGACAGGTTCAACCGAGTAGGCTGTTAATCATCAGTTATTATCGACTGGGCTTCTGAGCGACACACATCGTGTAGTTAATTTATGAAAGGTTTTGAGGATGCAATTCGTCCGGTATCCATGACGAAAACTGAGGAATAACAGGCGAGGTCTCAGGGCACAGAATCTTCAAAAGGCAATCTAAGACTTTACATCCCTGCCTCAGGGAGAACTTCATGGAATGTCATAAGTTTTGCTGGGCGGTGTGGGAATGAATAACCTGATTGAAGGGGGCCATCATTTCGCTTGACATAAATAGTGGTCAACGCCGCTTGATTGCATAATACGCTACCCCTCAGCTATTTATCTGTCGTTTTACTGGTTGATGTGCCCGTCTTTCATAATCAGCGATCCCTTTAAAACAGCTGAAGTTTCAGGAATGTCTTTTTTAAGTTGGATAGTCTGCAATTACTCAGCTTGCAGAGTGTCTGGGCACTGCAAGTGAGCTTACGCCCCCATCAAAAACCCACCAACTATGCCCAGGAGACGACCTCATGGAAGTCCATGATTTCAAAGACGAAGTGGAGTCGTGACCCCGTTCACCTCGACGCCATTATTGGTAGTGGACATGGGAAATGGAAACACGGTGCAGTCGGTCTTTGAGCGCATAGTGTCGGATCGCTTCTCAGCTAGGGTTTCATCCAAAGTCCACGAATACTTGTGTACAGAGTATGTTGGAGGCCGGACAACCCCTCACGTAGGCTCATGTCTTTAGGCGGGAAAGTCCCACAGAAGTACATGCTGCACTTCTTCCTAGTGTTATCAGGTCGAATAGCTGCTATGCAGCGACTCTCGAAAAGCCTCTGGTCTCTTGTGGGTCAAAAGTCGCCGACGCTCAACGCCGTCCGAGACGAAAGGACATGGCCGTAAAATGAGAGAGCTTTGTAACCACCGGTAAGGCAGAATGTATGACCCTAGCTAGGCAGCAGCTAAGTTGTACAAGCGAGGGTGGTTTGTGTAACTAGTCAACGGTCTGGGGGCCGACTTTACCGGTCAGGTCCCTGTTTATAACAGCGAATGCGTGTTCTTTCCCCCTCCCGCTCCCCCCTTTTTTTTTCTGTCTTTCAGAGTTCTTCTGCGTCATTTCCCTAACAGCACCGCCAAAACTCAGCCCATTGAACCATTTACCAGAACAACTTGAATCGCAGGCTGCCGCAATGGCAACTCCAACATCGGCAACACTGGCCAGTACTACTACCAGAACGCGGAATATCCTCGGTCCTCTCACAACAGTGTTCACTGCGCCACAAGATTGCAACTTTGCCCTCGTTCCTGGGACTTTTTACAAACTTGCCTTCAGAGCACAAACTTGCTTTGGTGATGATGTAAAAGATGTTTCAACTTGTTGGCCGCAGGCGACTACTACCACGTCGCTTAATGTTCCTCAGCTCGACGGCTGGGGCTTTTACTCTCCTGGCCTTTCATGTCCTGCTGGATACACCAGTGCATGTTATGCGACCCAAGGGTCTGTTACGGGCTGGAGTATGCAATTCGCAATGGACCCGGGAGAAACGGCGGTTGGCTGCTGTCCGACGTATGTGCGGATCTTGATCCTTCGTGTGTATGGCATTGTGTGTGGATCCTAACGCCTGCTTGAATGTTTCCAGAAACTTCTCTTGTGCAATGTTTGAAGGTGGTCGACAAACCTGTATCCACACCGCCTCGGACACGGAAAGCTTTCTAACGGCTCATTGTACCAAAGGCAGCTTCATTTCTGTAAGCTATCCAACGTTTCCGATTGTATTCACGACAGACTCGTCAATTACCTACGTGACGAGCCTCGCTGTTGCGGCACCAATGATTCAGATCAACTGGAGAAGTGAGGATTTGACACTGTCCACTCATTCCACTTCTTCACTCACACCATCAAGTTCAAGTCCAAGTTCATACTCAAATGGCTCTATTTCATCAGGTGCCCTAGCTGGTGCTGTCATTGGCGGGGTGCTAGGGGCTTCTGCCATTGCAGCAGCGATTTTTTTCTTTATTCGACAACGGAAGAAACGTAACAAAGTGGAAAACATTTTTACGGAAGCGAGAGGGAATGAAAAGCAAGAGGGCGGCCCCAAGGGTATGACTGAGCTACCAGCGAACCAACGCCCAGTTGAGCTCACGGACATTCGAGATGCCAGTGAGCTATTGGGATATCAGGGGCTTGCAGAGCTGTCAACGTCATGAAACACGCCTTGTATGGTCCAATGTTCCATGGGTATTGATTATCAGCCGTGGCCAACAAGCAACACGGGGCTAATGTGAATACATTGAACCATCTATCTCTCGTGACGGAGTTTCAAGAGCCGCAGGAGAGGAGAAGTAGGATTCAAGTGCTGTTTAAAGTAGTACCAGGTTTAAGTTCGGGAACAGTGCAAAGGGGCGAGGTACAGATGCTTCTGAAAACAAACTTGCTCACTTCAAATTGTTTTCCTTGTTTATTTTCTAAGAGAAATAACCTTGTAACAGATGCGGTGATTGGACATGGGAGCGATACAACGGTAGCTCGGCCGTCAAGCCGATGAGAAATGGAGGAGGCGAAGAGCGTAGCTAGTCACAAGTAAACATAAACTCCATAAGTCCTTAATTTGTTGAACGGATGATGATACCATTGAATCGTCGCTCCTGAGATTAGCCAATTGATATTCCTGAGGAGATCGCGAGTTTACTTTCTCGATGAAAGACATGTGGAGCTGATACCTACCTAGGTACATTGGTATGTACCCAAGGACAGATCTGTATTCCTCCCATCTCCGGCTGACCTTCCCAATGCTCCATTGGCGGATGGTAGGCTAGCAGAACCACGCAGGCAGGCAAGCACCTGTGGCTGTCCGCTGACCCCCCCCCCCCTCCTCCGACCCGCCTATCTTGGGAGGGGTGACATGCAAGCTGATAAAGATACTCGGTACTTACCTGCCCATCATATATAAACACACTAAACTTGAAGCAACACACCGACAGATGCGTCTTCTCACATCCACAGCAGTCCACAATCATTGCCAATTCAACACACTCGTCTTTCATGTGGTTTGAAGAAAAGGGCTGTAAGTCGCCGTCCTCTCTTTTCGCGGGAGGCGCTTTGTAATTAAAGCGAATAACACAACGATAATCACTGGTCGTAGTCCCCACCGTCAGCAAAGAGTCCCCGCACATGCAGCACGAGGCACTGCATGCAGCTCCATTCCCCTCGCATTGAAAACGCAGACGTAGTAGCTCTTGGAGGAAATGATTGACATGATCGTTGGCACCCGCACCGGCACACATCCCACACTTTGTATTCATAAACACTGGTCCCATCTTAGGACACTTTTCCCCTAGACTGGCTCCTTCACCCACGGACTCCAATACTTCTCTGCCATATACACATACACACTCAACAATAGCCACCCTTGTATTCTGTCTTATGCGCATACATTAAGCCAGAATAACGATAATGGCCGGTGTCGCCCCCGGAACAACCTTCACTCCAGGCTTGGACTTCAGCGGGCAGTCATACAGCAATCTCGCTAGGAAAGTGGAAGCCGATGTCTCACGCGCAAATGACATTATCCAGGAGAAGCTCCCACTTCTTGGTGAGCTCAAGGCTCTGCTTCAGATCAGCTTTGTGGACAACCCCCCCTTTTTCATCGACGCACGATCTGGCACCGCGTTTATCCTCACTTCGACGAACGACGAGCCTGACACGAAACTAAACATCAAGCCCGAGTACATTGCACAGTTCCACGACGGCAAGCTTGAGCCACGATACGGGCTTTTCAAAGATGCGTTCTTCAACGAGGCGTCCATGCCCTCGGGCAGAATTCCCGTGGCTATCAAGTTTGCCGATCTGCTGACTCCGAGCCCTCCTGTGCCGCCGAAGCATGCTGATGCATTCGCCCGGCTGCCACAGCCAACTGAGGACATCGAGCAGGTTAAGCGAGATATCAAGGAGTTCGGATACGGTATTGTCAAGAACGTCCTGACGCCCGAGCAATGCGACATCATGAAGAAGGCCGTACAGGAACAGGCCGCAGGCGAGCGCGAAGCGGGCATCGCACAGATGGACGGCGGCCCCAAAGCCGTCAACCGTTAGTACCACTTTTCTCCCGCTACGGAACCCCGTCTATCATGTTTTGGAATGTTCTAGAATGCAGCAGTTTAGCATTCGTAGGAAGACTAACGTCACCATCAGAGCGGCTCTGGACTCTGGTTAACAAGGGGGATGACTTCTTGGACCTGCTCAACCACCCCATCATCGACGAGATAATCCCGTGGTTCCTGGGCGAGCACGCCATCATCACGACGTACACGGCCAACATTGCGCGGCCGGGCAACCTGCCCATGCAGCTGCACACGGACCAGGTGGCCGTGCAGCCGCCGATCCGCGACCTAGCCTTCGGCATGAACATCATGTTCTACCTGGAGGACGTGACCGAGGCGAACGGTGGGACGCGCGTGTACCCGGGGTCTCACCTGGGGCAGATCGCGCCGCCCGACATCTTCACGGTGGAGGGGACGGTGGCGGCAGCGGCGCCGGCCGGGTCGGCGCTGGTGTTCGAGAGCCGGCTGTGGCACGCGACGGGACCGAACCGCGAAGCCACCGGCTCGCGGCCCGTCATCCTGCTCTTCTTCATGCGGTCCTTTATCCGGCAGCAGGAGAACAACTTCCTGTCGCTGCGCAAGGACGTCTGGCCCAAGCTGTCCGACCGCGTCAAGCGCATGCTAGGCTTCTACACAACGGGCGCGCTCGGCGGCGTCGACGGCGAGGTGAGGGAGGGCCTCTTTGTCGAGTGGAAGGAAGGAGTGGGCAAAATGCGCGCGCCTCATAAGGGGTAAATTTTAGTATGTCGGCATTGGGAGTGGAGCTATATTGCATTTGAAGCTAAAATGAAAATGACTTTATAAACAATAGCTGATTAGTTTAAAGTAAAGGAATTATATGGTTAAGAAGCACTTGTAAGACCTATTATAAAAGATAAAATAAAATAGGATAATTTAATTAAGAAACATTTGATACATTATCCATTTAGAAATTTATTAGGGATTAATATCTATACCTAGTTAAATTTAATGACTTGTCGAGGAGTTAAGTTGAACTGTTATCATGGCGGTATGGGCCAAACGCGTGTACCGGCTGTCATGATTGGATCCACTCTCATGCACGATGCAACTGTTGGCTGTTGGCGATGCGGCTCTTGGCCAGCTGGAGGCCGTCAGGCAGCCACCCCGCCCACTATTGCGACTTTTTTCATTTGAGAAGCGGCATGCCACACAGATCGACTGGACTTGACCTACACAACAAGCTGTTACATGTGTGCAGGTGATACTTGGACATCATGACCGCACCGTCGAGCTCGTCCAATGCCCGCTATAAGATCCCTGATTGGTTTGTGGAGCGCAATGTGAAGACGCCAGCAGACCTTTCTGCGGCCCCCGAGCAGATCGTCTTTTGCAACTGCGCCTGTTGCAAAGAGGAAATTGCCGAAGACGAGGGCAGTGACGCGGATCTCGTAGACGAGGCGTGCCCTGATAAAGCAGAGCATGACGTTGAGGATGATGGGGACAAAGAGCTCGATGATAGCTGTGGCTCGTCGAGTGGCAGGGACCTGAGCACAGACAAGATAAGGTACAGCACGTTCGCAAAGCTCCGCGACATGACTGCAGCAGCTTTTGTGACCGACCGCGGCGGGAGACTGTTACGTCCAGAGGCTTCGGCGGTCGTGTTCCGCATGGAAAGAGAAGTCACAACCACATACTTCGAGTACGACTACAATAAACACAAGCGCATCCTCAGGACAAGAAACACTAGTGAAAGTTGCATGGAACTAGTGTGGATGGGCCGGGCTGTCGAGCGGGTCGCGAAGGCCCTTGGCGTGTCACTGGTTGCCCTGGACCTTGACGATCTTGAGGAGCTCGGCTGTGAGTTCTATCATCAAGACAAGGAAGCACAGAGATGTGAGACCGTGGGCGATGCTATAATACATTTGGCCTCGACGTTGGAAAGGCCCAAGGGGGATACTGAGGCGAAGCAAGATGGCAGCACAACAAGTGCCACATTAATGGAAGAAGGCGGATACAAGTATGAAGAGGCCTAAAAGGCTGAGGAGGCCCAAGAAGCTGAAGATGCCGAACATAAGATTGAAAATGAGGCCGAGGAGTTCTAAGAGGCTGCGAATGTCGAAAGTGCCGAGGATTTTGAGGACGATGATGAAAATGCTTTCATAAATTAGCAGCAATGGGAGCCCGATGTGTTTTCACTTTCGGCGTTCCTCGACCATTTCTTTGCTGCTCAGTCTGAGCTTAACGCCACCGCATCTTATTTATAATATATATTATTTCTTTTTTTAATATTTAAATAAATAAAGTTTAAATTATATAAGTATAAGTTTATATATTTAATAAAAAGAATCTTATAATTAAAAACTTTTTTATTAATTAATTTAATAAATTTTAAGTTTTATTATAAATTTAAATATAATAAATTAATAATACTTTTAATATATTTTTATATTTTATATTAATTAATTAATTATTAAAAATTTATTTATTTATTTAATAAATAAACTTTATTTTATTAAATTTATTAATATAATAATTATTATATATAATATTATTTATATATACTTTATTATTTTAATTAATTTTATTAAATTTATTATTATTAAATTCTTATTAATATTTATTATATATATAATATTATTAAATATTTATTTAATATATAATATTATATAAATAAATATACTTTTTAAATAATATATAAATAAATAAAAGTTTTTATATAAAAAATAAAAATATTTTATAATTTATATAAGCTTTAAATTATTATAAATAATATAATTATTATAATATAATATTTATTATTTATATTATAATTACTTTAAGGTGTAGTTAAATAATAAATATAATATATAAATTGCTATTATTTTTAGGGTCCTTAGCAAGGGTTATTAAAGAGCATTATATGCTTTATTTAATTAGCACGTGACCCGTGAGGCCCGTGCGCCTTACTAGTAATATTTGTAATACATTATCTTTATAATAGCTATTATACTTTTTTATTATTATTTAATATTAATATATATATAATGAAGATAATTTTAAATAATTAATTAAAGAAAATAATAATATAAAAGAAGCTTAAAATATATATAAGAGTTAAATATTATTAAATAAAATAAATATATTTAAAAGTAATTTAATAAATAAAAAAGATTAATAATTTTAATATATTTTATAATAATAAGCTTTATTAAACTTTAAAGATAATTAATTAAGGAATTTTATTAATAGCTTTATTCCTTATTATTTTTAATTTTAAATCTCTTATATATTATATTATTTAAAGAAATTTATATAATGCTTTTTTAATGCTTCTTAAACTATAAAATTATTATAAAAAAAATCAGAAAAGATATATTAAATAATTCGCGTTCATTCTTAGGCTTTCATTGCAAGAGACCAAATAACAACACAGTCTGCCTAGGCATTTCGTCCAGTACTTCAAACTCTGAGATTCTTCCTTGAGCCCTCTTTCTGGCAGAGTTCTTGCCACTTATACTCCTTGCGTCGTGTTCTCCCAGGGCAACGGCCCTGTGAAGTTCGCATATTTAATAATATCGTCTGCCATGTTGATGCCCTCTGGAATGGCATTAAGCCAAGTATTCTTGTAATCCGCATAATCTGACTCCCACATCCCACCCTCCAACTCACTCACTATGAGCTTTGCTGATGACTCAGTCATGGAGAGGAATCTTTTGTGGTCGACTAACGCACGACATGTTGCCTCTTCCCATGCCGCACGATCTTTAGGTCCACGCCTAAGGATATGATCTATCCACAACATCGCCTCCGCGGAAAATTTCGTAAGATCTTCCTCACCGTTTCTGTCGCGGCTAAATGTATCAGGGTTCAACGCCACAAGAGTGGTCAGAAGCGCCCGTCTTCCGCTGAGCACAGTCTCGAAGCACTCCAAGTCCAGCCGAGCAACCTTCTGCGCCCAGTCCTTGACGCATCTCTCGAGAGGAAAGAGAACTGTGTGCGACAAAATGCAGAAAACAACCCAGAATGTGATAAGGTAGGCATCCCATGCCTGCAATGTCCCTGCAATGTCGCTGCTCCAACCACCATCGCCCATTGGCCGAGAATGAGGAGACGGAGCAATGGTTTGAGCAATTGGGGCAACCAATTGCAACCTGCGAGCAAGCGGCGTTGTTGCAAACGGTGGTTGAGCAGCGAGTTAACGAGGATGCTCTCGCCATAGAAAGCCAGCCATTCAGATTCGTTCATGTGCAATGCTGCAATGACGAGCCTGTTGTGTTTGCTTCTGGTGCCGTCATTGTTATGAACAACCAGTCGTAACTCACGTGGCTTGCCTCCGCGGATGAGGAAGATGAAAAGGCCTGTCGTTGGTACAATGAGCAGGAATGCTAGGGACAGCCAGCAATGCATGAGCCCCGACACAACGAGCAGGCCAAGAAGGAGGGCCCATGGCATCGCGGAGATCAAACTCTCGATGAAAGTTCGCAAAGTTTGCTTTTGCTTTCCTGCGCTGGTTTCCTCCAGCTCAGACACTCGGACGACTGTAATCTTCTGCGGACGAGCCCAGTGCTGACTTATATTCTTGTCATTATTTTCAATCTTCGTTCTTTTTGCATTTCCCAAGCAGAGACGCAGTGTCTCAGGGCTCGCAGCATTATACACGTCGCCATATCGTCCGTCAAGGCAGATCAAACTTGAGGTAGTCCCGAACTGGTCCAGGCAGCAGGCATCTTCGGTGGTATGATTAGACAAGATCAAACGGCTGCCGGCGGGAGTGACCGGCCAAGACCAGAAAGGCGTGCCGCCGCTTAGATCGAAGGAGTGCAGCGTGCGTGGAGTGTCGAGGAAGTCCAGGAGCGCGGAGAGAGGAAGGATGTTTGCTAGCGTTGACACCCAGGGGTATGCCTTAATGGCATCCCAGAAAATATCCCGTGCGTGGTTCATCGTATCGTTAGCACCAGTAAGTGGTCAGAAGAGGTCTTTGGGCATCTGAAAATTCGGACCATCTGGGCCAGGGCATATAAGTACACTCATATTTTCAACAATTCTGTGATAAAAACGACCGTGTATATTACCTGATTGCATCCTTGGTATGATAACAGTGGCGGTCAAGGCCAGCGGGGCTTTCCGTCGTCAAGAAGAACATCCAGGGGCAGGTAGCGACGCCCACGTCGTCGGACTCCGAAAGAAGCCACGGCTGAGTATGAACACACACGTAGTTTGTGTAATCCCACCGCCTTCACAGATAAATTTGCAGGAGAGTGTACAGCTGTACAGCCGTGGCGCTCCACTGGTCGACATTTCAGCTCCCTCGGCAATGAATGGCTGCTGATGAATGTGACCATCGCGATAAACACCGCCAATTACGAATCACAAATCCTAGGGTATAAATTTGCAAAGCCGGGAGTTGACAGTAAATGTGATACGGCATAGTTCAGCCATCGGAACGCCACGCTTGATGCAGTTGTTTGATTGGGCAGGCCAGTGAGGCATGCCAGTAGGGAATGGATGCACAACATTATGCAATACGAGATATCTGGATGCTGAGTATCTGGTCAGCGCACAAGATGGGATTATCCCTGGATCCCTACCACATCAGTAGGTTGCCTGAAAGCGCCATGTTGGTGTTGTTAGAATCCCCAGCTATGTTGAGGTGTTCATGTACTCAGCTCATACCAATGAGCCGAAATTGCTCGTTCACCGGCGAATGAATCCCAGGTCCGCCCTCGACACTCTCAAGTGGCGCCTTTAGTAGAAATACTGTTGTGGCAGCAGCGGTCTGCTTTCCCAATGCAGAGTGGTCGGTTGTCAGGTCCAGAACACTGTAAGGGTTTGTATATTATCTAGGTGATGTGTCCTGCCTGTTGCTATAATCGCCCGTCCCGAACTCCCCATTTTCCTCCCAGAGTGTCAGATGTCGGTCTTCATAAAACTTATTCCGAGGTTCTCGTCGCTTCTTTGCACATATTACGGCTTTCCGCTTCTGCGACTGTCAATTTCTTCCAACCTTTCTCATACTGAAGCCTGATATTCATCTCTCTTTAAACTCTGTACCACAACTTCTTAATCTCAATCAAGAGTTGAGTGTTGCTCGGCAAAGACTAGACAATATGTGTCAACAGGATCTACCAATCACATCACCTTGGCCCTCATCACGGCTGTTGGGGTTTAAAGGAAGAAATAAATCCACGTTCGACATCATTGATCCTCAGACCCCGCTACTGCTCCCCTCAAGCACTGACGAGGCCCGGGAATGCGAAAATCATGAGCCGGCAAATAAGGCCCATCTTCATTCATTCAGACACCTGGCAATATATCTCAACTCCCGGGTTGGTCCGCTCGCTGAGTTCCAAGACAAAGTTGAAACGGCATGGGGAGAAGCTTCTTATCTCTGCGGACGCTTCGTTGAGTCTGCTGATCAGCCTTGGGGATTCACTGAAGCACCCGGACAGTGCTTTGGTGTGGACATCGTCATGATTATGCATATCATGGTGGACCTCGAGCCGTTGAGAACCTGCACACATCCCAGGTGCGAGACTAGAAGGAAAGCCCTGGACAAGGCCGCTCCAGTATGCGCGGGTTGGTCTCCTTTCCGGGAGCTTATTGTCGGTGTACTGGCTTGCTGGATGCCAAATATCATCCACTTTATACGCCAGATGATTGCCTTCGTGAGCTGGAGTCCAGAAAATGTGCCACCTTTCCTATGTATCGACCTCAAGGGCGTCGTGGATCTGTGTCAGTGGGCGTCCCGAGTGGCCTGCGGTGAGAATTTCAACGAGAAATTGCGCTTGTATCAGAAAGAAGGAAAGAACTTCGAAGCTGTGGCCTCCATACCGTACCGGAACTCGGAGACTATGTTGCTGGACGGTCACGACGTGTGTCCTAATCGCATCTGGAATGTCTCACTGTTGGGGACGCGCGGAATCGCCGATATCCATCACATCACCACCATGGCGTGCGAATCAATGGCCTCGATCACTAGCCATAGCATGCTCAAAAAACACCACGACTGTACACAGCAGACATGCCTTTTCAGCAACGACAACAGCACCCTCACCAAGCAACTGCACAAGTGCCTGTTGAGAAACTGTGACCAGGAGATTGATTTTCCACCCAAGGATCTGGACGAAGCCTACAAATCAAAGAAACCGTCCAAAGTCTGGAGGCCTGATGCGTGGGACACTACGGCACAAGGGGACCGGCAGCACCTTTGTGCACAGGGTCAGACATACATGGCCATCTCGCATGTGTGGTCTGACGGGACTGGAGTTGGGATGAAGGCTCCCGGCAAAGTCAACAAATGTCTGAAAGATTACTTTTTTGAGATCGCGAAACAGGTGGGATGCGACGGCATATGGTGGGATGCTATTTCGATCCCCCAGAGTGGAGATGCGAGGAAGGCCGCAATCGACAACATGCTTGAGAACTACAAGGCTGCAAAAGTCACTCTAGTTCATGACGAAGAGCTTGTGAGCTTCCCATGGAGAGATGATGGGAGTCCCGCAATTGCTCTAGTACTTTCAGCCTGGTTCACTCGAGGATGGACTGCGGCTGAACTGTTCGCATCAAAAGATCATACCGTGAAAGTCGTTTTCGGGAACCCGGATCCTGGCGGCCCTCCCCTGATCAAGGACCTGGACGAAGACATCTTGGCGAGAGAAGTCACTAGACTTGGCCTGGCCGAAATCAATGATATTGGTGACGAAGAACTGACAGTTCTCGACAAGTTTCGCAAGGACAGTCTGCTGAATGGTGCTGGGATGGCCCCTAAGCAGGGTCATTATATTGCCACCGACATTGTGAATCGGTTCCGCAGCTCTGGCAGACCTGAATATCTGGAAAATGCGACCGACTTGAACGTGCGCCAAATCCATCTACTTCTCAGAGCACGAACGACCGCTTGGGTGAGGGATCGATTTGTCATACCAGGACTGATGTTTCTTCCGTCATTTGATTCGAGTTTCACAAGTCCTCAGATTACAAAGGAGCTCCTCAAGCGCTTCAACCACGTCTTTTTCACGGATCTCTTTCATGGCCAAATCCCAATGTCGAGATATGGCCCATGGTCATGGTGTCCCCAGTCCATCTTCGACCTGGGAGATTCGCACCTTTCTATGAACAGACACACGAGCGAAGGCCAAGTGTGCATCGTGAACAACAATGGCGTGGTCCAGATTATAAGCGAATGGTTTTCGGTTGAGGACCAGGACATTATCATACCCTACGGAACGCATCCAGCGAATTCGGCCACCATTTCACAGGCACTTCTTCACAGAGAAAATTGTATTCTCCTGAGACAAGAACATGAATCGTCTGAGAATTTCCAGTACATCTTGGCGTGCCCCGTAGCGGTCACAAGCAATGGTCTCATTAGCTGTCGATGGATAGGCTCCGTCTATCTGGGCAGTCCGGGATTCAACTTCGACACGTGTTCGCAGAACGGGACACATCAGCATGCAGAACCTAGGCGTCGGTCATTTTCAGGTTTCTTATTTGGAGATGACTGTGATTACAAGGGCTTGCCATTGCCGGTCATAAGCATTGAAGATATGTCCTAACTCAGGAACCAAGTACCAAAGTAGTCCATGTTGATTAAATGAGCAAGAATGTTAGTTTAGACGAAGTGCATGCGAAGATTATCTACTAGGCATGGACTTTCCTAAAACCTGAGGTTCTGAGAGCTGAAAGTGAAGACTTGTATGCCAATTTCAACATTAAAACCTTGGAACATGCCTATGTAATACCTTATTGCAACAAATTTACTCTTACCTGTTAAGCCATCGGTGCATTAATAACCCCAGCTACCCTTATTTAGACCGCGTCCTTGATTAGGTCTTGTTATATCGGGCACTAAACATCACATTTTAGACGGCAAGAGACGCCCCATGAGCTACAATGCGGGGGTATTTCTGGCCAGAGGCTCGCTACAGGCCCTTTTAGATTCGCTCTAACGGAGCCGGCTGTAGTATCCACGGCTGTCAGTGCCTCAGCTTTTGCCTGCGTAAGGCGACCATTTAGCATAGTTAATACGAACCTACCACTATTATTGTTTTATTAATACATAATTTAACCCCGTTGATGGCAAAGTGCTTACGCGAGCGTCCTTCATGGGTCTTTTAATACGGCGAATCGAAACTATAATTTACTCCCTACTAGATTAAGTCTTTAAACAAGTGGTTGGGATCCTAAATACATTGAGATATATAATGGTATATCCTTTACAAGCGTCTAAATTATAACTCGGTTCCTTTTCTTCCATACTTTATGGTCATAAAATGATATCTATTTGCAAAGAAAGCTAATTATAGCGTCTCACTCGAGATATTACGGCTTGCGGCTTGTGAATGTGAAGAGCGGCGGACTTGACGGTGACGTCGACACGACTATCGAGAAGTAGGCATTGATTGTTAGCTGAGAGATGCTATCATTCATTCATGCTCGGGGAATGATGAGGGATACACCTGCCACAGTGGACATGTAACAGCGAATCCACGAAGCCATGGATCGATGCATCGTGGGTGGAAGATGTGATCGCAAGGAAGTCGCCTGATGTCGTCGCCGTCAACGAAGTCTTCCGTGCAGATCGAGCAAATTTGTAGAGATGGCCCCAAAGGGCGTTTCGATGTGAGGGACATCTTTGAAAAAGCTCGCATCGATTCGGGTAGTCTGATTGTAACCCGAGACTGCTTTTTTTTCTTGGTGCTGGCTGTCAACGTCGGCAGTCCAGCTGGTGAGAGCGCGTCTTGCTCAGCAAATATTGGCGGCCGTGGTCTGTCCTTTGAGGTCGCTCGTCGGCCTGCCTTGAACTTGAAGATGGGGATCGAGTCGAGTTCTACTCCTCTCAGTCCCACTAGACGTCTCTGCGGGCCTGTCTCTCGAATAACACCCAAAGCTGAACCGCTGGAGCGCCTTGATTTGGCGATTGAGTAGATCAGGACGAAGCAAAACAGCAGAACGAGGGCGAGGGCCGTGGCTACCTTGGTCCCAGGTGTCGAGTCATTATGTGCATCATCTCGAGGTAGAACAGCCATAGCAGTGCTATTACCGTGTCGCTCTTGCGAGTGTCTCCGAGAAGCTTAGGAGAAGCTGATCGAGGGGAGGGAGACCTGGAGTATAGACAAGGGGTTCTGAGTCTTGAGAAAACAATGGTAGCGCCGCTTTGTTTTATTGTGAGGTTGGTACTGGCAGCCCCGAGCTGCAGCACAGACGTGGTACGTGTTGCTTGCTCCTCTTGATCAAGCTTCGAAAGGGAGAAAATACCATTCATCATGTGCTTAAGGCCAGCGCCCATGCAATGCCCGGCAGCAAGCCCTGACCTGCGGAGCATTGTTTCAGAAACGGCACTCCGTATTACGAATGCTTACTTTCGTCTGAATGGTGATTAAGAGACCTGTACTGAGTCGTTACGCAGGAGAAGCATTACCAGGCCTGGTCCCTGGTACGTAACTGAAATTCAGCTCTTTAAAACCAGGGCTCAGCCTAGTGCAAGAAATACCTTAGACATTATTATGCGTTGAGAGCCTGTGTTATAAGGGTAATACGGCTTATAAAAGGGGATTTTTTTAATAAATATTAAATAATAAAAATATTAATATTATAAAGCATTTATAATTTAAAAAAGCTACCTAACCTTTATAATACTTAAAAACGTAATAGGATTTTAAGCCGCCGCCGCCTTAAGAAAATTACGTTAATAAAGATTAAGGGTAAGATTTTAAGATATTTCGCTATAAGGTTTTATAACTATAATATAGCTAAAAGTAAATATATATAACCTTATATAGCTATATATAGCCTATATATATTATATTTAACCTTAAAATTTAATTTTTTTATATTATAATTAAAGTATTAATAATTAAAGCTAGCAAATTTATATAAGTTTATATATATAAATAATAATTAATAATATAAGTTATTACCTTTAAGGCTTATTATATTTAATTTTAACCTTAAAATAAAGCTTAATAAATAATTTTATAGCCTTTATATATTTAAATAATATATACTTAATATTATTAAATAATACTTAATTTATATATTTTAAATATATTATTAAATTATATTTATATATTATTATTATAAAGATTATTATAATTAAAATTAATAATTCTTAATAATTATTATTAAAAGTATAATAATAATATAATAATAACTCTTTAATTTTAAATTTACCTTAACTTTAAAATTTTAATTATTAATATAACTTTAAATTTATTTTTATTTTAAAATTTTTATTATTATTATATAATTTTAAATTTATTTTAATTTTAAAATTTTAAAATTTATTTTTATTTTAAGGTTTTAATAATTTTTATATAACCTTAGGTTTATTTTTATCTTAAAATTTTAATAGCCTTTATATAACCTTAAGTTTACTTTAATTTTAAAGTTTTAATAATTATTATATAACCTTAAGTTTATTTTAACTTTAAAATTTTAATAACTTTTATATAATATTAAGTTTACTTTAATTTTAAGGTTTTAATAACCTTTTTTTAATTATTTTTAGCTTATTTTAATTATATAATTTTAATTATTAATTTTTAATTATAAATTTATTTTTAATTAAAAAATTTAAATATTTTATTTTATTTAAATATCTTTAAAGTTAATAAATTTTTAATAAATTTTAAATATATATATATATATATATATATATAATAATAATAAAAAAATATAAATATTATATTATTAATTAAATTATTATAAATTATTTTTATAATTTTATTTAAAAGTTAATATTTTATTATTTTAATATAATTTAATTATTTATTAAATTTAAGATTATTTATTTTAAAAGCATTTTAATTATATTTAAAATAATTAAAAGTAAATAAATTAATTATATTTATTTAAATTATATTTTTATATATATTATTATAAATATATTTTTTATAATCTTATTAAATTTAATTTATAAAAAGATTTTATATTTAAAAATAATATTATTTATTTTTAACTTAAATTAATATATTATTATATTAAAAATAATATAAAAATTTATTTAAAAGTATTAATAATAAAGGATTTATTTATATATTAATTTATATTATTATTTAAATTTTAATATATAAAATATAATATAATTATAAATTAATAAAAGTATATATATTAACTTATTTTTAATATTTTAAAAAATAAATAAAATTAAATATAAAAAGATTAAAAAGATATTAAAAAATAAATTTAAAATAATATTAATTATTTTTTATTTATTTAATTTAATATAAAATATAATATAAAGTAAAATAAATATAAATAATATTAAAAAGTAAGGATTATATTTTATATTTAAATTAAAATTATAATAATATTAATATATTTAAGTTTATTTATTAAAATAATAAGGTTATAATTATATTTATTAAAAAATATATTTTATTAAAATAATTAATTTTAATATATATATATATATATATATAATATATTATATATTATATAATATATATTAATAGCTTTAAATTTTTAAAAAAAAATTATAAAAAATTATAAATTTTATTTTAAAAAAAAAAAAGAATTTTACCTTTAAAGCTATATTTATAAAAAAGCTAAGTTTAATATATTTATTTAAAAATTAATTTAATAACTTAATATAAATAATAATTAATAGTATTTTTTTATTAAAGGCTTTAAGTTTAACTTATTAATAAATAAATATAAAAAAAAAAAGACTTTAATATATTACTTAAACTTAAAATTATTAAATATATTAATTTTAATTTAATTAAAAATAACTTAGCTATTAAAGAATATAAAATTAATATAAATAATATGCTTATTATTAAAGCCTTTATTATTAACTTAATTAATAAAAAGAATATAAATATACTTATAATTCCTTAATAATATAATTTTAATAAAAAAATAAAAAATATTATTAAAAAGCTTATTAAAATAAATAATAAAAATATTAATATTTATATTAATACTTATAATATAATAATAAATAATATATTTAAAATAATATTAAAGGATATAAATTAAGTAATTAAAGTTTTAATTATATTTTATAAAATTAAAATTAATAAGAAATATAATTAATATAAAAAGTATAAATTAAAGAATATTTTTTTTAAGAAATACTTTATAATTTTTAATATAAAAAAATTAAGCTACTTAAGATATTATAAATTTTCTTATAATTATAATAAGAATTAAAAAGATATTAAAATAAATTTATTAATATAAATTAAAAATTAATTAAAATAATTTAATAAAACTTTTTTTTATTTTTTTTTTATTTTAAAATATAAAATAAGGTTAATTAATATATAAATATAAAATAAAATAAGTTAATATTTAAATATAATATTTAAATATTAAGTAAAATATAAGGATTAAAGTTATTAAATTATATTTTATTATAGCTTAAAAGTTATATTTATATACTTTTTATTATTAAAAAAGTAATTTATAAAGTAAGGTTTTTAATAAAATAAATAATAGTTATCTTTTTAAATAAAAGCCTTTATAATATTAATTATTAAAAAAGCTTTTTTTTTTTTACTTATTTAATTAACTTATTTATACTTAATTATATTTATTATAAATATAAAGTAAAATAAAGAATTATTTTATATAAAAACCTTTTTTTTAATTTTTATATTTTATTTATAAATATCTTAGCTTTAATAATAAGTACTTATATATCTTATATAATTTATTTTATATTATTTATTATAAAAAATAACTTTTTATAACTTTTATTATATTTTTATTTTTATTTTCTTTAGTAGTAATAAAGTAAAAGAAAGAATTTTATTAATAGCTAACTTTAAAAAAACTAATTTTATTTAAAGGCTTAATCTTATAATATTATTAAAGATATTGCTTTATTTAATATAATAAGATTTTATACATTAATATTAGCTATTTATTTTTTATTAAGAATTAAATATAAGTTAATATATAAAACTTATTTATTTATTAAATATAATAATATCTTATAAACCTAGTTAGAAGATTAAATTAGCCTTTTTATAGCTTATAATAACCTTATTTAATTATAGCTTATAAATAATACTAAATAGGTTAATAATAGCCTTATAATAATATATTACTACCTTATATATATAGTTTTTCTTCTTTTTAATATTATAATAATTATTTTATATAATGCTTTTAAATTAAATATTATTAGCCTTTTTTAGCTTTTTTTTATAATAATTTATAATATATATAATATTAATAAGCTTTTACTTATTAATATATAATTAAGTTATATTATATATAAAGTACTTATTATTTATCTTACTTTTATTATTAGCCTTAATATTTATTTTATTTTTATAAATTATAAGAATAATAAATAGCTTATTAGCTTTGCCTTTTAAATCCTTTATAAGGTTAATTATATTATATATTTTATTTAATATTTAATTAATAAATTTAATAATTTAATATTTTTTAACCTTAATAACTTAATTACTTTTTATATTTATTTTAAATATAATTTTAAAGTACTTCTTAACTTTAATACTTTTAAAAGTATTAATAATTAAGCTATTAATTTAATTATATAATTAAATATTAATAGTTTTAATTTTTATTATTTTATTAGCTAATAAAGCTAAGTTTTATATATTAAAGTTAAAGATAAGAAGGTTTATTAATAATTAGGTATTAAGTAAAAGTTAAGGTATATATTAATAAAAAAAGCTAGGTTTTAAGTATATAATAATAATAAAAAAAGGCTTACTTTTAACTTATTACCTTTAATATTAATAATAAAAAGGGATAAGGAATATAAATATATATTAAATAGCTTTTTTATTAATTTAAAAAGTTAATAAATATTAAAGGAATATATTATAAGTAGCTATAAGTACCTTTTTATAAAGGTATTTAATTGCTTTTATTATATATTATAAAGAAGTACTTTATATTATAATTATAAAGTTATTTTATATAAAATTAAAGTTTTTATTTCTTAATACTTAGCTAGCTTTTTTATTTATTTATATATATAAATACTTTTAAGTTACTATAAAAGTATATTATTAATATTTATTTATTACTTTATTAATAAATAAGATATATAAATAAAAGTATATTATAAGTTATAAAGAAAAAAAGAAAAAAGGAAAAAAAAAGAAGTTTAATATACTTAGCTTATCTTATTAAATTATTTATATATTACGCTTTATTTAATCTTTAATTTACTTTTATATACTTAATAAACTTCCCTTTCTTTTCTTTTAATTTTATTTATTATTTTAAAATATTATTTCTAAGGCCTTTTATTTAATTATATTCTTAAAGCTTAAAAAAAAGTAATTATTTTTATATACTTCTTATCTTAATAAAAGATATCTTTTTAAAAGGCTTTTCTTTTATATAATAATAATAATTTAAGATTAATTTAATAAAGTTATATTTTATATAACTTAAGTTAAAATAATTAAGGTTAAAGATTTAAGAAAAAAGTAAGTTATATTAAGTTTATTTAATTTTAAAAAAGACTATTATTATTTTACCTTAATATTTAAATTAGCCTTAATAGCCTTATATATTACTTTCTTTTTATACTTTTATTATATTATATAAATAAACCTTTTTATCTTTATATTATTTTTTTTAAATAAGGTTATATTAATAATATACTTAATAAGTATTTATAATCTTTTACTTATAATTATTAATAACTTTTATAATATTAAAAAGCTTTTAATTATTAATTTTTAATTATTAATATTAAGATAAAGAGCTTAAATTAACTTAAGCCTTTTACTTTATTATAAGCCTTTAAATATTTAATATTTAATAAGCTATTATTAATATAGCTTTATTTTAAATACTTATATTTATTAAGAGTTAAGTAATTATATTTATTTTATATAATATATTATTAATATTAATAATTATTTAATATTTATTTATCTTAATCTTTTAATTTTATATCTTTTTTATTTTAAATATAATAATAAAGTATTATCTTATATTTATATTTTTAATACTTTTAATAATTAAGTTAATAATTTATATTTATAAGTTAATTATAATATAATTATTATATATTATCTTATTATAAAAGTATTATTAAGGTTTTTAATAAGTACCTTTATAATATACTTATATTACTATTATATATAAAATAATATACTTAAGGTACCTTATTTTTTTTATTTTATTTAAAAGGATAGCTTATATAATTTAAGTTAATTAAAAAGATTAAAAGTTAATTAGCTTACTTTAATTATATATTAATATAATAATATTAATATTAAAATAAAAGTAAAGTATAAAGCTTAGGCTTTTTATTTATTAAAGCTTAATACTTAAGTATTTAATATTAATAAAGTAATATTTAGCTTTAATTATTACTTTAAACTTTAAAGGGTAAGATATTAATAATTTAAGCTTTTAAGATTATATTATATAATTATTAAATTTTATTTTTATTTAAAAAAAAGTATATTAATAATAATAAATATATTATTTTTTATACTTTTTATATACTTTTAAAGGTAATTATTTATACTTTTAAGTGCTTTAAAGATAATAATAACCTTATTATAAATAAATATAAATTTAAGTTAATATATAAATAATTTAATATTATTTATTTATTATCTTTAATAATATTTAAGATATATATCTTTTAATTATATTTATATATATAATAATTTAAAGTATAAATAAAAAGAATAAGTTAATAAGTTAAGTATTTATTTAAAATAACTTAGCTTAATTCTTTTTTATTTAAATTAATTTAATTTTTAATAATTAACCTTTTTTATTATTAAGGCTTATTTATTACCTTTTAATATAAAAAAGCTATATAAAGTATATATATTTATTATTATCTTTATTTTAAAAAAAAACCTTTAAAAACTTAAATATATTTAATTACCTTTAATAAAAAATATTTTATTTAAAGGTTATATTTTATAATATTATTAAGATAATAACTTTATTTAAGGTTATAAAATTTTATATATATATAAATATTAATATAGCTTAAAGAGCTAATCTTATAAAAAAGGATATTATAAATATATTAAGTTTATTTATTTCTTAATTATATTAATCTTTATTAATTATAATTATAAAATTAGCCTTAATAAATCTTAAGTTTTAAAGATACTTTTAAAATATAGCTTATAAATTAAGATAATTAGCTTTTATTTTATTTTTTAATTAAGCTTAATAGCCTTATATATATAGTTTTTTTTATAATTTTTAAAGTAATTATTAAATAAAACCTTTAAATAAAATATATAATAAGCTTTTTTAAGCTTTTACTTATAAGTATTTATAATTTAATTAATAATAATAAGCTTTTAAGTATTAAATATTTTTTATTAACTTTATTTTAAAGGGTTATTATTTACTTTAATTTTATATTATTTTATAAAGTTGCTTTAATTTTTATAAATAATAAGGATAATAAAAAGCTTATAAGTAATATTTATTAAATTAATTATAAAAGCTATTATAATATATATTTTATTTAATATCTTATTAATACTTTTAATAATTTAATATTAACTAATCTTAATATATTAATTTATCTTTTAATTTATATTAAAAATAATTTTAAAAAAGCATATTTTATTAATATTTTTATTATAATTAATAATTAAGTTTAGATTTTATTATATATATTAATAATAATATCTTTATTACTTATAATATTACTTATTATATTACTTATTTTAAATAAATTATAATATAAGTAAAGAGAAAAAGTAATTATAAGGTAATATAATTATAATAATAAAGCTTATAATAGCCTTTTTATTCTTTATTTTTTTATTTTTATTTAATTCTTAGCCTTTAAGATCTTTTCTTTATAATAAGCTTTTTTATTATAGCTAAAAATAAAAATAAAATAAATAAAAAATACTTATCTTTATAATAATTAAGAAAAATTAAATAATTAATTAAAAAGCATTATAGCTAAGGCTAAAGGTTATTATTAATAAATATTAATATTTTATAAAAGTATTATTTAAAGTAAACTTATTTATTTTAATTAAATAAAAAAGGCTTATTATATAAATAAGCTTAAATAAATTAAGTATATAAGTTATATATATAATATAAAAAGTAAAGATATAAGCTTATAATAATTAAAGAATATTTATAAGCTTATTTTTTTAAAATAATTATATATTTATTTAATTTAATGCTTAAGTTACCTTTAAAGTTAATAAAAAAGGCTATATTTTATTAAGTACTTTACTTTTTATAATTAGCTAATTAGCCTTTTAATTAAATAATAAGTTAATTTATATTATTTACTTATTATTACCTTAATACTACCTTAATACTTATAATATATATTATTTTAATAATAGCTAATAATATTATAAAGTATTAAATAGTTTAATAAAAAATATATAAAATAAAGATATTTTATTATAACTTAAGGCCTCTTAATTATATATAATATAAAATATTATAAAAGCTAAGTTTATATATTTATACCTTTTCTTTATACTTAAGGTAATTAATTCCTTATAATAATTATTTTTTATATTTTATACTTTAAAAAAAAGGCTTTTATTATAATATTTAAATTTATTCTTTTTATTAAAAAAAAAAGCTATATTTATTATCCTTAACTTAATAAAAAATAAAAATAATATAAAGATAATTACTTACTTATAATTTAATAATTATTTTTAATTTCTTTAATACCTTTAAATCTTATATATTAATATTAATTTATTATTATAATAATAATTAAGAGATATTAAGCTTATAAAAATTACTTAATTAATATTTAATTATTAAATTATTTATCTTTAAATAATTATAAAGATATATAAAGTAATAATTCCCTTTTTAACTTAAGCCTTTACCTTAATTATATAATTTTCTTTTTATTTTTAAGCTTACTTTTTTTAATAATTTAAGGAAAGTTAAGTTTTTTTATTTATTATAACTTATTTATATAATTATTAAACTTTATTATAATATTAAAAAGCTACTTTTTATTAAATATAAATTATTATTATAAAGTAAAGATTACTTAATTTATTTTAATTATATCTTTATTAATAAAATTATTAAAGCATTAATAAGCTTTAAATATATTATAAAGCTTATTACCTTTAGCTAATAAGTTATTTATAAGGCTTATAATATATTTTATATAATATAATACTTTATTTATAAAGTTAATTATTTATTATTAATTAATTAAAGCTAAGCTTAATATAATTATATTTATATAAGTTATAATATTATAATAATATTTAATTATAATACTTTTAGCTATATTAATTATTAAATCCTTAATATATATATAAAAACTTTATAAGATAATTTTATTATTAATTACTTATATTATAATAATTATATATAATTTAAAGTATTTAATTAAAAGATTAAAAGTTAAAAAATAATAGCTTTATAATAATTAAAAACTAATACTTATATATTAAAAAGTTATTATATTTATATTTATAAGAAAAATAAAGGAATTAAAAGCTATTATATTTATATTTATAAAAAAAATAAAGAAATTAAAAGCTTATTTTAATAAAATACTTATAATATTTAATTTAAATATTTTTTTAAAAATAATATATATTTATAAAAGTTTACTTTTAAAAAAGTAATAATAATATAAAGTTTTAAAGTTTTAAATAACTTAAAGTATATTTAAATAAAAATAAATAATCTTTAATAAATAAAAATTATAATAATATTATAACTTAAAAATATAGCTAATTATAAATAAAACTTATATTATTTTTATATTTATTACCTTACTTAAGTAATTTATTTATATATTAATCTTAAGAGTAAAGTTTTATATTTATAAAGAAGATTAAATATAAAATTTAAATAAATAATCTTTAAATTTATATTTAAAGTTAAAATTAATAATATTATTTACTTTTTTTTAAAATATATATAAGGTTTATAATTATATAAATATATTAATAAAGTAATATTATTATTATATAATTAATAATTAATAAATATACCCTTTTAATACTTTTAATTCTTTTTTAATACTTTTTAATATTTAATTTAAGCTATTTTTTTATTCTTTTAAATACTTTTTAAGCCTTTTATTATATTTTTATCTTTTTATAATAATTAATTAACTTATTAATTAACTTAATAGCCTTTTTTTTAATTTAATTTATTAATAGCCCTTTTATTTTTATTTAAATTAATTTATTACCTTATTATACTTTATAAAAAAATAATAATTAAATTTATTATATTTTTAATACTTTATTAAAATAATAGCTTATATATTATAAGGTTTATATAATTAATTTAAAGCTTTATTTAAAGCTATAAGGCTACCTTTTATAAGCATTTAAACTTACTTTATTATTTATAAATTATCCTTTACTTTTTTCTTTTTTTTTTTTTTAAATTATTTATTAACTTATTTTATTTATATAAATAATATACTTAATTACCTTATTTTTTTATTTATTTCTTTTTTTCTTAATTATTATATTTTATAAAAGCTTTTTTTTTATCTTTTTAATCTCTTATATAATATTATTACTACTTTAAAGCTTTTACTTAATTATGCTTATTTTTTTATTATATATAATATTTATAATATCTTTTTATAAAAATAAAAAAAAAAAAAATAATTACTTTCCTTACTTTTTCCTTTTTATATATTATATATTCTTAAGTTAATATTATTAATATAATTAATAAGTTTACTTTTTTAACTTAACTTTAAATAAAAATATATACTTTTTTTAAATATTTTTTATATTATATTATTTTATTCTCTTTAAAATAATATACTTTTATAAATATTTATTAACTTTATATTTAATATTTAATAATAATAATAATTAATTTTTTAAAAACTTTTTCTTTAACTTCTTTAATATTAATAACTTTAACCTTTATAATAATAAAGCTTATAATAATATTATCTTATTTATTTATAATAAAGACTTTATATAAAAAGATTACTTTATTCCTTATTAATTATACCTTAATTATTATTAATAAGTAGCCTTTATTCTTTTATTATTTAATAATTTTTTATTATATTTAAAGATAAATATATCTTTTAAGCTAATATTAAATAATATATTATATTTATTAAAAGTAAAAAGGTTTATTAACTTAATATTAAATAAGTATTTTATATTTATTAAAAGTATATTACTTAGCTTTATTTAAAATAAATAATATAGTTTTATAAATTATAATTAATTTTATTATTTATTTATTATCCTTATTAACTTTTTAATTATTAACTTTACTTTATTTAAAAATAAAATCTTTAAATTTCTTTATATTTTTATTTATAATAAATAAAATAAATATAATAATTACTTTATATTACCTTATAAATATCCTTTTTTATATATTTTATAATAATTAATTTTATTAATATTTTTTAATTATAATAATAAGTTTTATAATAATAATTTATTTAATATTTTATAAACCTTTTATTATTATAATTATAATAATAATATAACTTATAATATTAATTTAAAGTATAATAACTTAAGCTTATAATTTAATAATATTTTATTTTTTAATAATAGCTTTTTTAATCTCTTTATTATTATTTATAAGTTAAATAACTTTTATTTTATTTATTTATTTAAATTATTTTTTAATATCTTTAACTTTATTATTATTTATTAACTTTTTAAAACTTATTAAGCTATTTAAAAGAAGATTAATAAAGTAAAAGCTAAGGAAAAGTTAAATTACTTAATATATATAATTAATAAATATTATTTTAAATATAGTCTTTATATATATATATAATATTTTAATTATATATTAATATTATATTATAAAGATTTATATTAAGCTATATTAAAATGCTTTTATCTTTATTATTAATATATAATATTAAAAGTACTTTTATTAATTTTTATTTAAAAATAAGAAAAAAAAGAAAAATTAAGATATTAAGATAAAAGATAATAATAATATTAAAGTAAGCTTTAATTATTATTATAGCTTTTATAAGTCTTTTAAATTAATTATTATTAACTTATAATATAATTATATTTAAGAAAATATTATTTAAATTATATAATAAAATATGCTTTAAGTAAGTTATATTATTACTTTTATTTATAACTTAAAATAATAAATACTTAATTCTTTATATTTATTTTTCTTTTATAAATAATAAATATAATTATTAATTTAATCTTTTTATTATATAATATATTACTTTTTATATATTAATATTTAGCTTTAAGGATTAAAATAAAGTATAAATATTTTATATTCTTAATTCCTTACTTACTATATATATATTAATAAAAGGGCCTTAAAAGTATTATTAAAGCAACTTTAATAATATAATATTATACTTTATTATTATATACTTATAATTAATACTTTAATAATTTTTATTACTTTCTTTTAATCTTTTATTTACCTTTTATCTTATATATTAAATATATTAGCTTTTATATAATATTAAAGTATAATAATCTTATTAAATAAAGATATTAATTATACTTATTAAAAAATATTATTTTTTATTATTAAGGACTCTCTTTAATATTCCTAGCTTTACTTTATACTTTAAATAAAAAAGCCTTTTTTAAATATATTTACTTATAAATAAAAAAATATTTTACTTTATAATAATAAAGTTAAAGCTTTATAATATTAATTAATAAAAAAAAAGGCTATACTTTTTATTATAATTAAGATTATTATTTCTTATTTATTATAAATATAATACCTTTTTTATAAATATCTTTATAATTAAAAAAGGCTTATATACTTAATTTTATATAATTAAAATATAATTTTATTTATTATATTTAAATAAGCTTTATAATTTAAAAATTAATATTTATTATTAGCTAAATATAAAATATTATTATAATTTAATTAAATAACTTATAAATATTATTAAAGTTTATATATAAGGTATTAAATTATAATTTTAAATATTAATAAAAAATACTTTTTATTTTAATATAAAGATATTATAATTAATTAAATTATATTAAGCTTAATTTATATTATTATATCTTTTATAAATATATATTAAAGTATAAAGCTTTTTTACTTTAGCCTTTAAGTTTTTAATTAAATATTTAGTTATATTTATATAGTTAAATAATATATTAATTAATTTAAGGTTAAAAAGGATTTTTTATAATAAATATATAAATAATAATAGTATTATTAATTTTAATAATATTAAATATATAATTTTTATTTATAATTAAATTAATATTATAAATAATTAAAGTAATTATAAATTATTAATTAAGCTTTATAAAAAATTTTATTATTATAAAGGTTATTATAATATATTATATTTTAATAATAATAGCTTAAGTTAAGATTTTAATATAAAAGTTAAATTAGTTTTTTTACTTCTTTATATAATATATAGCTAGCTAATATAATATTTATAATACTTTTTATAAAGGAACTTAATATTTTATATAATATATTATTTATATATTTCTTTTTTTAATTAAATACCCTTTTATATAATAATTATTTACTTTTTAATAATATATTAATTATTTATCCTTAATATTAAAATAATTATATATATTAAAAAAAGGTTTTATTAATAAATAATTTATTATTTATAAATTATACTTATATAGCTAGCTTTTTACTTTAAAATATAACTTTTATAATTATAATAATAATATATAAATAATATTCCTTTTATTATAATTTATACTTTATTTATTTTTTTTATTTTAATTATTTCTTTATTTTAATTATATTATTACTTATATTAATACCTTAAATAATTTAAGCTTTTTTTTATATTATCTTTTATTTTATTTTATTTTTATTTACTTTTATTAAACTTTTAATAAATAATAACTTTTTTATTATTTAACTTTATTTTATATATAAATAATAGCTTTATATATATAATAATTAACTATTTATTAATTAAAAATATACTTTTTTAAATATTTTAAAATTATTTATTAATTATAAAACTTAAAATATATATTATATAAGCTTTTATTTTTAAAAATTTATTATTAATTTTATATTTTACTTAAAAAAGCCTTATAAAGCTTACTTAGCTATATTTAAAATATTATATAAAAATATTTAAGCTTTAAATTAATATCTTTATAAGCTAAATATAATATAATAAAGGCCTTATATATAAAACATTTTATTTAATTAAATTATTAAATATAAATATAAATATAATAAAGTAATACTTAATAGGCTTTATAACTTAAGATAAGGTAGCTATATAAGTTAAAAGTTTATATTAAGCTAGTATTAATATTAAAAATATAATTATCTTAAAAAAGCTTTAATTAAATATTAATAAAATTAATATTTTATATATAAATAATATATATAATACTTTTATAATTATTATATATTAAATATTAAGCTTAATAATACTTAAATTATTTAATATTATAAATATTAATAATTATTAAATAATAATTAATATTATTAATAATTTATTTAATAAATTAATAATTAAAAGCTTAATATTTATAATATAATTTAATTTTATTATATAAATACTTTTAGCTTTAAAAGTAAGATATTATTTATATAATTTAATTTTTATTTCTTATAATATTTTATTATTATAATTATAAATATTTTTAATAATATTAATAATCTTATTACTTAATAAGTTATTTATAACTTAGCTACTTATTTACTTTTAATAATTATTTTATTCCTTAGCTTTTAATATTAATCTTAATATTAAAATATTATTTATTTTATATATAATAATAATAAAAACCTTAGCCTTATTAATATTATAAAGCTAGCTTTTTATAAGCTTTATTAAGTTACTTTAAAGTAAGTTTAATTATATTATTAATATATTATTAATACTTTATTATTTAACTTAATAATATTTATTAAATAAATTAAATATAAATAAATAAATATAATTTAAAGTAACTTTTTTAACTTTACCCTTTTTTTTTAATATACTTTTAAATTTTAAATTAATAATAAGGCTTACTTTAACTTTATAAAATATAGCTTTTATAATATTATAAACTTAATAATTTAAATAATAAATAATATTATTTAATATTATTACTTTATAATTAATTATATTATAAAGTTTATTAAAAACTTAAATAATTTTAAATAAATTATTAAATAATTATAATAAACTTTAATATATTTAAATAAAAATATTATTAAACTTAATAGCTTTTTTTATTTAAGCTTATTATTTAAATAATAATTAAAGGATTTTATTAATATTAATAATAATATAATTTACTTTTTTTTATTTTATTATATTATTTATAAAATTATTTTTTATTAATATAATAAGATTAATAAATTATATAAAATTATAAATTAAAATAAGCTTTACTTTATATTAGCTTTTATATTAATTAACTTTTATTAAATATAAATATAAAAAGTTATTATAATATTTAATTAATAAAGCTTTATTAATATAAAAGTAATAATATATAATTATTAAAAGCTAATTTAATATAATTATTTTATTATTTTTAGCTTATTAATATTTAACTTTAATCCTTAATAATTATTATAACCTTAAATATATAAATAAATAAATTTTTACTTTTAATTTTAAATTATTTAATAATTATTAATAAAATAAAAATATTTAAATTATTAAAATACTTATATTAAATATTAAGTAAGTTGTTTTTCTTTTTAATATATAAAGAGGCTATAATAATTAAGGTTAATATATATAAATAATTAATTAACTTAAGCTATATTTATAATAATAAGGGATATTATTATAATATTTTACTTATATTTAATATATATTTAATTAGCTAAAGGTATAAATTATTATAATAATAAAAGTAATTAATTATATAACTTATAGCTTACCTTATAAATATTATATTAAATAAAATATATATTTACCTTTAAGAAAACCTTAGCTACTTACTTTATATACCTTTTATAATTTAATTATCTTAATTTTATACTTTAAATAAAAAGGCCTTACTTATATATATTTATTTATATAAAGATCTTTATTTAATTAATAATAATAAAATAAAGTATTTAATATTATATTAATAAATAAAGGGCTTTATAATATATTAAAGGTTATATTTACTTAATTTTTTATATTATTAAATAAAATATCCTTTTTAATAAATATTATTAAGCTAAATAATATTATATATATTATTTATAAGCGTTATAAAGCGTTATTATTTATATAATATAAATACTTAAACTTTATAGCTTTTTAATTTATTTAATAAGCTATTTAAGAAAGAAAGATAATTATTATTATTTTAATATAATAATTAACTTTATTAATATATAAGATTTAAATTTTAAGCTATAATATTAAATATTAATAAAAAATCCTTTATTATTTAATTTAATATAATTAAAATAAATAATAGTTTTTTAAGCCTTATTAAACCCTTTTAAAGCTATTAATATTTTTAATAAGCTTTTAAATATATTTATATTATTTTTAAAGTTTATAAAAGGGTTTATTATATTATATATTTTTTAAAAGTATTAATTAATTATTTATAAGCTATATTTATTATTAATCTTTATATTATAGCTAACTTTTTTATTATTAATTAAGATAATATTTTATATATAATACTTATAAGTATTATAATAGCTATTATAGCTTATAGCTTTAATTTTATTTAATAAAGGAAAGTAAAAAATAAAGTTATTATTATTAAAGAAAGCTATAATTAAAGGTATTTATATATATAAAATAAGATTAATTTAATTATAAGTTTATAAAAAATTTATATTTATTTATATTTATTTAAGGGTTAAATATATAAAAAAAAGGCAATTAAATATTATTACTTTTATTATATAAATAAAGTATAATAAGAGCTTTATAAAGTATATTAACTTATAAAATAAAATTTAGTCTTTTAAATATTAATTTAATTAAGCCTACCTTTTAATAATAATTTTTTAAATAAAAACTTATTTTATTAAATAGCTAGCTTATTTTTTATAAAAAAAAAGCTTTAAATATAATAAATAAAAAAATTAGCTTTATTTTATAAAGTAAAAATTTATAGCTATTATTAATACTAGCTTTTAACTTTATTTTTTTAAAATAACTTTATTTTACTTTTAAAAAATAAAATTAAAGGCTTTTAAAAAAAAAGTTATATTTATAAAGCTAAATTAATACTTTATAATAATTAATTAATTTAAAAGCTATTTTTTTAACTTTATTTCTTATAAATAATTATAATATTATTTTTTAAATATTACCTTTTATTACTTATAAACCTTAAATTCCTTATTTAGCTTTTTAATTATAAAGCTACTTTTTTCCTTTAATAAAGACTTTAATTTAATACCTTTTTATTAATACCTTTTTTTTATATAAATTATAAGACTTACTTTATTATTTTCTTTATACTTTTCCTTTTTTCTTATTATATTAAATTATTAAAAATTAAGCTTTATTTATAATAAATAAAGGTTATATTATATAATATAGCTTTACTTTTTATTTATTTTTTATAATAACTAAATACTTTTATAAGCTACTTTTAAAAACTTAATTATTAATATTTAATAGCTAATTAATTATTTATTTATTAAAAATATTAATAATAATAAACTTTTTAAATTATTTTTTTTATATAGCTTTTTTATAACTTTTAATAAATATTATTAATATAAATATTATTATTTATTTAATTAACCTTTACTTTTTTTTTTATATATATTTATATTATAATAATTATAATTAATTTAAAAAATATATAACTTTAAACTTTTTTTATATTAATAATAAAGTTAATTTTTTACTTTTTTATAAATTAAAATTTAAATATTATTACTTTTTTATTATTAAAATATTTATAAGCTAACTTTTTTATTATTAATAAGCCTTTAATATTATTTAATATATTAATTATATATATAATATATTTTTTTTTAATTAGCTAAAGATATATTATAGCTATAATTTTATAATATTAAATTATATAAAGTCTTAATTAAGCTATATATTAAGTTTATATATAAGTAATTATTTTTATTTAAAATATTATAATTTTTAAATACTTTAAGTTATATAATATTAAAATTAATATTTTAAAGGTAAATTATATTAATAAGACTTTTATAATTTTAATATATAAGCTTTTTTATTTATTAATTAATAATTATATTTTTATTATTAATATTAATAATTATTAATTTATAATAAATTATATATAATAAAAATTAAATAATAATGCCTTTATTAACTTTAATATTATTATAAATATTAGCTTTTATAATATTAACTTAAAAAATCTTAATAAGTTAATTAAAGCTATTATTATAAAGGCTTATTTTTTTTAAAATATTTTAATTATTATTATTATAAATCTTTTTTATAATATTATTAGCTTTAATATAATTTAATATATTTATAATCTTATTTTATTTTTTAATTAAAGTAGCTATATTATATTTATTATTATTTTTTAATTAATATCTTTAATTATTATAATTTATATTTAATATAATTTATTATATATAATTATTATTATTAATTTTACTTTATATAATTTTATTTATATAATTAAATAAAAAGCTAAGAATTATATATATAAAATTATTAAAGCTAGGCTTAAAAATATTTAAATAATTTTTAATATTTTAATATATATATAATTAAATATTATATTAAATATATTTTTAATATTATTTTTAAAATATTTTATTAAAAGTATTTAATTAAATAAAATAATTATTTTTAATTTATTATATTATAAAATATATAATATATTTATATTTTATATTATTTATAATAATAATATTAAAAAGTTTATTTATATAATAATTATTAACTTTATAAAAAAAATAAAAAATAAGTATTTAATTAATATAAATTATTAAAAAATAATTTAATTTATATATTATATGAAATTAAAATATAATTAAAGTATAAAAAAAAAGATTTTATATAATATTTTTAGGCGTTAAATATATCTTTTATTATTATTAAATTGAAGTCTATATATTTTTAAGTATTTTTTTAATTAAGTTATATTAAATTATAAGTTAAGGTAACTTTTATTCTTTAGTCTTAGCGTCGCCCTTAAAATCTGCACCTTAAATTCCCTTTTTTAGCAATTATAGGGCTTATGCGCCTTGCTATTTAAAGCTAAGAAAGAGGTCCTTTATATGTTAAATTAGATTTAAATTAAATAAATATGAAAAATAAAATATTTTTTTTATATTTTTTTCCTACTTTTTCCTTATTTTATTATTATAAAATTAAAGTTTATATATTTTTAAGTATTTTCTTTATTAAGTTATACTTAATATAAATTAAATTAATCCTTATTTTTAAGTTTTAATACTATTATTAAAATTTATATTAAATGATTTTTATTTTTAAATTAATATATATTAATAATAAATATTTTAAGGAAAGCCTTATTATAATTAAATATATTTAATTATAATATATTATTTTATATATTTTAATAAAATAAAATTAAAATTAAAATTATATTAAATATAAAAGATTAATAGCTAATTAGCTTTAATTTAATTAATAATGATTTTTAAGAATAATAAATAATTATTTATTATTTAATATATTTATTAATTATTAAATATAATAAAAGGTTTAATTTAATTATTCCTTTTTTTTTTATATATCTTTTTTTATTTAATTAATTAAATAATAATAAATTATAAAAAAAAGAGCTTAGCTGCCTTTATATTTAGTTTTTATTATATTAAATTTATTTAGCTTATAATAAAATTTATTTATAATATTAAAAGTATTAAGATTTTAAAGTATTTATATAAGAGTTAGCTTATTATTTAAGATTATATTTTATTATATAATATAAGTTATAACTTTAAAATTTTTAATATAATTAAATATATAATTAAGTACCTTGAAATATATTTAAATAAGAAGCTTAGGGATATTTATTTATATTATTTTTTTAAAGCTATAAAGGTTATAGCTTTATAAGAGTTTATAAATAATTTTAAAATTAATATTATTTAAGCTTATTAAGCTAAGCTTAGAGAGGAGGATTTAAATTATCTTTATTATATATTTATTAACTTTATTATAATTAAAAGAAATATCTTTTTTTATAATTTTAATTAATATTTTTATATAAGTTAAAATATACTTTTTATTACCTTTTTTAAGAAAGTTTTATTAATTAAAAATAGCTTTAAATATAAAATATTATAAATAAAAAAGTTAATAATTAAGCTAAAGAAATTAAATAAAAATATTAAGGAGATAAAAATAAAATAAAGCTTTATTAAATATAATAAGGAAATTATTAAGAATTAAATTATAATCTTAAATCTTTAATTTAATTTAAATTTAATATAAAAATATATTTAAATTTATTATAAAAAGTATATTTAAAAGATAAATAAAAGTAAAGGTATAGGCATTTTATAAAGAGTATTTAATAATAATAAAGAATAAGTTATACTTTTTTTTTATAATATTTTTAATAAATAAGTTATAAATAATTTATATAATAGCTTAAAATATATTATTTTAAATATAAAATTTTAAAAAATAATTATAGGCTTTTAAGAATTAATTTAATATTAATTTTTAATATTTTATATTAAAATAATTATAATTTTATTTTTATAAAAGGTTTAATAAAAGTTAAATATATTTACTTTTTATTAAATTTATATTATATTTATTTATATATAATTTTTATTTTTATAATAATTATAATTTTTAATAAAAAAGAAAAAAAATATTTTAAAGGAAAGTATTTTATAAAAAATTATTTTATAAAAAGATATTTTATAAAAGGATATTTTATAAAAAGGTATTTTATAAAAGAATATCTTATAAAAAAATATTTTATAAAAAGGTATTTTATAAAAAAATATTTTATAAAAAGGTATTTTATAAAAGGTTATTTTATAAAAAGGTATCTTATAAAAAGGTATTTTATAAGATATTATTTTATAAAAGGATATTTTATATAAGATTATTTTATAATATATTTATAATAAATTATTTTATAAAAAACTATTTTATAAATTATTTTATTATAAAAGATTATTAAATAAATAAGTTTTTTATAATAATATATCTTAAGTATTTATTTATTAATATAAAGCTATAATAATATAATTTAATATTTAATACTTAATAATATTAATAATAAAAATAAAAGTAAAATATTAATTAATTTAAGTATTAGCTAAGTTTAAAGATTTTATTAATAAGACTTATAAATTATATTATTATTAATTATTTTAAAATATTATTTAATATAATAGCTATTTAAGATAATATTAATATAATATTAATATATAAGTTTTTTTTTTTTTATATTTTAATAAATTATATATTTTATATTTAATATTATTTTTAATAATAAATTATTATATATAAAAAATTTAAGCTTTTTTTATTTCTTTTATTATAAAACCTTTAAGCTTAAGAAAGAATTAAATTTCTTTTAAGATTTATTAAATTAATATATAAGCTATTATTTAAAAACTTAATAAAACTTAATATTTTTAATATAATAAATTAAGGCTAATTAAATAATATAAATATATTAATAATTATTTATTTTAATATTACTTATATATTTATTAAGAAAATAAAATAATTTAAAATAAAATAATAAATTATTTAATACTTTATTTTAATTAATAAAAAGGCTAAAGGTATTTTTAATTTAAACCTTTTAAAGTATTATAAGTAGCTTAATTAAATTTATAAATACTTAAATTTACTTAATTTTAATATTAATATATTATTAAAGCTTTATAATAAGATATTAATTAAGGGTTTTTTTATACTTATTTATTACCTTAAGTTTTATTTTTTAAATAATATTAAATAATATATTTAAATATTCTTTTAATGCTTTTATAATAAGAATTAAGGCATTAATATAAAGGTAAAAAATAATAATAATTCTAACTTTAATAATAATAAGGAAATTATTTTTTTAATTATAATAATTATACTTGCTATATTTATTAAAAAGCTTAAAAGTATTATTATTATTATTAAGCTGCTTTTTGCTAATTATTTAATTTAAGGTATAAATAGCATTATATATAATATTATATATAATATTAATAAATATAAGCTTACTTTATTCTTTCTTTTCTTATAATTATTTAATTATTATATTTTATAAATCTTAATAAATAATTAATATATATAATAATAATAAAATAAGGTAATAATAAATATATATTAAATCTTTATTATAAATAATATTTAATAAAAGTTTTTAAATATAATAGCTTAATTATAAGTAATTAATTTCTTAAATAATAATATATTTTAATAAAGAGAGCTTATAGTATATTTATAACTAGAATTTCTAATAATATAAATTATAATATATATAATATTATTATAGCTAAAGTATATAAGAATATAAATAATAAATAAAATATTCTTTTCTTTTTTTTTTTAATATTTAAAATTAGCATTAATTAATATTAAATATTAAAAATTATAATTAAATTATTTAATATTTAATTTTTAATAATATTATAAATAAAAAGAAGAATAAGATTTTATTTAATATAAGTATTAATAGCCTTTAAAGGTTTCTTATTATTTATAATTTTATTTATACCTTTAAAGCTATTAATAAAAAGTTAATATATATGCTTTTATATAATAACTTATATATAATTATTAAGCTTAATATAAGCTATAATTTTAAAAGTAGCCTTTTTATTTAATATTTCTTAAAATCCCTTTTAATTAAAAGCTTTTTAAAGATATTATATTTAATTCTTTAATTACTTAATAAATAATAAACTTTACTTAAATAAAAAATTTATAATAAAATAATTTTATTAATATTTTAAAAGCTAAAGTATACGTATATTATTTAAGGGTTATAATTATTTATAAGAGTTTTATAATTTTTAAATATATTTAAGCTTTATTTATTATATTTTTTTTATTTTATTTTAAAAATTCTTTTAATTAAGTAATTTATTATAAGTATAATAAATAATAAAGCTTATAATTAAAATATATTTTAGCCTTATATTTTATTTTAAAAGATATTTTATAAAAGATTATTTAATAAAAAGTTATTATATAAAAAAGTACTTTATAAAAAAATAACTTATAAAAAAATAACTTATAAAAGAATAATTTAAAAGAAGATAATTTATTAAAAGGTATTTTATAAAAAGATAACTTATAAAAAAATAACTTATAAAAAGATAATTTATAAAAGGATAATTTATAAAAAGGTATTTTATAAAAAGATATTTTATAAAAGGATAATTTATAAAAAGGTATTTTATAAAAGAATATTTTATAAGAAATTATTTTATAAAAGGGTATTTTATAAAAAAATATTTTATAAGAAGGTATTTTATAAGATATTATTTTATAAAAAATTATTTTATAAAAGGGTATTTTATAAAAAGATATTTTATAAAAGATTATTTTATAAAAGGTTATTTTATAAAAAGATAATTTATAAAAAGTTAATTTATAAAAAGATATTTTATAAAAGAATATTTTATAAAAAAATAACTTATAAAAAAATATTTTATAAAAAGGTAATTTATAAAAGGATATCTTATAAGAAATTATTTTATAAAAAGGTATTTTATAAAAAAGTAATTTATAAAAAGATATTTTATAAAAGGATATTTTATAAAAAATTATTTTATAAAAAAATATTTTATAAAAGGATATTTTATAAGAAATTATTATATAAAAGGTAATTTTATATATTTAATACTTAGTATTTATATAATAATATAATTTAATATTTAGCTTTTTATAATATTATTTAACTTTTTTATTATAATTTTTACTTTTTTTTAATTATACTTATTTTCTTTTTATATTTCTTAATTAATAATATATAAATAATAATATAAAGCTAAATTAATTAATATTATTAAATTTTAATTTAATTTATATAATTTTATATATTATTATAGTATTTTTATAAAGTTACTTTTAATTTAAGCTTTTATTATTATTTTTTATAAATTTAAATAGCCCTTCTTTTTAATTATATACTATTTTCTTTTAATTTTATTATTTAAACTTATTAAAATATTACTTTTAACTTATTTAAAACTTATAAATCTTTATTAATTAATATTATAAGCTTAATATTAAGAATAAAAATGCTTTTTAAATATAAAAATAATAATCTTAATTTAAATGCTGCTTAAAAAAAGTTTAAAAAAAGAAATAATATTAATATTTTTAACTTTATAAAATTTAATTAAATTATATATTAATAATTAAAGATAAATAAATCTTAATTTATAAAGCTATATTAATTTCTTATAATAGCTTTTTTAAAAAGCTATTAATTAAAATTAAAAAAGTTTATTTAAAGGTTATTTTATTACTTTTTTTATATATATATATTATTATTTTAATATTATTATTTAAATATTAATAAATTATAAAAGAAAGGTAGTCTTTATATTAAATTCTTATAATATTAAATTTATTTAGATTTTAATAAAGTTTATTTATAGCTTTAAAAGCATTAAAATTTTAAAATATTTATTAAAAGATTAGCTTATTATTTAAAACTATATCTTATTATATAGCTTAAGCTATAAATTTAAAATACTTAATATAATTATATATATAATAAAAAACCTTAATATATATTTAAATAAAAAGCTTAAGGATATTTACTTATATTTAATTCTTAAAATTATAAAAGCTATAAATATATAAGCGTTTTTAAATAATCTTAAGGCTAATATTACTTAAATTTATAAAATTAAATTTATTAATAAAAACTTAAACTACCTTTATTATATGCTTATTAATTTTATTTTTATTAAAAAAAATATTTTTTTTTAAAATATAAATTTATATTTTTATATTATTTAAAGTATATTATTTATTACTTTTATAAATAAAGTTTTACTAACTTAATATAGCCTTAAATATAAAATATTTTAAATAAAGAAATTTATAATTAAATTAAAAAAGTTTAAAAAAAAATATAAAATAAAAAAAAAATAAAGTTATATTAAATATAAGAAGGGTATTATTAAGAATAAAATAATAATCTTTAATTTTTAATTAAAATAAAATCTTATATAAAAATATATTTAGGTTTATTATAAGAAATATATATAAAAAATAAATAAAAGTAAAAATAAAAGTATTTTATAAAAAGTATTTAATAATATTAAAGAATAAAATTTATTTTTTTATATAACTTTAATAAAAATATAAAAATTAATTTATATAATAAATTAAGGATATTTTATAAAAGATTATTTTATAAAAAGGTATTTTATAAAAAATTATTTTATAAAAAAGTATTTTATAAAAAGGTATTTTATAAAAGGGTATTTTATAAAAGATTATTTTATAAGAAATTATTTTATAAAAAAGTATTTTATAAAAAAGTATTTTATAAAAGATTATTTTATAAAAGATTATTTTATAAAAAGGTATTTTATAAAAGAATATTTTATAAAAGAATATTTTATAAAAAATTATTATATAAAAGGTTATTTTATATATTTAATATTTAATATTTATATAATAATATAATTTAATACTTAGCTTTTTATAATATTATTTAATTTCTTTATTATAACTTTTACTTTTTTTTAATTATATTTATTTTCTTTTTATATTTTTTAATTAATAATATATAAGTAATAATATAAAGTTAAATTAATTAATATTATTAAATCTTAATTTAATTTATATATTTATTAATATTATATTTAATATTATTAAAAATATTAATATATTTATATTTTTTAATTATAATATAAAGTTATTAATTAATATTTTATATTATATTAAAATTAGTTTTTATAAAATAAATTAAAATTTTTATATATTAAGTTTTTTTATATAATATTATTAAATTATTTTTTAATCTTATTTTATTATATTATTTTTTTTTATATTATTATTATTAAAAAATCTTTATTATAATTTATAAATAATTAAATTAATATATATATAAATTTTATTATTATATAAAAAATAATAATAATAAAATATTTAAAATAAAAATATAATTAATAATTTTATAATTTATATTAATTAAAAGAAATTTATTAATATAATTAATTTTAAAAATATTAACTTTATTTTTATTTTTTTTAATTAAATTAAAAAAAAAATTTAAAAAAAGTTAATTTTATTAAATTAATTTTAAAAAAATTAACTTTTTTATATATTAAACTAAATTTAAATTAAATAAATATAAAAAATAAAACATTTTTTTAATATTTTTTTCCTACTTCTTCCCTATTTTACTATTATAAAACTAAAGTCTATATATTTTTAAGTATTTTCTCTATTAAGTTATACCTAATATAAATTAAACTAATCCTTATTCTTAAGTCTTAGCACTACTATTAGAATTTATATCAAATAATTTCTATTTTTAAATTAATATACATTAATAATAAATATTTTAGAAAAAGCTTTACTATAATTAAATGCATTTAATTATAATATATTATTTTATATATTTTAATAAAATAAGATTAAAACTAAAGTTATATTAAATATAAAAGATTAATAGCTAATTAACCTTAATTTAACTAATAATAATCTTTAGAAATAATAAATAATTATCCATTATTTAATATACTTATTAATTATTAAATATAATAAAAGATTTAATTTAATTATTCCTTCTTTTTTTATATATCTTCTCTTATTTAATTAACTAAATAATAATAAATTATAAAAAAAAAAGCCTAGCTACTTTTATACTTAGCTCTTATTATATTAAGTTTATTTAACTTATAATAAAATTTATTTATAATGCTAAAAGTATTAAGATCTTAGAATATTTATATAAAAATTAGCTTATTATTTAGAATTATATTTTATTATATAATATAAATTATAACTTTAAAATTTTTAATATAGTTAAATATATAATTAAGTACCTTAGAATATACTTAAGCAAAAAGCTTAGGAATATTTACTTATATTACTTTCCTAAGGCTATAAAGGCTATAACTTTATAAGAGTTTATAAATAATCTTAAGGCTAGCATTATTTAGGCCTACTAAGCTAAGCCTAAGGAGGAAGATTTAAATTATTCTTATTATATATTTATTAACTTTATTATAACTAAAAAAGATATCCTTTTTTATAATTTTAACTAATGCTTTTATATAAATAAAGATATACTTTTTATTGCCTTTCTTAAGGAGATTTTATTAATTAAGAATAGCCTTAAGTATAAGATATTATAAATAAAGAAATTAATAATTAGGCTAGAGAAGTTAAATAAAAATACTAAAAAAATAAAGATAAAATAAAGCTTTATTAAATATAATAAAAAAATTATTAAAAATTAAATTATAATTTTAAATCCCTAATTTAATTTAAACTTAGTATAAAAATATACTTAGATTTACTATAAAGAGTATATTTAAGAAATAAATAAAAATAAGGGTATAGATATTTTATAAAGAATATTTAATAATAATAAAAAATAAGTTATGCTTTTCTTTTATAATATTTTTAATAAGTAAGCTATAAATAATTTATATAATAATTTAAAATATATTACTTTAAATATAAAACTTTAAAAAATAATTATAAGCTTTTAAAAATTAATTTAATATTAATTTTTAATATTTTATATTAAGATAATTATAATTTTACTTTTATAAAAAGTTTAATAAAAATTAAATATATTTACTTTTTATTAAATTTATATTATATTTATTTATATATAATTTTTACTTTTATAATAATTATAATTCTTAGTAGAAGAAAAAGAAGGTATTTTAAAGAAGGGTATTTTATAAGAGATTGTTTTATAGGAGGGTATTTTATAAAAAGGTATCTTATAAAAGGGTATTTTATAAAAAGATATCTTATAAGAGAGTATTTTATAAGAGGGTGTTTTATAAAAAGGTATTTTATAAGAAGGTATTTTATAAGAAGGTATTTTATAAAAGGTTATTTTATAAGAAGGTATCTTATAAAAGGGTATTTTATAAGATATTATCTTATAAAAAGATATTTTATATAAGATTATTTTATAATATATTTATAATAAATTATTTTATAAAAAATTATTTTATAAATTATCTTATTATAAAAGATTATTAAATAAGTAAGTTTTTTATAATAATATATTTTAAATACTTATTTATTAATATAAAGCTATAATAATATAATTTAATACTTAATACTTAATAGCGCTAATAATAAGAATAAAAGTAAGATATTAATTAATTTAGATATTAGCTAGATTTAGAGATTTTATTAATAAAATCTATAAACTATATTATTATTAATTATTTTAAAATATTATTTAACATAATAGCTATTTAAGATAATATTAATATAATATTAATATATAAATCTTTCCTTCCTTATACTTTAATAAATTATATATTTTATATTTAATATTATTCTTAATAATAAGTTATTATATATAAGAAATCTAAGCCTTTTTTACTTTTTTTATTATAAAACCTTTAAGCTTAGAAAAAAACTAAGTTTTTTTTAAAACTTATTAAATTAATATATAAGCTATTACTTAAAAGCTTAATAAAACTTAATATTTTTAATATAATAAATTAAGGCTAGCTAAATAATATAAATATATTAATAATTACCTACCTTAATATTACTTATATATTTATTAAGAAAGTAAAGTAGTTTAAGATAAAATAGTAAGCTATTTAGTACTTTACTTTAATTAATAAAAAAGCTAGAGGCATTTCTAATTAAAACCTCTTAAAATACTATAAGTAGCTTAATTAAACTTATAAATACCTAAATCTACTTAATTTTAATATTAATATATTATTAAAGCTTTATAATAAGATATTAATTAAAAGTCTTTTTATATTTATTTATTACCCTGAGTTTTATTTTTTAAATAATATTAAATAGTATACCTAGATATTTCTTTAATATTTTTATAATAAAAACTAAGGCATTAATATAAAGATAAAGAATAATAATAACTCTAGCCTTAATAATAATAAAGAAACTACTTCTTTAATTATAGTAATTATGCCTATTATACCTACTAGAAAGCCTAAAAGTACTATTATTATTATTAAGCTACTTTTTGCTAACTACTTAATTTAAAATATAAATAGCATTATATATAGCATTATATATAGCATTAATAAGCATAAGCTTGCCTTATTTCTTTTTTTTTTATAATTACCTAGCTATTATATTTTATAAATTTTAATAAATAATTAATATATATAATAATAATAAAATAAGGTAATAATAAATATATATTAAATCCTTGTTATAAGTAATATCTAGCAAAAATTTTTAAATATAATAGCTTAATTATAAATAATTAATTTTTTAAATAATAATATACTTTAATAAAGAAAGCTTATAATATATTTATAGCTAGAATTTCTAGTAATATAAATTATAATATATATAATATTATTATAACTAGAGCATATAAAAATATAAATAATAAATAAAATATTCTTTTTTTTTTTTTTTTAATACTTAAAATTAACATTAGCTAATACTAAATATTAAAAAGCTATAATTAAACTATTTAATACTTAGTCCTTAATAGTATTATAAATAAAAAGAAAAATAAAATTTTATTTAGCATAAGTACTAGCAGCTTTTAAAGGTCTCTTACTACCTATAACTTTATTTATGCCCTTAGGGCTATTAATAAAAAATTAATATATATGCCTTTATATAATAACCTATATATAATTATTAAGCTTAACATAAGCTATAACTCTAAGGGCAGCCTTTTTATTTAATATTTTTTAAAGTCCCTTTTAATTAAAAACCCCTTAAAGATATTATACTTAATTTTCTAACTACTTAGTAAATAGCAGACTTTATTTAAATAAAAAATTTATAATAAAATAGCTTTATTAGTATTTTAAAAGCTAAAATATATATATATTATTTAGGGGCTGTAGCTATTTATAAAAGTTTTATAACTTTTAAATATATTTAAGCTTTACTTATTATACTTTTCTTATTTTATTCTGGAAATTCTTTTAATTAAGTAATTTATTATAAGCATAATAAGTAGTAAAGCTTATAATTAAAATATATTTTAGCCTTATATTTTATTTTAAAAAGTATCTTATAAAAAATTATTTAATAAAAAGTTATTATATAAAAAAGTACCTTATAAAAGAATAATTTATAAAAAAATAACTTATAAAAAAATAACTTAAAGAAGGATAACTTATTAAAGGGTATTTTATAAGAGAATAATTTATAAGAGGATAACTTATAAAAAAATAACTTATAAAAAAATAATTTATAAAAAAATATTTTATAAAAGGATATCTTATAAAAGGATAATTTATAAAAAGATATCTTATAAAAAGATATTTTATAAAAGATTATTTTATAAAAGGGTATTTTATAAAAGGGTATTTTATAAAATATTATTTTATAAGAGATTATCTTATAAAAGGGTATTTTATAAAAAAGTATTTTATAAAAGGTTATTTTATAAGAGGTTATTTTATAAAAAGGTAATTTATAAGAAATTAATTTATAAAAAGGTATTTTATAAAAAGATATTTTATAAAAAAATAATTTATAAAAAAGTATTTTATAAAAGGGTAATTTATAAAAAGGTATCTTATAAGAAATTATCTTATAAAAAAATATTTTATAAAAAATTATTTTATAAAAGGATATTTTATAAAAGGATATTTTATAAGAAATTATTTTATAAAAAGGTATTTTATAAAAAAATATCTTATAAAAAAATATTTTATAAAAGATTATCTTATAAAAGATTATTTTATAAAAAGATATTTTATAAAAGGATATTTTATAAAAAAATAACTTATAAAAGGATATCTTATAAGAAGGTATTTTATAAGAGATTATTATATAAAAAGTAATTTTATATACTTAATACTTAATATTTATATAGTAATATAATTTAATATTTAGCTTTTTATAATATTATTTAACTTTTTTATTATAACTTTTGCCTTTTTTTAATTATATTTACTTTTTCTTTATATCCTTTAATTAATAATATATAAGTAATAATATAAAGCTAAATTAATTAATATTATTAAATTTTAATTTAATTTATATAACTTTATATATTATTATAGTATTTTTATAAAATTATTTTTAACTTAGGCTTTTATTATTATTTTTTATAAATTTAAATAGCCCTTTCTTTTAATTATATATTACTTTTTTTTAGCTTTATTATTTAAATTTATTAAAATATTACCTTTAACTTACTTAAAACCTATAAATTTTTATTAATTAATATTATAAGTTTAATATTAAGAATAAAAATACCTCTTAAATATAAAAATAATAACCCTAATTTAAATATTATTTAAAAGAAATTTAAAAAAAAAGGTAATATTAGTATTTTTAATTTTATAAAATTTAATTAAATTATATATTAATAATTAAAAATAAGCAGGTCTTAATTTATAAAGCTATATTAATTTCTTATAATAGCTTTTTTAAAAAGCTATTAGCTAAGACTAGAAAGGTTTATTTAAGGGTTATTTTATTACTCCTTTTATATATATATATTATTATTTTAATATTATTATTTAAATATTAATAAATTATAAGGAAAGAATAATTTTTATATTAAACTCTTATAATATTAAATCTATTTAGATTTTAATAGAATTTATTTATAGCTTTAGAAGTATTAAGATTTTAAAATACTTATTAAAGAATTAGCTTATTATTTAAGATTATATTTTATTATATAGCCTAAGTTATAAATTTAAAATACTTAATATAATTATATATATAATAAAAAACCTTAATATATATTTAAGCAAGAAGCTTAAGGATATCTGCTTATATTTAATTCCTAAGGTTATAAAGGCTATAAATATATAGGTATTTCTAAATAATCTTAAGGCTAGCATTGCCTAAGCCTATAAAATTAAACTTATTAATAAAAACTTAAACTACTCTTATTATATACTTATTAACTTTATTTTTATTAAAAAAAATATCCTTTTCTAAGATATAAACTTATATTTTTATATTATTTAAGGCATATTATTTATTACCTTTATAAATAAAGTTTTATTAACTTAATATAGCCTTAGATATAAAATGCCTTAAATAAAGAAACTTATAATTAAGCTAGAAAAATTTAAAAAAAAATATAAAATAAAAAAAAAATAAAGTTATGCTAAGTATAAGGAGGGCATTATTAAAAATAAAATAATAATCTTTAATTTTTAATTAAAATAAAATCTTATATAAAAATATACTTAAATTTATTATAAGAAATATATATAGGAAATAAATAAGGATAAGAGTAAAGGCATTTTATAAAAAATATTTAATAATATTAAAAAATAAAATTTACTTCTTTATATAACTTTAATAAAAATATAAAAATTAATTTATATAATAAATTAAAGATATCTTATAAGAAATTATCTTATAAGAAGCTATCTTATAAGAAATTATCTTATAAAAAAATATTTTATAAGAGGGTATTTTATAAGAAGATATTTTATAAAAGATTATTTTATAGGAAATTATCTTATAAGAAAATATTTTATAAGAGATTATTTTATAAGAAGGTATTTTATAAAAGGATATTTTATAAGAAGTTATTTTATAAAAGATTATCTTATAAGAGGGTATTTTATAAAAAGGTATTTTATAAAAAATTATTATATAAAAGGTAATTATATATACTTAATACTTAGTACTTATATAGTAATATAATTTAATACTTAGCTCTTTATAATATTATTTAATTTTTTTATTATAATTTTTACCTTTTTTTAATTATATTTACTTTTTTTTTATATTTTTTAACTAATAATATATAAGTAAAAATATAAAGTTAAACTAATTAATACTATTAAATTTTAATTTAATTTATATACTTATTAATATTATACTTAATATTATTAAAAGTATTAATATACTTATGCTCTTTAATTATAATATAGAGTTGCTAATTAATGCTTTATATTATATTTAATTTTAAAATAGCTTAGCTATATATAATAAAGCTTATTAAAAAAGACTTAAATTACCCTTATTATATATTTATTAACTTTATTCTTATAAAAAGAGATATCTTTTTTTATAATACTAACTTATGCTTTTATATTACTTAAGGTATGTTATTTGCTGCTTTTTTAAAAGAGATCTTGCTAACTTAATATAGCCCTGGATATAAAATACTTTAAATAAAGAAGATTATAATTAGAAATAAGCTAGATCTTAAGAATATTTTAAAGGAAAGGCTAAGGCTTTTTTATATATAATATAAAGCAGGTTTATATAATTTAAGGTTAAAATAAAGCTAAATAATAACTTAGTAATTATTATATATATAGAGATAATAATAGATATAAAAGCTCTTAAATTAAAAAGATATAATAAGAATAATTAATTAATAACTATTACCTATAGCTAATTAATATATATTACTTCTTATTAATTAATTTATTTAATTAATAATTTTAATTAATAATTTAATTATAATATTAAGCCTATATTTTTATTAAAATATAAAATAAATAAAGTAATATTAAGTAATAAATATAAATTAAGTTTAATATATAAAGTATATTATTAATATTAATATAAATTAAAAATATATAATTAACTTATAAGTATATATTATATATTATATATAATATATTATAAATTATAAATTATTAATTATATAATATAATAAATTATTTTCTAAAATATTCTTTTATAAAAAGTTATTTTATAAAAAGATATTTTATAAAAGGTTATTTTATAAAAAAGTATCTTATAAGAGATTATTTTATAAAAGGATATTTTATAAAAGGTTATCTTATAAAAAATTATCTTATAAAAGAATATTTTATAAGAAGATATCCTATAAAAATATATCTTATAAGAATATATCTTATAGGAGGGTATTTTATAAAAGGATATCTTATAAAAAGATATTTTATAAAAAATTATCTTATAAAAAATTATCTTATAAGAAAATAATTTATAAGAAGATATCTTATAAAAGAATATCTTATAAGAGATTATCTTATAAGAAGGTATTTTATAAGAGGGTATTTTATAAAAAGATATTTTATAAGAAATTATTTTATAAGAGATTATTTTATAAAAAAATAACTTATAAGAAGGTATTTTATAAGAAAATATCTTATAAGAAATTATTTTATAAAAGGATATTTTATAAAAAAGTATTTTATAAAAAAGTATTATATAAAAAGAGTATTTTATTTCTTTAATATATAATAATTTAATTACTTTAGCAACCTTATTAAACCTTTAGCTAATTATTATATAATAGCAAGTCTTAAGAGAGCTATTTTATTAGCTAAAAAAAGAATTAATTATTAATAAAAAGTATAAATATATTAAAATTAGATATATTAAACTTAATATATTATTGCTTTTTAAAAAAGCTTAGGTATTACTAACTCCTTAATTTTATACTTAATTCTTTATTATAACTTTTACCTTCTTTTAATTATACTTACTTTCTTTTTATACCTCTTAATTAATAATATATAAATAATAATGCAAAGCTAAATTAACTAATACTACTAAATCTTAATTTAATTTATATATTTATTAATATTATACTTAGCATTACTAAGAGTATTAATATACTTATGCTCTTTAATTATAATATAAAGTTACTAATTAATACTTTATATTATGCTAAGGTTAGTTTTTATAAAGTAAGTTAAAATCCTTATATATTGGGTTTTTTTATATAGTGTTGCTAAATTATCTCTTAATCCTACTTTATTATATTGCTTCTTTTTATATTATTATTATTAAAAATTCCTTATTATAATTTATAAGTAATTAAATTAATATATATATAAATCCCGCTATTATATAAAAAATAATAGTAATAAAGTATTTAAAACAAGAATATAATTAATAGTTTTATAATTTATATTAATTAAAAGAAATTTGTTAATATAGCTGGTATTAAGAACGTTAATTCTGCCTTTATTTCTTTTAGCTAGGTTAAAAAAAAGGTTTAAGAGAGGCTAATTTTATTAAGTTAATTTTAAAAAAATTAACTTTCTTAAAATACAAGCCAGCCATTAATATAATTACTATAAGTAATAATCTTAATAAGTCTCCTATAAAGAAGGTTAAAACTACTTTTAAAAAGGTTATTAAAAAGCAGTAAGATATTAAGAATAAATCTAGAGATAATAATATAATTAAGTAAGAAGCTTAGAAATATCTACTTATACCCTACTCTCAAGGCTATAGAGGTAGTAACTATATAAGCATTTCTAAATAATCTTAATTTTAAAATAACCTAGCTTTATATAATAAAGCCTATTAAGGAGGACTTAAACTATTCTTGTTATATACTTATTAATTTTATTTTTATAAAGAGAGATGTCTTCTTTTATAATACTAACTTATACTTTTATATTACTTAAAGTATACTGCTTATTATCTTTTTAAAAAAAGTTTTATTAACTTAGTATAGCCTTAAATATAAAATACTTTAAATAAAGAAAATTATAATTAAAAATAAGCTAAATCTTAAGAATATTTTAAAAAAAAAGCTAAGGCTTTTTTATATATAATATAAAATAGTTTTATATAACTTAAGGTTAGGATATAGCTAAATAATAATTTAGTAGTTATTATATATATAGAGATAATAATAAATATAAAAGCTTTTGAATTAAAAAGGTATAATAAGAGTAATTAATTAGTAATTATTACTTATAGCTAATTAATATATATTACTTTTTATTAATTAATCTATTTAATTAATAATTTTAATTAATAATTTAGTTATAATATTAAGTTTATACTTTTATTAAAATTAAAAATAAATAAAGTAATATTAAGTAATAAATATAAATTAAGTAATATATAAAGTATATTATTAATAATAATATAAGTTAAGAATATATAATTAACTTATAAATATATATTATATATTATATATAATATATTATAAATTATAAATTATTAATTATATAATATAATGGGTTATTTTTTAAGATATTCTTTTATAAAAGGTTATTTTATAAAAGAGTATTTTATAAAAAGTTATTTTATAAAAGGGTATTTTATAAATATATATTTTATAAAAAGTTATTTTATAAAAGGATAACTTATAAAAAGTTAACTTATAAAAAGATATCTTATAAAAAGGTAACTTATAAAAAAATATCTTATAAGAAGGTATTTTATAAAAGATTATCTTATAAAAAAATATCTTATAAAAAGGTATTTTATAAAAAGATAACTTATAAAAGGGTAATTTATAAAAAAATATTTTATAAAAAGATATTTTATAAAAAATTATCTTATAAAAGGGTATTTTATAAAAAGATAATTTATAAAAAAATAATTTATAAGAAGTAATTTATAAAAAGATATCTTATAAGAAAATATCTTATAAGAAATTATCTTATAAAAGATTATCTTATAAAAAAATATCTTATAAAAAAATATCTTATAAGAAAATAACTTATAAAAAGATATTTTATAAAAAGATATCTTATAAAAAATTATCTTATAGGAAATTATCTTATAAAAAGATATTTTATAAAAAAGTATCTTATAAAAAGATATTTTATAAAAAAATAACTTATAAAAAAGTATTTTATAAAAGAGTATTTTATAAAAAATTATTATATAAAAGGTTATCTTATATACTTAATACTTAATACCTATATAATAATATAATTTAATACTTAGCTCTTTATAATATTATTTAACTTTTTTATTATAACTTTTATCTTTTTTTAATTATACTTACTTTTTCTTTATACTTTTTAATTAATAATATATAAATAATAATATAAAGCTAAATTAATTAATATTATTAAATCTTAATTTAATTTATATAATTTTATATATTATTATAATATTTTTATAAAGTTACTTTTAATTTAAGCTTTTATTATTATTTCTTATAAATTTAAATAGTTCTTCTTTTTAATTATATATTACTTTCTTTTAGCTTTATTATTTAAATTTATTAAGATATTATCTTTAATTTATTTAAAATTTATAAATTTTTATTAATTAATATTATAAGCTTAATATTAAAAATAAAAATGCCTTTTAAATATAAGAATAATAACCCTAATTTAAATATTACTTGAAAAAAGTTTAAAAAAAGAAGTAATATTAATATTTTTAACCTTATAAAACTTAATTAAACTATATATTAATAGTTAAAAATAAGCAAGTCTTAATTTATAAAGCTATATTAATCTCTTATAATAGCCTTTTTAAAAAGCTACTAGCTAAGATTAAAAAAGTTTATTTAAGGGTTACTTTATTACTCCTTTTATATATATATATTATTATTTTAATATTATTATTTAAATATTAGTAAATTATAAAAAAAAAGTAGTCTTTATATTAAATTCTTATAATATTAAATTTATTTAAATTTTAATAAAGTTTATTTATAGCTTTAAAAGTATTAAGGTTTTAGAATATTTATATAAAGATTAGCTTATTATTTAAAACTATATCCTTTTATATAGCCTAAGCTATAACTTTAAAATCCTTAATATAATTATATATATAATAAAGAACCTTAATATATATCTAAGTAAGAAGCTTAAAAATATCTATTTATACCTTATTTTTAAGGCTATAAAGGTAGTAGCTATATAAGTATTTTTAAATAATCTTTTAATTAAAATTACCTAGGCTTATAAGATTAAATTTATTAATAAGAACTTAAATTAATCTTATTATATACTTATTAATTTTATCCTTATTAAAAAAGATATCTTTTTTTAAAATACTAATTTATATTTTTATATTACTTAAAATATATTACTTACTACCTTTATAAATAAAGTTTTATTAGCTTAATATAGCTTTAAATATAAGATATTTTAAATAAAAAAATTTATAATTAAGCTAGAAAAGTTTAAAAAAAAGTATAAAATAAAAAAGAAATAAAGTTATATTAAGTATAAAGAAAGCATTACTAAAAATAAAATAATAATCTTTAATTCTTAATTAAAATAAAGTTTTATATAAAGATATATTTAAGTTTATTATAAGAAGTATATATAAAAAATAAATAAGGGTAAGAATAAAGGCATTTTATAAGAAGTATTTAATAATATTAAGGAGTAAAATTTATTTCTTTATATAACCTTAATAAAAATATAAAAACTAATTTATATAATAAGTTAAGAATATTTTATAAGAAATTATTTTATAAGAAGCTATTTTATAAAAGATTATTTTATAAAAGGATATCTTATAAAAGGATATCTTATAAAAAGATATCTTATAAAAGAATATTTTATAAGAAATTATCTTATAAGAAGGTATCTTATGAGAGGTTATTTTATAAAAGATTATTTTATAAAAGGATATCTTATAGGAAGATATCTTATAAGAGGGTATTTTATAAGAGATTATTTTATAAAAGATTATTTTATAAAAAGATATTTTATAAGAAATTATCTTATAAGAGATTATCTTATAAAAAGGTATTTTATAAGAGGATAACTTATAAGAGGGTATTTTATAAGAGGGTATTATATAAAAAGGGTGTTTTATTTCTTTAATATATAATGATTTAGTTATTTTAGCAATTTTATTAAACCTTTAGTTAGTTATTATGCAGTAGTAAGTCTTGAGGGAGTTATTTTATTAATTAAAAAAAAAGATTAATTATTAATAAAGAGCTTAAATAAATTAAAAATAAATATTATAAACTTAATATATTGTTATTTTTTAAAAAGGCCTAGGTATTATTAACTCCTTAGTCTTATACTTAATTAACTTAGATTTCTTATATTATTATATCTCTTAGTTTATAATTAAATATATTTTTTAACTTTAATTTATAAATAAATAGTATATTGCTATTAATATTATAAGAATATAAGGTAGCCTTTTTATTTAGTACTTCTTAGAGTGCTTGCTTAATTAAAAGTCTTTAAAGAATATTATGTTAAATTTTCTAATAACTTAATAAATGGCGGATTTTAAATATATTAAAGATTTATAATAAGCTTACTTTAATATTATTTTAAAAGCTAGGGCATGTTAGTATTAACTAAGGGCTATAATTATTAATATAATTTTTATAATATTTAAGCATATTTAAATTTTATTTATTAATACTTTTTTATCTTAGCCTAGAAATTATTTTTATTAAATAATTTACTATAATTATAAAAAGTAATAATAATTATAATTAAAATATATATTAGCCTTAAGCTTTATTTAAAAAGGTATATTATAAGAAATTATCTTATAAGAAGGTATCTTATAAAAGGGTATCTTATAAAAAAATATTTTATAAAAGAATAATTTATAAAAAAATAATTTATAAGAAGATAATTTATAAAAGGATATTTTATAAGAAGATATCTTATAAAAGATTATCTTATAAGAAAATATCTTATAAAAAAATATTTTATAAAAGGATATTTTATAAAAAGATATTTTATAAAAGGGTATCTTATAAGAAATTATTTTATAAAAGGGTATTTTATAAGAGGGTATTTTATAAGAAATTATCTTATAAGAGATTATTTTATAGGAAGGTATTTTATAAAAAGATATTATATAAAAAAAATATTTTATTTCTTTAATATATAATAATCTAGTTACTTTAGTAACTTTATTAAACTTTTAATTAGTTATTATATAGTAGCAAGTCTTGAGAGAGCTATTTTATTAGCTAAAAAAAGGCTTAGTTATTAATAAAGAGCTTAAATAAGCTGAAAATAAATATTAAAATATATAGATATTATATATAATTATATATATATAATTTTAAATTATAAGTATATAAATATATATATATAATCTTAGTTATATTAATATATAAGTAGTAAGTATTAAGTATATAAAATAACTTAATATAAGATAATTTCTTATAAGATAATCTTTTATAAAATATTTTTTTATAAGATATCTTTTTATAAAATACCTTTTTATAAAATACCTTTTTATAAGATAACTTCTTATTTAATACCCTTTTATAAAATACCCTTTTATAAGATAACCTTTTATAAAATATCTTTTTATAAGATACCTTTTTATAAGATATTTTTTTATAAGATATTCTTTTATAAAATATCCTCTTATAAGATAATCTTTTATAAGATAATCTCTTATAATATATTTTTTTATAAAATATTCTTTTAATTAATAAATAAAGATTATTATAATTTAATTATTTTAGCTTTATATATAAATTTAATAATAAGCTAAGTTAAATAAATATTATTAAATTTTATAATAAAAATTAATATATTTTTATAATTTACTAGCTTAAAGCTTATTATATTAATTAATATATATTTAACTATTTAAGAATTAAAAAGTAATTATTTTAAAAAATTAGCAAGGCTTTATAAATTAAAAGCTGTTTATATGTAATTATTAAAGTATAATTTAACTAAGTTATAAGGTTAAAGATACTAAGATTACCTCTCTTTTTAAATTTCTTTTAAGTAGCATTTAAGTTTATATTATTACTCTTTTACTTAATAAATATTTTATTTATTAATATTAAGCTTATTAAATTAATTAGGCAATAATTATAAATTCTAAGTTTTATAAAAATAATAACTTAATAATTAAATAATATAATTAAAAGGAAAAAATATATAATTAAAAGAAATAATCTTTATATTTATAAAAAATACTTAAGTAGTATCTAAGGGCTAAGTTAAGAAAAAAACTATATAAATTATTAATGCTTATACCTTTTTATAAAGTAGCTTTAAATATAAGATATAATAATATAAAGAATCTTAGTTAATTAAGTATAAGATTAAGGAATTAGTAATACCTAGCTTTTTTTAAAATATAGCAATATATTAAAAGATATAGTAATATAAGGAATCTTAGTTAATTAGGTATAAGATTAGGGAGTTAGCAATATTTAAGCTTTTTTAAAAAATAATAATATATTAAGTTTATAAGACTTTAATTATAAGTAATTAATTTCTTTATATTTACTTTATATACTAAGAAATAAAGCTTATAATAAATCTTAAGCTAAACTTTCTAATAATATTAATAATAATATATAAAGTATTATTATAGCTAGAGTATATAAGGAAATAAATAAAGAGTATAGCATCTATTTCCTTCTTTTTTAATACTTAATAAAAATATTAATTAATATTAATATTAAAATTATAGTAATATAATTTAATACTTAATATTTAATAATACTACTTAACTCCTTTATTTTAACTTTTACTTTCTTTTAATTATATATATTTTCTCTTTATACCTTTTAATTAATAATATATAAATAAAAATATAAAGCTAAACTAATTAATACTATTAAATCCTAATTTAATTTATATACTTATTAATATTATACTTAATATTATTAAGAATATTAATATATCTATACTCTTTAATTATAATATAAAGTTATTAATTAATACCTTATATTATATTAAAAGTAATTTTTTTAAGATAAATTATAATCTTTATTTATAAAATTCCTTTATATTATATTATAAAATTATTTCTTAATCTTATTATATTATATTACTTCCCTTTATATTATTATTATTAAAACTTCTTTATTATAAATTATAAGTAATTAAATAAATAAATACATCTAAACCTTGCTATTATATTAAATATAATAATAATAAAATATTTAAAATAAGATTATAACTAATAATTATATAACTTAAGTTAATTAAAAGAAATTTATTAATATAACTTATTTTAAAAATATTAATTTTACCTTCATCTCTTATAGCTAAATTAAAAAGAAGGTTTTAAAAAAGCTAATTTTATTAAGCCAACCCTAAAAAAGTTAACCCCCTTAAAGTATAAGCAGGCTATTAATATAATTACCATAGATAATAATCTTAATAAGTCTCTTATAAAGAAAGTTAAAACTATCTTTAAAAAAGCTATTAAAAAAGTAGCAGGATATTAAAAATGAATTAAGAGATAATAAAGGTACTACTTTTATTTAAATTAAGTATAAGTTAATAAGTAATATAATAAAAATAATTCTTACTTAGATTATTATAATACTAAATTTATTTAGCTTATAATAAAGTTTATTTATAATATTAAAAGTATTAATATCTTAAAATATTAATATAAAAATTAAAATATTATTTAAGATTTTATTTTATTATAAAACTTAGAATATAACTTTAAAATTCCTAATATAATTATATATTTATAAAAATACCTTAGAATATATTTAAGTAAAAAGCTTAGGAATATTTACTTATACCTTATATATTATCTTATAAAAGGATATCTTATAAAAAGGTGTCCCATAAGAAGGTATCTTATAAAAGGGTATCTTATAAGAAGATATTTTATAGGAAAGTATTTTATAATATAATCTTTTATATTATTTTATATTAAGTTAATTTATAAATAATAACTAAATTACTATCTTAATATTTTTTATAACTTTATATTTTATTTTAATATTTTTAAATTTATTATTATTAATATAATTAATTACTAAGTATATAATTATTATATATTTATTTTAATTATTAAAGTTTTAATAAAATTATATAAATTAAGAATATTAATTATTAAATAAAAGGTGCTATATATTTATAACTTTAGCTTAAGCTTAAATAAGCATATAATAATAATTATAAATATCTTTAATCTTAGCGCTTAATAAGTTATACCTTAAAGTAAAGGTTATATCTTAAAGCAAAGGTTATACTTTAAAGTAAGAAGTTAGCTTTTCTATAGTTCTTAACTTAAAAAATAAAATTAAGTATATATAAAAGTTATTACTTTAAGATAAATAATAAAATAAGCCTATAAATATTATAATACCTACTAAGAAGTTTAAGAATATAAAAATAAAGTAAAAAAATTAAACCTTAGGTTAATATAATATAGGTAGTAATAAAGGCACTAAGGATAGTAAGGAGAATCTTTAATTTTATTACTTAGTTAAACTATATTTTAATACCTAAAAATAAGCAGCTTTTAATTTATAAAGCTTTATTAATTTCTTAAAGTAGCTACTTTAAAAAGCTATTAATAAAAAATAAAAAGATTTATTAAAGGCTTATTTAATAATTTCTCTTAAATATATATTTATTAATACTATAAGCTAAATGCTAGTAAATGGCAAAGAAAGGATTATCCTTATTATAAACTCTTATAACTTTAAGTTTATTAGGCTTATATAGAAGTTTATTTATATAAAATAAAGATCTTTACTTTAAAATTCCTATATAAAAATTAGCTTATTATCTAGGATTGCATTTACTTATATAACTTAAGTTATAACTTTAATATTCCTAAAATAATTATATATATAATTAATAATCTAAGTATATACTTAAGTAAAAAGCTTAAAAATATCTATTTATTTCTTATTCCCAAGGTTATATAGGTAATTACTTTATAAAACTTTTTAAATAATCTTAAGGCTAGAATTACCTAAGTTTATAATATTAATTTAATTAAAAGTAACCTAAATTACTTTTATTATATATTTATAAACTTCGTTATTATTAAAAGAAATATCCTCTTTTATAATGCTAATTAGTACTTTTATATAAATTAAAATATACTACTTATTACCTTCTTTAAAGAGTTTTTACTTATTAAGTATAGCTATAAGTATAAGATGTTATAAATAAGGAAGTTAATAATTAGGTTAGAAAAATTAAATAAAAATCCTAAGAAGATAAAAATAAAATAAAGCTATGCTAAATATAGCAAGGGAATTACTAAGGATTATATTATAATCTTTAATTCTTAATTTAAATTAAACTTAATATAAAAATATATTTAGATTTATTATAAGAATTATACCTAGGATATAAATAATAATAATAATAAAGGTATTTTATAAGAAATATTTAATAATATTTAAGAGTAAAGTATTAGTAATTTTTTATAATAGCTTCTTAATAAAATAATATAAGTTTAAGGTATAGCTTATATTATAACTTAAAGTTTATTATATTTAATATAAGACTTTAGAAAATAATTTTAAATTTTTAAGACCTTATTTAAAGTTAATTTCTTATATTATATATTATAATAATTATAATTTAATTATTATAAAGAGCTTAATAAAAATTAAATATATTTACTTTTAATAAACTTTATATTATATTTACTTACTTATAATTTTTACTTTTATAATAATTATACCTATGTAAGGCTGCTTTAAAAATTATTATATTATAAAAGTTATAAAAAGTATAGTAAGGTTATTATATTTATAGTTTATATTTAAGCAGCTTTACTTCCTTTATATTTACTTATATATTATTAATTATTAAATATTATTTACTTAGGCCCTTTATTTATAATTATTTATTTATAATATTTATTATTTATTACTATTTTTTAAAAGAATAGACTTATATAAGCTATTTGCTTTTTTTTATTTATTATTAATTCCTTCTTTCTTTATCTTAATATATTAGCTTTCTTATTATCTTTTATTAAGTTAAGTTAAGAAATACTTATTATTATATATACCCTTAATACTTTATAATTTCTTAAGTTTATTAACCTCTTACTTAATTTTATTAATATTAATTATTTTTAAATTAATCTTACTTAACTTACCCTATTAATATAATTTATATATTATTAAGATATTATTTAATTTATTAAGATCCTTATTAATTATTATAAATTAATATATTACTTATAGCCTTAACTTAATACTTTGCGCTACTTTAAGCAATAACTTTATATGCCTACCTTATAGCTTTACTTACTTTATTATAGCTAATAATAAGAAAGGTAATTTAAAAAATAAGCAGTAAAAAATAATTAAAACCCTTTTTATTATATCTAGCCCTTTTATAGCCTTCTTATTAACTAATAAGGAGCTTTTAAAGTTAAATAAATATATTAATGCTAAGATTATTATAAATAGTAAGATTTATAATATATATAAGAATATACTTTATACTTATAATAAGTAATTTTATAGGGCTTTTAAGGGTGCCTTTTATAAAAGTACTTTATTATAAGAGTTAGTTATTATTTTCCTTATAATTATGCTATTTTCTTAGTATACTTTTTTTTTTCTATTTTACTTTTTATAGCCCTTTTCTTTATTTATTATAATTTCTTTCTTTTTTCTCCTTTTTCTTACTTTTATAATATTCTAACTTACTACTCTTTTTTCCCTCTTTTCCTTAACCTTATTCCTCTTTTCTTTTTTATTTTATACTTTTTTTTTATTAATATATTAAATTCTTAGGAAAATTAAAAAACTATTATTTAAATTTCTATTTTAAGTAATATTAAGTAAGTCTTTAAGTCCCTTAAATTCCCTTATATTAATATAATAAATTTAAGTAATAAAAATAATTTAATAATTATTATTAATAAGCTATTTATTTTTAATAGCTTTTATTTAAGAAATAAGATAAATAACTATACTAAGTAAGTACTTAGAAAATACTTTAAAAAGTATATAAAATTAATCTATAATATTAATCCTACTAACTTAAGCTATAAGAATATAGCTAGCTTAAAAAATACTTATTTCTAACTCTACTCTTAGCTAACTAATAATAATAATAAAAATAATATCCTTGTTTTTAATAGCCTTAAAATCTTAGCTAAGGTCTTTAAATATATTAAAAAAGTTAGTAGCTTTTTAATTAAAAAGCCTTATAATAAAAAAGACGTAGTTATAGTTAATAATAGTAAAAATAGTTTTTAAAAGGAAGAGTAAATTAAAGTAAAGAGTAAGCTTAAGGATAAGAATAAAATTAATGCTATAATAAGTAATATAATTTAAATTAAGTAAATATAGCTTCCTTAAAAGTTCTTTTAAGATAATATAAAAGAATTTAAGATAATTAAATACTTTGCTAGCTAGGAATTAAATAAGGATAATAGGCTAGTTTATATATTAATTATACTAATTAATAATATTAATTAACTTAAGTTATAAGATTTTATAATAAATTAAGATTATTTTAGGCTATAATATTATTATTTTTTTAGCTAAGTATATAACTTTAAATATTTATATAAAAAGCCTCTTACTTTTAAAGATTTAGGACTAATAATTATCTTAAGCTAGCTGCTAAATATACTTTAAGTATAAGTATATTATAATTAATAGTATTATTAAGCAGAGAGTTTTAAGTTAAATTATTAATAGTTAATATCTAAAATATTTATATTTAATATTATAAAGCCCTAAATTTAGCTAGTATAGCTATTAGGTATATAGTAATTAGTATTAATATTAGGGGTAACTAAAGCTTTTAATACTTCTTAGTATATAAATATTTCTTATCCCCTTTCTCTTTAAAAATTAAAAGCTAATCTATATATTTTTTTTTAAAGTATAATTTTAAAGACTCTTTTAATAAAAAAATTGCTTTATTTCTAAGCTAGCTATAATTATAAAAAGTAGCTATAGTAGCTTTATTAAGATATTATTAATATTAAGCTATATAAATATTAAATATTATAGGCTTAAATATTATTATTTTTACTATAATTAATATATATAAGCTTAGAAACTTAATTATAATAAAGGAATATACTAACTTTTCCTTATTCTTAAGCTATAGCTTAATATTCTTATTATTATCTTAATTATTTATATAAATAAAAGTAGCCTTAATAGGTATTTTATGCTACTTTTTTTTCTTTAGGGCCTTATTATTATTACCCTTAGTAATAAACTTATTATATTTATTAAGAGTAAATATCTTCTTAAAAGCTTTACTTCCCTCCTTATATTTAAGCAATTAAGTTTAAAAAGAAATCTGCTTTCTTATAATCCTTAACTTAAAAAATAAAATTAAGCATATATAAAAGTTATTATTTTAAAAAAGAAAAAAAAATAAAGCTTTTATATTATAAGAATACTAAGGCAAAGAGCCTTATTATTTTAAACCTAAATACTTTTAAAAAGGATATTAATAAAGATTAAGATACTTTATATAATATAAATATAAATTATTAATTCCTTAATATATTTAATAAAGAGTTAGAAGTTAAGCTTATAAAAGCTATAATATCTATTAAAAAGTTTAAAAAAGTAAAAATATAAAGGCAGAAAAGCAAAGCTTTAAGTAAATAAAATATAAGTAGTAATAAAGGTATAAGGATAATAAGGGGAATCTATAAGGCTTTATTAATAATAATAATAATATTATTAAGGTTTTAAATAAGGCATTATGTTAAATACCTTTATATTTTATATAAGCTATAAGCCTCTTAAAGCTTACTTTAAGAATGTTATAAAGCAGCTTATTTATAATTAAATTAATTTTAATATTAAGAGGGATAATAAGGTTTATAAAATTAGTGTAAGTATAAGTTAATAATGAGATTATTGCCTTTATAAAATTAAAATAAGTCTTGTTTTTCTAGAGGCTTAATTTCTATTAGCTTTTATAAGCTTATTTATAAATTAAGTAAGCTAAGCTTAGCTATAATTATTTTAATATTAATATAAAAAAGTATATTATTTATTATTTAATATTTTTTTTAGGTATTATACTTTCTTTAATTATAATTAATCTTATTACTTACTTTATAGCTTTTTTATATATTCTAGGTTTTAAGATAAATTATATATAAATAACACTTTATTATAAAACTTAATTTAATATTATAAATTTCATTTTCTAATAAATTAATAACTTATTATATATATTATTAATATAGATAAGGCTTATTAACTTTATAAGAAATCTATTTAATATATATATATTAAATGAATTAAATAATAATAAAAAACTTAAAGACTTAAAGTATAAACTATAATGTACATAATAATAAGCTCTGCCTAAGAGTACTTAGTTTTTTATTAATATAATTTATAATAATAATAGCTAAAATAGCCTATAACCTGCTATACTAAAAGCTTATATTATAAGATTAAATTAGTAATATATTAGAAAGGGAGTATTAGCTAACTTTTAAAAAGCTAGCTAAGCTTAATAAGATAAAATATATATTTAAGATTATATAATACTTTATATAAGATTTTTAGTTTTTTAATAATTAGAGCTTTTGACTTTAGGAATATATAAAGTATTAATAAATATATATATTTATTTTTATAGCTATTTTTATTTAAGCTTTATTTATTAATAAAATATAAATAATATATTTATATTTTTATGTTAATATAAGAATTTTAAGTTTTTTATTAAATTAAATAAATCCTTTTATATTTATTATTTTAAAATATATTAAATTATATATTTTTAATTATCTCTTACTTATAATTATTAATATTAGCTATAATTTATATAGAAATTAAGTTCTATTTTTAAGTACTTAAACTTTAATATTAATTTATCTCTTAAGAATTATATAAATTAATATCTTTATATTTTACTAAATATATTTACTAGCTATATTAATACTCCTACTTATATTATTTAGCTTAGATTAGGGTAATAAGTATAGCTTTATAATATCTAGCTTAAACTCTAATATTACTAAAAACTTTAAATAATATAATACTAATAAATTATAATTATAATAGCTTTATATAAAGTATGCATTAAAATTTTATATAATAATAAAGATAATATAAGACTTAATTAAGTAATACTTTTTATATAGAAATAGATTTAAAAAAATTTATAATTAACTTAAGGTACTTAAAGAGAACTTAAAGGCAATCTAGCTTAGCCTTTTTAAAGAAATTAAGTAAAGCTTATAACTATATATATATTAGGAAATTTATAACCCTAAGCTTTAGCTAACTAAGATATTAATTAATATTTTATATAATAATGCTATTAGCATTAAAATAAGGCTTATATAAAGATATTAGCTTAGGCTTTAGTAAGAAGGCTAAGAATTTAATAAAGAACTCTTAAAGTAAGAGGAGATAGCCTTAGGTATAAGAATTATTATATAAAAGCTTAGTAGCCTTTTTATTTCTAGGCAGTATAATTCTCCTAGCTAGGCTTATTTACCTTTAAATATAAGTAGCTATATAATTAAAAATATAATAATTATCTAGCTTTAGAGTTCCCTTATTAAAATTACCTCTTAGTATAAAATACTTAAGAAGATAAGAGAGGGTATATATATAATATATTTCTTTATATATTTATTTTAATTAATATTTCTTTTTATATATTAATAAAAACTATAATATCTAAGTATATTTTTAATAGTTTATAAGGTAAAAGATATCTATATAAAATCTTATATTAATATGCTTAATTTAGTATTTTTAAATAATCCTAATATTAATAAGTAAATTATTAATATCTAGCTATTAAAGCTATCTTAAAAGCAAATTAATATAATAATATAGTAAAATTTCATTATTATTAAGTATATTTATAATATATCTTTCTTAATAAAAATATATAATAAGCTTAAGTTTTTACTTAGCCTTTATAAGCACTTTTATATATACTTACTTATTATTATATATTATTTTAAGGATTAAGTTATTGCTATTCTTTTTTACTTTTAGCATTATAATTTTAGCAAGTTTTTTATAAATATAAATATTATTAATATAGCTATATATTTATAGCAGCTATTAATAGTACTCTTTGTTATTTATAAAAAGGGTATTATTTATTATAATATTAAACTAAATAACTTTTTATATAATAAAATTATATAATAAAAGCTTTTAATTAATTTTAATTTTATAAAATATTAATATAATAACATTATACCCTATTAATGCATAAGATTATTAAGCATTATTAATAGAAAGAATTTAAAAATAAGATTTCTTAATAAGCCTTAGCAGCCTAAATATCTAAAAAATAATATTTAGCTACCTTATATTATTAACTAAGCAGAAATAAATAATTTCCATATACCTAAAGTATTATTTAAGTATATAGCTTAGTTTAATAAAATTAATATATAGTTTATAAGCATAATCTTATTTAATATATTAACTTATTAGCTACTATTTTTTAAACTAGCTAATAATATTAAGGCGCTAATTAATATAACAAAGCTCTTTAAATATAATAATACTTATATAGTTAGCTAATAATATAAACTAATATTTAAAAGTTCTCTTTTTAATAATAAGAAAAGTAAATTTATTTTTAAAGATATTGTCCTATAGAATAATACTTATAATAAATATAAGTAATTATTAAATACTAAGGAGAAGATTATTATTAACTTTCTTAGTTAATATTTAAAGCTTAACTTTAATAAAAGAATAGATGCTATCTTAGCTTTTTAGCATTAATTTTTTCTTTTAATATAAATAAGTAATTTATTTAAATAATCTTGTTTTTAATATATATATAAGTTTAAAGTACCTTATTTTTAAATTAAATATTAATATATTAATTATATTATTATGTAATTATTTTTTATTTAAGTTTAAAAAATTTATATTATAAGGTAATACTTATTAGCCTTAATAAATAGATAATTTAAAAATAATTTCTATAAAAAAAAATTTAATTACTTAATATAAATAAAGTACTAAATAGCCCTTTTACTAAGGGAATAACAAAATATATTATTTTTAATAAATCTATATTAAGCTAAGTACTTTTTTATATAAATTTAATATTATATTACTTAGCTAGCTACTTATTATAATAAAAATTATTAAATTTTATATTTATTATATAATAAAATTTTTATAATAAATAGTTAATTTTAATAATAAATATAATAATATCTTTATTCTTATTCTTTTAATTTTAACTTATTATAAAAGCTAGTTTTAACCTGTAAATATAAGTACCTTTAGTATTTACTATAATGTTTACCGTGAATTTACTGTAATTTAATGTTTCTTAATAGATTATTTTAATATATTTACTAATAGTTAGATATAATAAAAATAAAGAAATTAAAGTAAAAAGCTTTAAATCTTAAGTATAAACTTAAAGATCTTTTATAGCTTAGTTTATATTCTTATTAAATTCTTTAAAGCTAATAGTAAAATTATATAAAATACTTTTTAATTATCTTAGCTTTATATATTTAAAGTAAATTACTGCCTTTTAATAAGTATAGCTAGCTAATTTATCCTTTATTAATATTAATATATTTTAAATTCTTAAGTAATTTATTAGTATTATCTTTAATAAACTATATAGTTATTTTTTATATATAACAATTAATTATAAACCTCATATATATCCCTTTACCTCTTTTATTATATAAGTAATTAATAGAAGGCTTGATATATTATTACTTATAATAAAGAGAGCTAATCCTTTAATGCTCTTATATTATATATAAAATTATTAAATATAATTAAGTTTAATAGCTACTAAAAGCACCTTAATATAAACAGATATATCTATATTAATCCCTATATACTATATCTTATAATATAAAATAATATATATTATTAATTTAATTAAATATAGCAGCAGTAAGGGTTAAATATATAATAGAAAGTCTAAGACTATTATTTATAATATAATAAAGCTAGCATGACTTAAAAGGCAGGCAGCAGTTAGTATTATAGCTAATATATTATCCTATTAGCTAATAGCATGCATATTTACTTATTTATTATTTATTTTACTATTAAATTATAGCATAAAATTATACTACTACTTAGACTTATTTCTTAATAACCTTAATAAGATATATTTTATAAAAAGGAGTTAGCTATAGCTATTTTATACCCCTAAGTCTTTATTTTTTCTATTACTTTTTTTTTATTACTATCTTTATACCTAAGCCAGCCCTATTTATATTTATAAGGCATTAATATAAGCTAATAATATTTATTTAAATAAAGATATTATAATAAGTAATAAGTTATTACCCTTATACCTATAGCTATTATTATATATTTAATAATAAAATTCCTTTTCTTAATAATAACTTAATTTTACTATCTATATAATCTAGTTCTTATCCCTAAACCTAAGGTAATCTAATAGCCCTTGGGACCCTAAAACAGCTAATAATAATAATTAGCTATTATAGCTACCTATTATATTATCTTTAATACTTATAATATCACCCCTACCTAAAATTTAGTCCCTTAAGTTATTACCTAGCCTTTATTTAGCCCCTATCTTATAAAGGCAAATATTAAGCTTAAGGAAGCTAGCTTAATATATTAAATATAAGCTAGATTATATAATAATATACTTAAACTTATATAAATATTACCTAGCTATATTAATGCTTTATAATATAAGAGAGATGCTATTTTCTTATTAAATCTATATAAATACTGTCTTTTAATTATAATAAGTATATAATATTAATCTAATACCTAGTTTTCTTATATGCCCTATATTAATTACTTTAAATATTAAACTAAGTTCTTATAGCTTTTTTAAATATTATTATAATTTTTACTTAAGATACCCTAAGTAGACGTTATAATTATAAATATAAGCATATTAATTTATAGCCTAATAAGTATAATAATTATTAATTATAATTATAAAGGTCTGCTTTAAGTACCTATTAAAATATACTTACCTAAGCTTAATACTTAGGCTATTAAAATCACTATTTATAATATTAAGTAATCTAGAATTAATTATAAGGCCTATCTTACCTTTAAGGCATTAGCTATCTTATAGTAATTTATAAAGAAGTTATTTCTAAATTAAAATATATTATTTAAAATTATAGCTAATATATATAAGGCTATGCTTAGGTATTATTACTTCTTTTTATAGCTATTAAAGTAAGACTCCTTTGCTTATTATAGCTATATATTTATTTATATTATAAACCTTAAGAGTATAATAAGTATAGGCTTAATGCTCTAGCTAGTGCTAAATATATAACCCCCCCCCCTTAACTTTATTATATAATATTAATAATAATATAAAATAATTAATAATTATTCTAAGGCTTAATATATTATTATTTAATTTTAAAAATATAATAACTAGGGCAGATTAGCTTAATATTAATATAAATATATTTAATATTATCTTAGCTTAAATAAATAATATTAAATATAAATAGGCCCTAAATTATCTATATAAGGAGATAATATTTATATTAAAGATTTATATTTAATATAATATTATATTTTCTTAGCTAGCCTTATTCTTTTTTACCTTTATTATTTTAAAGTTTATAAGCTACCTTATTAAAAATATATACTTATTTTAATTTAAAAGTAAGCCTTTTATTAATTAAGCTACTAATAATAATAACTATAACTAATACCTAGATTATTAAGACAACCTTATAATTACTTATAATACCTTAATATTCCTATTAATAATATAGTATTATTATAATTATAAGGTCTAAGCTAACTATATTTAAGATAAAATAATTAGCTTAATATACTTTATTGCCTTAAAATAATTTACCTAAGTTTATATACTTTATATACTTATTAATATATAAAGGTGCTTTATTAAAAATAAGTTCCTTCCCCCTTTATAATAATACCTAGTCTAATTATACCCAGGTAGTATATTATTAAAATATATAATAGCTGGCATTTTATAAATAGACCCTATGTATTTTATTACTTAAATATTTAAGGGCTTATATTAAAGGCCGGCATTATTACTTTATATAAAGCTATAAGTGCTAAGTAGCGATTATAAGTATATAAAATATGCTAAGCAGGGACTGGGCTTAATTTAAACCTAATAATATGTTATATTAATGTAGTTATTTTTAAACCTTAACTCTTTAATATATATATCATGCTATATATATATAATATAAAGTCTTACTTATAAATAAGTTAAATAATTTACTATAACTCCTTATATATAAATTAAAATAGTAATAATAACTAAGTAATATTTATAAACTTATATATATATTATATTATTAGCATTTCTTTATATTATGATTTAATAAAAGCATTTAGTAGTTTCTTAGAAGCTCTTTAATAAAATAATCTGCCTTTAATATTCCTTTATTATTAACTCTTTATTATAAGTATTACTTAATAGCCTTTAAATTCTTTTATTTTAATTAAAAAATTATATATACTTATCTTATAGCAAATAATATACTTTTTAATAAATACTTACTATATTATTATCTAAAGAAAGTACATTTCTCTTATTAATATACTATAAATATATCTTTTATAATTACTTTTACCTTTAATATATTATATCATGGCTTATTTTAACTATATAGCTACTAACTTTAAATAAATATATTATTAAGAATATGCCTAGTTAGTTATTAAAGCTAATGTATATTAATTATTTATTAATGTTAACTTTAAAGGTAGAGATAAATAATAATATAAATTTACTATTAATATTACTACCTTAATATTATTTAAATAAAATACTTATAAATATTTTAATATTAATAATAAAAGGTATAGCTTATAGTATAAAGCATATCTTAGTACTAGCTATATTTAAATCCTAAACAAGAGTTTAATAACTAGGCTTATTTAAGTTATTAAATATCTTAGTAAGATACTAGTATTATATATAAGGGATGATTTATTAAAATATTATTTGTTAATGTTTTAATTTTATATAAAGCTTAATAATAATAATAATAATAATAATAATAATAATAATAATAATAATAATAATAATAATAATAACAATAATAATAATAATAATAATAATAATAATAATAATAATAATAATAATAATAATAATAATAATAATAATAATAATAATAATAATAATAATAATAATAATAATAATAATAATAATAATGCTGCTAGAAATTAACAAGTCAACCCAGGCTTAAATCTTATGCCTTTAAACACATACGCTATAATTAACACGCTAGTTACTTTTAAGAAGTATATAATAATATTACTTAATAAAAGACTTAACTTACTAAATTATTATTTTAAAAAATACTATAACCTTTATTTTAATATTACTTTTATTAGTATTAATAAATTTAATGCACTAAATTTAAACTATAAGTATAAGCTGCCTTATTCTAAAGTTATATTTAACTTATACTAAATATACCTTACTAAATAAATATTAAGAGATAAAGTAAGAATAATATATTACTTAGCAGATAAGCTTAGCATAAGCAAGACTTATAAGGTTATAAAGCTTATAATTAAGCTATTACTTATCTTATCTAATTAAATTGCTATTAATAATAAGCACTACAGCCTTTAATTATTTAATAATAAGCTTATATATATATATAAGGAAGATTATTTAATATTTATAAGAAATTAGCTTTATCTTATAAGAACCTTAGAAAAGTATAAGTTTAAATACTAGTATATATAAATATTATTATTATATAATAATTTTATTAAATAGGCCTTTATCTTAGGGTATATGCTAATTATTATAAATTCTAAACTAGTATTATAATAAGAAAGCTAAATAAAAAATTTTTTAAATAACTCCTTATTTATACTCCCCTATAATAATTAATGCTTTAAAGTTATTAATATTAATGCTTAAAAGGATATTAAAAATAAGATTAATGTAAAATACTTACTTATTAAATAATTAAATATTAAACTTAAAACTTTTTTTATTATTTTTAATACTAAGTTAAAAACTACTAAAAATAAGCTTAAACTTAAAAAAAATCTTTAGCTTTTAAAATAATTAAGTATAATTCTATTAAATAAGGCTTATAAGTATAGAAATAAGGACTTTAATGCTATAATAGTGATAAATAGCTTTATATATTAAGTACTTTAGCTTATTTATATTATATTTATATTAGGCACTCCTTTAGAATCTAGCTTATATAATATTTAATATATAAAGACTATAGCTATAAATAATAAAATAAGGGTTTAATATAGTTAAAACTTATTAAATAAGTATTAAAATAGTTTAATTAATAATTATTAAGTTTATATAATTTAATATAATAAAATTAATAAATTAAGGGCTATTTAAGAATAATATAGTAAGTTGCTAATTAGTAAGAAAGATAAGACTAAAGAGATAAATATCTTTATAACTTATAATAAGGCTTATTAATAATATATAAAAAATCTTTTATTATTTTAATAAAATAAAAGATTAATTTATTTTAACTACCTAATATTTATATATAAGGTTATAAAGCTAGAAATTTAAAGGTATAAAGTTATAATAAATAACTTATAATATAAACTTATATAAAGATTTAAATAATTAATATAGCTAAAGTAATAAATATAAGTTATAAAGGAGGGAAAGAAAGCTAAATATCTTAGTAATATTAAAGCAGTTATTATTAAGATAGCTACTTTTACTAATATAATAATAAAAGGATAATTTTTTAATATAAGTCTAGCTAGGTTTATATTAAGCCTTATTATTTTTATTAATAATAAAGAAGCCTTTCCTAAAGTTAAGATATTTTATACTCTAAAGGTATAATAAATATTTACTATTTATTAATTATAATAATAAATAGTTAAGGGCTTAAAGTATTAAAATATAATAGATAATATGTTTAAAATAAATTATAAGTTAAGGGAGGTATATTCTAAGATTATTAAAATATATATTATACTTAACGCTATATTAAGTAATAATAAGAAAGCTATAATAAAGGCAGCTTAGGGCTGGCTATTATTAAGGAAAAAGGCTATTATTTATATCTTATACCCTTAGTAAGGTTTTTTACTTCTTAGTTATTTATTTAAGCATTATCTAAACTATAAATTTATATTCTTTAAAGCTAATATAAATACTAGCTTGCTAGTATTATTTTAATAGGTACTAGAGCTGCCTAGCTTAAAGGATAATTAAGCTAATAACTTAATTATTTTTATTAATATATTAAATTTTATTATTAAGGGCCTTAACTTAATATAATATAATTATTATATTATAATATTACCTTTTAATAAATATATAAACTAGATATAATTATTTGCCTGTATTAATTATAAAGAGTAGTAATTTATAATATATAATTATATATTATATAATAATAAGAGTCTAGTTAATATTATAGTATTTTATAATATATATAAATAATAACTTAACTTAATACTTAATAATAAATAAAAATTAAAGTTTAAGTTTTTATTTAATAATATTTCTAAGTAAGTAAATAACCTTATTAATAATAAAGAAATAAAAAAAAATAAGAAGGCTAATATTATATTTCTTTTTAATAATAATAAAAATAAAAATAATAATAATATTAAAGATAGAAGTAAAGATAATAATATTAAAGATGGAAGTAAAAATAATAATATTAAAGATAAAAGTAAAAATAATAATATTAGAGATAAGAGTAAAAATAATAATATTAAAGATAATAATAATAATAATCTTAGTAGTATATTAAGTAATAAATATAATAGCTTTAAAAATACTTTATATAATAAATATAGTAGCTTTAGTTTTAAATTAAGTAGTGGATGTAGTGGCTTTAAGGATATATTATATAGTAAATATAGCAGCCTTAGTTTTAAGTTAAGTAATAAATATAATAGCTCTAAGGATATATTATATAATAAATATAATAATAAACTTAAAATGCCTAGCTAATTATTAATATAATTATATTTAGTAATATTTAAAAAATTAATAAGGTAATTATATTTATATATACTATTTAATAAAGGAAATAATATTAATAATATATATAATAGCTTAGGGATTTTCTTAAAACTTATTAATTCTGCCTTAGAATTATATACCTTAGGATATAAAAGTCTTAACCTAAGGGATTATAGTAATAATAAGAATAATAAGAAATTAAATCTTAGTAAAATTTTAAGATTAAATTATAAAGATATTATAAATTTATTTAACTTTATGGATTTAATTAAAAAGCTAAGAGGTGTTTTATTTTTAATAGGAATACCTAGCTTTTTATAATTCTTGGACCTTAAATAGGAGGAGAGTGGTTTAGGATAGCTAAAAAAGAAAAAGGCTAAGTATAGTTAAGATAAAAAAGGTAGAATAGTTTTAAAGCAATTAAATATATAATAAATATTAATCTTTTTAAAATATATATAAGTTATAATTATTATTAAGTATAAGTTAGATATAAATAATATTTAATGAAAAATTAAATATAATTAATTTAATTAATTATATAATAAATTAAATATAAGAATATAGATTACTTTAAGACTTTATATTATATAAGTAAATTTTTAACTTTAATTATTATAATAAAATAGTAATTATTATTATTATTATTATTATTACTTACTATCTCTTAATATATTTAAAATAAATAATAAAATAATTTCCTAAAAAAAGGTAATTTTCTTTTTATTACTTTTATTTATGTATTTAAGAAAGGTTATTAACTTTTATATAAGGATAATAATTTATACTAATAAATATTAAAAAGATAAAGAGAAAAGAAAGTAATAAAGTTATATTATAAAGAAAATAAGATAAAAAGAAGTAAATATAGCTTAAAGTAATAATATCCTCCTTAGGATTGAAATTTATCTTATATAACTTAGCACCTAAATAATAAATAAAGGCTATAAATATAGCTAGAAGATAGCTAGAAGACATTATTATTATCTTTAGTAATGCTATTTTAGTTAATAAAAAATACTTTAAAGCTATCCCTTTAGTTATTTTTATTATACCTAGCAGCTATTATTTAATAGCTAATTAATATAATTATAATATTAATAACTTAATAAATACTATATTATTAAATAATATCTCATTCTAGCAAAATTATATAATAAATAATATAAATTAGCATATTATGTATAATATTATATATTCCTTAGAGCTTAGTAAGTAAGATTATATAATTTTAAATAAAATTAGTCTTAATAAGTTAAACTAGGATAATAAGCTATTTAATAATATATTTAGCCCCCTTAGGGATAATATTAAAGGAATAAATATTAATCCCTCTTTAGTTATAACTTTAGAAGATAGCAAGAAAGCTATATTTCCTTAATATATAATTATATTATTAATATATAAAAGCTGCCCTATTATATCATCTTTTAAAAAGCTTATAATAAATTTAAAGCCTAATAATATTCTTAAGCATTATTATTAGGTTTTTTTTTTTAAATTTAGTATTATTTTGCTTATAAAAAAAGCTAATTATAAGTTAAATAATAATCTACTTATCTTTATTAAAAGCATTATAATTTATTTAAACTACCTTTGCTTGCTAATAAGTTTACCTATAAATAATATGCTCTGGTATATTTATAAAAAGGAATATATAGTTAGCTACTTATTCTTATTTATTAAAACTATTAATTAGTATAATATTATATTAAAAGAAATAGTATATATTATTAAGTATTAGTTAGCAAAATAGGGGTATAAGAATATATATATTAAGGTTATATGCTTAAAGCATTCTATGCTTTTTATTAATCCTAGTATCTTTATTAGCAGAATTAATAATAATACCCTTATAATTACTATTTATTATATATAAATATTTAATTATAGTAAATATTAAGTTAGTAGTATTACTTTAAATTATAAATTCTTTAAAGTCTAAAGCCTTAAGCTATAATGCTTATATTAAGCAGACTTTTCTTTATTAGCTTATAATAACTAAAAGTATCTTTACCTTAATACATTTATAAAGACCTTACTTACTTATTATATTATTAATATAAGATTTTAAGAATATATATAATTAATAATTAATATTATTTATATAAGATATAAGGTTTTTTATAATAATAATATTAATTAGCTATAAACTAATATTATATAAAATGAGAAAAGTAGATTAAATAAGCCTCTATAGCTTATAATATAAGCTATAGCTAATTATATCTTAAGAATTCTTTATAATTTTCCTAAGTACTTAATAATAATATATAATAATATAGCTTGCTAGCATAAAGCTAGGCATTACCTTAGATCAGGCAAAAATAATAATTATAGCAGCTTACCTTAGGCCTTTAATTATAGTATTAATATTATTATACTACCTTAAATAATAAAAAAACTTTACTCATAATACTATAATATTCTTAAAATTATATCTATACTCTATTATAATATTATTAATATACTTAGTATAAATAGCATTAGGAATATTATATAGCTTATTAGTATAACAAGGCTTTAAGTAATATTTAAAGAAATTATATTATTATTAGCATTTAAGCTATTAAGGTTATATATAAAAAGATAATACGCCCTTAATCTTCATAATCCTTTATTATATCTTATATTATTTAATTATGATTTTATTATAAGCTTTATTAAAAGCTTAGCTATTATTTATAATAATATTAATTAATTTATAAATATATACCTTAAAAAAAATATAATATAGGATTTATATTTAATTATTCTATGCCTTAGCAGGGCCTTAGCTATAGGGCGGGAGGTTAATAATAACCCTGCTATAGATATTTATAAGCTTAAGCTAATATATTTTATATTATATTATATTGCTAGGAATATTATCTTATAAGGGCATTATATAAAGCTATACTTTATATTTCTATATCTTTACTAATTAAATCTAAATAAATATAAGGCAAAGTATACTAAAAAGATACTTATATATTATAATATAATATATATTAATAACTTTTACTTATAGCTTAAAAAAGTACTACTCTCAGCCTTTATATATATAATTAAGGTAATAGATTTATATAATAATAATATATTAAACTTAAATATCCTTGTAATATACTTAAAATTATCCTTAAAAGCTTAATTAAAGATAAATATGTTAATAAAATATAGCTAAGTATTAAGAAGTAAGGAGTAGCCTATAAATGGCCTACTTATTAGTAAGAAAGTATTATAGTATAGCTTTAAAAAGCTTATTTTAAGCCTTATTAGAAAGGTAATAGGGCTAGGGAAAATGCTTAATTTAAAAATAAGGTAATTAATAGATTTTAATATTTAATATTAGTATATTAATTATTTATTATAAGAGAAGTTTCTTAATAGTATTTAAAAAGCTATTAATTATATTATTTTAAAAAATAATAGCTAGTTAAAGGATAAGTTTAGTAACTTTAAGATATTTATTAATAGTAAGAATTATAAGGGTATAAAGATAAAATTTAATAATTTTAATTTAAATAAAGTTAATATAATATTTAAATAATTAATATATAAATTTTAAGATTAATTCCTTAAGGCCTTTAATTCTTTATATATTAACCTAGATAAGTTCTTTATTAATATTAATAAATAATTTACTATCTATTTAAAAGCTCCCCCTAAGAGTATTAATAAGGATAATATGCTTAGTAATCCTTAGATATTCTTTTAAAAAAAGTATTATTTAAAGTATATAATAAAGGATAAGGAGATATAGTTAAAGTAGATATAAGGTTAGCCCCTAGAGCTAATAATGCTATAAATATTACTATTAAGTAGCTAGTAGCTATTATTAATAGCTTAGTAGTATTAAGATCCTAGCTATTCTTTTATAAATTATATTAAATAAGGTTTTAATCTTCTTATAATTAAGTAGTTTCCCTTTGCTATTATTAATAAGGTAAACTTCTTAATTATTATATTATTATAAAATAGTTTTAAATACTTAAGTAGTTAGTTTATATTTAAGTATTATAATTATAATAAGAATATATTTAATATATAAAAAAAGTATATTTTTATAGTACTTAGGCTAAGAGATTTTATATAAAGTAATATATATATTAATATATATGTTAGTTTTAATAGTTCTTAAAGTATTAATAAGCTAGTACTTAAGGCAGCATATAATTAAATAAAAAAGTATACTTATATCTAGCTAAATAATATATAAAGTATATATTAAGCTATTTAATAAGAGGAGATATTTTCTTTAAAGCTTTTTATTAAAATTCTTAATATCCTAAGTAGTAATAAGTTAATATTTAATAATAATAGTAGCTATATAAAAGTGGAAAGATTTAATATAAATAAGCTAACTCTCTTAGCATTTATTATCTTAATTAAAGAAATATATAACTTTTTCTATATATAGCTTAACTACTATTTATACTTTATTAAGTTTCCTTATTATTAAAATTATAATAAAATAAGTATTAAGTTTATTATTTAGCAGATTATTATAATAATTATTAGGTTTTAATTACTACCCTTTTACTATAATAATATAGCTATTAATATTAAGAATATATTTTTTAAGCATTAATAAATATATAAGTGCATTATATATATTATTAAAAGCAAAGAAAAAGAATAAGATATATTAAAGAGTAAAGTTAGCTATAGTTAAGAGCTGCTATGCCTTAATAAAGCTAAGTTAGTAACCCTTAAGGATACTAATATAAATTATAATATTATAAATCTATAAAAGAAAAAGCCCTAGCAAGTCTGCTAGCTATAACTTAGATTATAACTTATTATCTTATATAATATAAAAAATAATTTTTAGCAAAATAAGGGTAATAATAATATTATAAGTTAGGATATTAATTCTAGGGAGTTTAAAGATAATAATAACTTAGAAATTAATAATGATAAGATAAATACAAGCTTTTATAATAATTTAGACCTAAATATTAAAGACTTATAAAGTAATAAGGAGACTAATAAGCCTAAGCCTAGCTATATAACCTAATTATTCCCAGCCTAGCACTCTATCTAGAAGTATATTACCTTAGTTATTTGCTATAAGCTTAACTTATTTATTTTTATAAAGAAATATAGCTTTAAATAGTAGTAGCTAAATATCTTCTAGTAGCATATATAAGGATTTAGTAATGTAGTACTTTATAAGCTCTTAAGTAGCAATATTATTTCTAACTCTAAATATTAGTGATTCTAAAAGAATATTAAGCTATTTATAAATAAAAAGCTCTTACTTTCTTAAGCCTTATTATTATAGCTTAATAAATATAAGTATATTTTAAAAAATAAATAATATTTTAATTTTTAAATTAATTACCTTATTATATTAATTATATTCTTTTTTAAGCAAAATATCTAGTTTATTATATTTTATAATAAATTATATTATTTAATCTTTAATAAGAAAAAAAAGAGCTAATATAATTAGCTTAACTTATTAAAATTCTGCTAAAATAATATTAATTAGCTTTATATAAGGTAAGATAGATTAATACTCTTATACTACCTATATTTTATATTTTAAGGTATTTTAAAAACTCCTATATAACCACATAAGTATATTAAAAGCCTATTTTAAGATCTAATTTATTCTTATTAGCAAGCTATATAATTCTAAATAGCTATATTACATACTAAAGAGGCAATATATAAGTAAAATAAACAGCTAATATTCTAGTATATAAAGCTAGATAATATTATAAAGTAGTTTTAAGAGCTGTTAGTAGAGATAATAATAGCTATATACTAGCTATTACCTATAAGAGATTTAAGCTTACTAATAATAATAATATTTAATATATTATAGAAATATAGCTATAATAAGAGTGTTTATTAGCCTTATTAGGTTTTTATTACCTTACTACCAGCTAGTCACACTATTTAAAAGGCAATCTAAAAAGCAACTAATATAAATATTACTATTAATATTAAGAATATTAGGTATTTTAATATAAAAAGTTATTATTTCCTAAAATAATTAGTTATTAAGTCTTAGCTTAATTAAGATATGCTTTTATTACTTATACCTTTAAACCTTATTAAAAAGTTTATTTAAAAGGTCTTTAATAAAAAAGTTAATAATAATATATATTATATTATAGGATTAGGAATTATAAGGATATATATTAAGAATAAAAAATATATTTATATTATTAAAAAGGAAAGACCTTTAAAGCTAAAGGCTTATAAGATTATTTTTAAGTAATATGCTTATTTAAAATAAATAAATAACTAATTTTATTATAAACTTATATTTTTTATAATATTAAGCTAAAAAGTTAAATAAGATAATATACTTTATTTCTTTTATTATATTATTTTATACTTTTTATTAACTTAAAAAAATATACTTATATTACTTTTATATATATAAAATAAATAAAAAGAAAAGAGCTTAAAAATAAGTAAAATAATAATAATAATTCCTAATATATACTTTATTTTAAAATAAGAAAGTTAATTATAAATAAACTTATATAGCCTCCTTATAATATTATAATATTTATAAACTATTAAGTTGTTCTTAATAATAATTAGAAATTATATATTTTTTATTAATAATAAGTAGAATTGCCTTACTTCTTTCCCTAGAAAATAATATCTTAAATATTCTTTTTAATATTATATAAAGCATTCTAGTCCTTATTAATATCCTCTTTAGATATATTTAAGTCTAATATAGTAAGACCCTTTTTTCTAGCCTTCTTATAACATAAAAGCTTTATTTTCTTCTCTTTTTTAAAGTAATAACTCTTATATATACTTAATTTTATCTTATAAGTTAAGGATTATAAGGAAGTAAATTTCTTATTTTAAGAAGTAACTTAGTAATTTAATAAACTTAAATTTAAGTTTAAGTTATTATTATTAATTATAAGACTTATATAATAAGTATTATAGGTAAGTTTTTACCTTTTTATAAGGCTTTAGATATCTTTCTTATTATTTTTATTCTTATTTTTACTTTTATTTTTACTTTTATCTTTATTTAAGATTACTTAGCTCTTTTAATATGCGCTTAATTATAATATTATAAGTAGTATATTAAAATTATTATTAATAGCTGCCTAGTTTAGTAAGAATTAAAATAAGTAGATATTAAGCTCTTTATTATCATTATTATTTATATTAATAATAAGTATAATGCTTTTCTTAACTAAGTAATTAAGTTATCTTTAGGTAATCTTAGGTTTTAAGGAGCCTTTATTATTTATATTATTTAGCTTTTTATTTTTTTTAATAAAAGTTTCTAAATTACTATTCATAATATAGTAGTATACTTTATTTAACTTAAATATAAATAATAAGGTAAGAAGAGAAGGGAGTTATGCTTTTTAAACTTTTATATTGTTTTTTAGTAATATAGGCTTATTATTATCTTTATCTTCCTTATATTTTAACTACTTAGTTTTCTTTTTACTTAAGAATCTAAATTAACTATATATAATACTATTAAATATATTACTATTAAAAGTTAAAATATATAAAGTAATTTAAAGGATAAATAATATCTAGTAATTAAGGGAAAGTAGCAATATAAATTAGGGTATATATATTAAGCAATATATTTAAAATCTACTACTTTAGCTTCTTAAAGTACATTATCTTAAGTAAGTATATTAAATAACTACTTAGGCTCCTATCTTTAAATAATTAAAACTTAACTCTTATAAATAAAAGCCTTTAGCTAAAAGCTAATAAATTAGCTTTAAAAATAGCCTTAAAGATAAGCCTTTATTACTATTATTAATGGTATTTAAATAAGCTTATCTTGATTTACTTTTAGTATATATTAAATAAACTAAGGGAAATTTTTAATAAGAATAACTTATAATTAGCTTAGGAGTAGATATATAACTTCTTAAAATAATATAATTAAAAGCATAAATTTTTCTAATTAAGATTTTAAAATAGCTATATTATACCCTAAAATATATAGCTAAGTATTATTAAAGCTACCGTATATATATTAAATTAAGATAATAAAATTTTAAAGAGGGGAGGGAGGTTTTTCTAGGCCTGCCTATAAAGAATTTCATAGTTAAATTAATATTTATTAAAATTAAACCCTAAGCTTCTTTAGCTAGCCTAAATTTATATTATAATCTTTAAGTAATTTTTTAAGCTTAATTATAAGTCTAATAATAACTTTAATTAGCCTTAGCTAATAAAATATAATATATTTTATATCTTATTAATAAATTCAAGTCTTATTAATAGCTTTTATAACTAGAAATTAATATAAGGAATAGTAATATACCTTTATTAATTATATAGATATTTTAATGCTAAGGGAAATTAATTAAATAAGTAGGACTTAGATTATAAGTACTTAGAAATAATAAGTAGTACTTAATAGTATTAAATATGCCTAATATTTAATTAAAGGCTGTATAATAATTAAAAGATAATTTATATTTAACTAGAAAGATAGCTTTAGGTTATAAATCCTCTACTAGGATTTATATCCCTTTTATTAATAATAATATATAATTAAATATAAAAGTATTATAACCTTTTTAAATAGCTAGATTACTCTTATTAAAAGGGTTACTTATACCTTTTTTATATCCTTAGCTAGATTAAGTTATCACTATTTATACCTTTAATATAAGTAGGTAGTTACTTTAATAAAGTTAAATGAGATAATATACTTTATTTCTTTTATTATATTATTTTATACTTTTTATTAACTTAAAAAAATATATTTATGCTGCTTTTATATATAGTCTTTTATATATTATATGTAAAATAAATGAAAAGGGAAGAGCTTAAAAATAAGTAAGGTAATGGTAATAATGCTTAGTATATACTTTGCTTTAAAATAAGAGAATTAATTATAAATAAACCTATATAGCTTCTTTATAATATTATAATATTTATAAATTACTAAGTTATTCTTAATAATAATTGGAAATTATATATTTTTTATTAATAATAAGTAGAATTGCCTTACCCTTCCTCTTAAAAAATAATACCTTAAATATTCTTTTCTATTTAAATAAATATCTTATAATATAATAATATTATTTATCTTATAGTTTTTAAGTATATATATATATAAAATTATAATAATATATTTATTATTTTAATAAGTAATAATTACTTAGTTATAACTAAGGGTTTTAAAGGGGGGGGGGATAGCTATATAAAAAGATTAGGTAAGAAACCTTATTTATTATTATTATATTTATTAACTATAATTAATAGATAAATACCTTATTTTTCAACTAACTCTCTTTTAAACCTAACTTTATGTTTTAACCTTTTATTTATCCCTAATTCCTCTTTAAATACTAAGAGGAGTATAATAAAGTATTAATTATTATCTATATATTTTTCTTTCTTTACCTAACTTTATTATTTTCCTAATATAAATATAATATATATATATATTAAATTATATATTAAGACTTTTTTAAATATAATAGCTAGCTTTTCCTAAGCCTTTTAATTAAGGAGAAATTAATTATTATTATCTTTATATAGCTTAAGTAATTTTCTCTTAGGAAAAGGCCTTTTTTATTAACTTATAAGAGTATTAAGTGTTATAGTAGGCAGGGCTTCTAAGCTCTTTTTATTAAGGAGAAACTAGTTATTAGTCTTATTATAAAGTACTAGTAGTACCCTTAAGGAGAAAGACTTCTCTTATTATTTTATAAGGAAATTAAGTATATTAAATAGTTGGGTTTTTAAGCTATTTTTTTAATTAGTATACTAATTATAATTCTTATTAAGGAAACTAAATAAAATTATTATCTTAAAAGATATTATGTTTTAATATATAAGGGTTTTAAAGCTATTATAATATTAATTAACTAAAGGTATATATTTTAATATATTATTATCTAGCTATAATTAACTAAATGCTAATAGCTTGCAGCTACCCTTCCTTAAGCCTATTACTTATAAATATTAACTTTATGCTAAGAGTATATTACTACCTTTTCCTAAGCTTGTTATATATAAGTATTAATCCTTTGCTAATTACTTACTACTTAGGCCTTTTATATATAATAATTATATAGTATTCTTATATCTTAATAAAGCTATTATTAATATTAAAAGGGCTAATAATATTAATAACTTAAAAGATATTATCTTTAATAACTTAAATAATATCTTTAAGGGAGCTAATAATATTAATAACTTAAAAGATATTATCTTTAATAACTTAGATAATATCTTTAATTAATTATTACTATATTCTTATAGTATGTTTAATGATAAGATATTTAATTTATTTTCTAATATTAAGGATTTTATAAAGAGGTTAAGCTAGGCTGACCTTATTAGCTATTATATTAAGTTAAATAAATACTAAGTATTCCTTAAGAAATAAAAGATTTAATAGCCTTAAATAAAATAAAGAGATAGTTTTATTAAGCTTTTTATATATATAATTATATATTATAATAAATTTAATAATAGCTTTAAGAGGATGTAGGTATAGCTCTTATAATAAGAAGGTATATATTTAGTTAATAAAACTCAGCTTAAAAATTACCTTATTACTATTAAGGATAAGGTAGTTAATATAAAAATATATTTCCTCTTATAAATATAGCTCTTTTATTATCTTAACCCTTTATATTATATAAAATATAATTTTATATATTTTTAAGGATATATAAAAAGCTATTTTATTAATTAATTATTATTATAAGTATAATAAAAACCTTTTTTAAGGCTTTAATATTATTAATTTACCTAAATACCTAATATATTACTTAGTTAAGTATGAGAAGAACTTAGATAAGAGGGAGAGTTATAATGAGATATATAAGGATAAATTAAGTTAAATAATAGTTAATAAGAGGGATTATATAATATATTAGAATATAGCTAGCAATAAGCTATAAGCTCTTATTATTATAATGTATTACTATAAGGATTGTTTCTAGTATTATTATTAATAAAATATCTAGCTATATTATTTTTATTATATTTAAAACTTAGGAGTTATATTAAGCATTATATTTATTTAATTTAGTTAGTAGTTATCTTTTACTAAGTAGCTATTAGTATATTATTATCTTATTGCTTAGGAAAATCTTTTTTTTAAATTTAATTTCTTTATTAAGTTGCCTTTTTTATATATTGCTTAATTTACTTATATATTTATTATTATATAAAGAGACTAAATGCATATTGCTTAAAAGGCATATATATATAAATTAAAGATAAGACTACTTATTTATATGCCTCCTTAGCTTTTTAGCCCTTAACTTTTCTATATATTTATTAAGTAGTCTTGTTTTTAATTTATATATATATGCCTCTTTAAGTAGTATGTATTAGTTCCTTTATATAATAATAAATACTTAAATACTTAGTATTGAAAAAAAATATAATGTTAATAATAATAGGTTTTAAATATAATTGTTTATAGCTTGTAGTTAAGTAAATAATAATAGCCGTATAGATAAGGCTAGCGAGAATTGCTTTTAATGGTGTTATAGACTAGAATTGTTAATATAAGTAGCTGAAGATTAATAGTTAAGCAAATAGTTATATGGCAAAGACTAGAATAGTTTTTCTATAAAATGAATCTTATAAATATAGTCCTAGTTAAAAACTTGATCTTTTTTTATTTATATTAATATATATTTTCTTAAGGGATTTTTAAAGAAATTATAAGATTATATAAACTTTTAAAAAGATCTTAACTAGGTAAGCTAATACTATAGCTAATATTTAACCCTAAAGCTGCTAATTATATATTTATTAATATAAGGATTAAAATAAGTAAGTTTATAATGTAAATATTTAGCTAAAATATTATTATATAATTAAAAATTAATATAAAATTATTTATTTCCTAGATTAGCCTTTTAATACCTTAAGTTATTAAATTTTAATATTATTATTATAAATATATAAGTTAGGATATGCTCTTTTAATAAATTCTGTAACTTTTAAATTTTATTTTTTATTATATTTAATATTAAGCATAGCAACTACTTACCTTAATGCTTTATATATATAAGTAATAAGCTTAATATATGTAAATATATAATTAAGCTTAGAATAGTATTATTAGAGATATCTCTTATTAAATTATATAAGCTATAGCTTAAGGATCTTTATATTTAAGTTCTAGATGTAGTTAGGCAGGACATTTAATAAATTAGTATACTATACCTTATATATATATATTACCTTACTTAGTATAATTATCTAGCTAATAATATATATATTATATAGCCCTAATAGTAAATTACTTCTTTGCTTAAGCTTTTAATATTTAGTAATTATATCTTATTAATAGTAAATATTAATAAGAAAATATGTCTTAGGTGTAGTATTAGCTTTGATATATTAAAGTACTCTTAGATAATTTGCAGGAATAATATACTTTAGCTGAAAGCTAAAAGTATGCCTATTTTATTGCTTAAAGGTAGTTAGCTTATTAATAAGTATAGCAAAGTACTTGGTAATAATATTATAATTAGTTTATATATTTATAACTTAAATTTAAAGTACCTTATTATTAGCTATATATAGTATAAATTAATATAATTAATATTATAACTCTTAAATATTTAGCTAATTTAAGCTAGGTTATTAATAATATAATTATTAACTAGGTTATAAAGATTAAAGTAAGTAAAAGCATCTTTATTATTATAATATCTTCTTAATTAGTAAGCTAGCTATTATTAATAATTTTAATTAGCTATTAACTTATATTAATATTAATAAAAGATAATAATTATAATAATACTAGCATTAATTAATAAGAATGGCAGAATAATATTAAGGCCTTATTTATAAAAATAATTATAATTATTAAGCTAATAAGTAAAATAAAGAATAAATATATTAGATTTAAATATATAAAAGACCTTATTAATATCTTTAAAAGTATTATTATAATACTTATTTTTATAAATATTAACTAAGAGATTATATTTAAGAATTAAGAGAGTAAAAATAGTAAGTATAGGAAGAGGTTGAAAATTATTAAAAAGTAAGTAATAAAAGTTTTAAAGGATTAAATATAATAACTTAATATTAAAAACTTTTTATTTATAATTAATAGGCTCTTTTAATAATAAAGGGTATAGGAATGTTTTAAAGATGCTTTTATAATATATAAGGATATTTTATTTAACTTGCTAAATATTAAGATAAATAAATACTTATTTAGAGTTTATGCTTTTCTTTATAAAATTAATTCCTATAATATTTTCTTTTATTTATTAACTAATAAAATATATTTATAGCTTAAGTTAAGGGCTGCTTATTTTTATTTAGATATATTAAAGTCTTATAGTATTAAGGTCTTTAACTTTATATTAAACTTATAAGTAAAGCTAGTAAGTTACTTACTCTAGCTAATAAAATAAATAATATAAGACTATTAGCAGTATATTAGTAATAAAGCTAAGCTTATTCTTAAAAATCTATTAATATAAAAAGCTAAGCTAGAAACTAAATATAAGAATATAGCTTATATAACTTAAAGAACTACTATATATTTATATATATAAGAAGATACTAAGAAGGAATCCTAATAAACTAGCCAGGAATATAATAAGTTATTTAAGATAAAAACTTAATAAAATAATAAGCATATAAATTAACAGCAGCAGGAAGAGAAGACTTAAATATATAAAAGCTTAAATAAGTATAATATTAATACTAGTATAACTTTTTATTAGCCTAAATACTTAAAGAATAATGAAAGTAATATAGGCATTAATTAGGAGCTACCTTTATTTAAAGTATATAACTTATTATTAAAGCAATATAATATATATAGGGACTTAAAGCAGGTAGATAATAAGGCTACTAATTTAAATATATTATTTATATTATTTATAAATAAGGGAGAGTAGGTTAAGGCAGGCAAAAACCCGTCCTAATATGCTAGAAAGTAGAAGTATATATTAATTAAGCTTAGTATATTAATTAAATTAATTGATTTTAATTATAAATATCTTTAATTTAAAAATAATATAAGCTAATTAATATTAAGAGGAATTAAAAGAGGCAAAGAGGATAATAACTAGCAGCTTTTATCTTATCTTAAATAATAATTCTACTTAAAGAATAAAGATATTTATATTTAAAAACTATAATTAAACTATACTTAAAATAAGATCTAAGATTAAAAAAGCTAAGATAAAGAGAGCTATAATAAGGAGAGCTATAATAAGGAGAGCTATAATAATAAAAGCTATAATAAGGAGAGCTAAGCTATTTATATTTATATAAAGCTTGCTTTAATTAAGAATAATAAGGCTAAAAATAATAAGATTATTAAAATAAATAAGGTAAGTAAGATTATTAATAATATATTAAAATAAGTTAACTATAGCCTTTTTTCTTAATATATTAAGTATATTAATAATATCTTTAAGATTAAGGATAAGGGCAATACTTAAGGTCTAAGCATATATTATTAAAAAATAATAACCCTTTTATTTTATAAGCTTTATAAAACTTTTATTATAATTATAATTAATAACTTTAAATAAGTTTAGTACCTTATAGTAAAGGAAGTTATTAGTATTATTAAAGAGGTCTTTATTAATATTCTCTTATATATATTTAAGAACCTAGTTAATGTATTATCTAGTTTTTAAAACTTTAATATATTTAAAAATTTAAGTATAAGGAAGTCTTTCTTTAAGCTAGAAGGCCTTATTTTAATTAAGGTTTTTAAGGTCTAGGGTATTATATATAAGCTTAATAACTTAAGGTTTATAACTTTATAAGCTAAGATAAAAGAAATACTACTCTTTATTTAGCTTTATATAATATATAATGTAGTAATAAACCTTATAACTAATATTAGTAATATTAATATAAACCTTTAATTTATTATTATAAATATATAAGACTATACCTTTATTATATATATTTAATTTTAAATAATTAAGATAAAGGCTAAAGTAAAGCTTATTAAAATTCTATTTTTTAAAGTTATATGTAAAACTAAGAGCAGAAATATACTGGAAATATATAAGTAAAAATTAAATATTATCTCTACTATAATTTAAACATTCTTAATTAGTTATATATAAATGTAGCTAAAGTTATATTTAATAACTTAAGCTAGCATTATTAGTAGCCTTAACTTTATTTTTAATATTATTTAATAATATAATTAAAATAATAAGATATATAATATTTATTAAAGCCTAGATATATTTATAATAATATATATTAATATAAAATTATTAATTAATATTAATATATTTTTATTAAATAGACTAAATAAAGATACCTTATTATATATAATTTAGCTAATTAAAAAAGAGGCTAGGGATATATTTAGAGTAGTTAAAGAATTTAATCTTTAATAAAGTAATTAAGTATTTATTTTTTTTATAAACTATAAAAAATAATATATAATATATATTATATATAATAATATTATTATTCTTTATATATAAATTATTATATATTTATAATTATATTTAAATAATATTAATTATAAATATATATTATCCTATAGAATTTATTATAATATCTTCTTATAATAAGAAATTATGTAGCAACTTAGCTTACTTAAAAATAACCCTTTTAAGTAATAAGTAGCTATAAATAATTTATATAAAAATAATATTATCTTAGTTTTTTTTCTTAAGATAATATTATTAATTTTAAAATAAAAAAAGGTTTAATAAAAAGAATAATTATTTTTATATTTATATATATATTATTATAGCTAAAACCTAGCTAGTATTTAGCTAGTACTTAGTTATAATAATTTAGGCAGCTATTATTATAATAATATAGAAACTCTTATATAAAAAGGATTATATTATAAATAAATATCTCTAGTTATTTATTTAAAGATTATTTTATTAATTAACTTTTCTTTATGCTTTTTATAAGAACTATTATTTTAGCTATTATACTTATTCCTTGTTATAAATTATATAAACTGCTTACTTTTAATAGCTTTTTAAATTTATATTATTATATTTTAAAATAATATTCATCTTATATAATTTTATATTTAAGCTATAATATTATTTTTTTTAAGATATATTTATAAATAATTATATATTATAAGTATGCCTTTATAATATAATTATATTATATCTTTATATAGGGTATTATTGCTTATATAAATTATCTTTAGTTATAATCCTTAAACTTATGCTCTCCTTATATAGCAATAATTACTACCTTCTTTTTATCTAACTTTATATTTACTATATTTACCTATACCCTATAAAAGCTATTTCTTAAGATATTATTCTTATAATAATTATAATAATATTAAGCTAATATATTCTTCTTTATATTATATATATCTATATCTTTTATCTTTACCTTATTATTAATAGCTATGATTATATAATAATAATATATATTAAGTACTTTAATAATAATATTATATTAATAATTAGAAAAGGCTTTTTTTTAATTATAATATATATTTTTTTTAATTTTAAATAAAATAATAAAGTAATTATAGTATATATTAATTGTAAACTTAATAGCTTATATTATTAACTTTATTGCACCTATTTATGCTTTTGCTTAAAATAAGTTATTAATTATATAATAATGCTAATTCTTTAGGACTTATATAACTTACTTTATATTTAAAATACTTGCTATTTATTATTTCTTTAATATTTTAAGTATGATCTTAATCTACCTTAGTGCTTATTTTATTACTTTGCTTAAATTATAATATTATATTACTAAGCTTATTATTATTATAAAATTAAGAAAGGGCTTTTAAGAATATTATTAATATATATATATTTATATTAAAGTTATTTAATTTTCTTTTACTTATAGCTATCTTCCTTAATATTTTATTACTCTTCCTATTAAAGATATTTATAGTGTGCTTAATCTTTATTTTTATTGCCTTAATTATATATATTTATATAATTACCCTAAGTGCCTTATAAAGTTCCTCTCTTTCTATCTTAATTAGTAGTATATATAGGAAGTTTATAGTTAAAACTTAATTAAAGGCCTTTTTATAAGGATATATATATAATATATAGGTAATAATTATAAAAATATAAGCCTAAATATCTTTCTTATAAGTCTATTTACTGCTTTTATAATACTTTATATATATATATATATATATTATATAATGATATGTTATAGGTTATATATAGTAGTTTGTATTCTTATTAATAAAATTAATTTATAATGTAAGGTATTATTTTTGCCTGGAATAGCTAGCCTTATTAACTTATTAATAATAGTATATTATATAATATGCTATATAATAATACTTATTAATATAATAATTATACTTATTCTTTTAATAAATAATTTATAAATATTCTTTAAGTTAAAATATTATTTATAATAATAAAGTAGGTTTATTTCTTAAAGCTTTATAATCTTATTTATATAAATTTTACTTTTATTTTTAAATATGCTGAAATCTCTTTGTATTCTTTATATTAATTTTTTATATTTATTATATATAAAATACCCTTTTATTTTCTTTTTATTTTATTAATTATTTAAAAATATAATTATATATTTAGTATAGTGTAATATAAGCATGTCTTATTACTATGTAAATACTAAGATATCTTGCTAGTAATATAATAAGAAAGGCTTTATTATTATTATATTTATTATATTTATTATATCTATTCTTTTATTTAAATTAATTATATTAATTTATTTAAATAATATACTTATTAAGGAGATTAATAATAAAAACTATTAGCAATAGCTAAAATATACTTTAGTATTAGTATATAGCTTATGCTTAGTTATTAGGGGTGCTAGTATTAGTAGTAGGCCTGCTATATTAAGCTTAGTTAGCTGTTAAATATATAATACCTAGCTGGATTTTTTTAGCTTAGTTAAGACGTCTTTTATTCTTAAAGCTATGGCCTTTATTATTATTAATATATTCTTTATAAATAAAAATATAGGCATTAATATAGCTATATAGTATATTTATAGGTTTTTTATTAATTTTTATATTATGTATGTAAATATAAAGAGTATATTTATTAATATCTTAGCTTTATTTACTTATATTATATTATATATTACTTTTATAAGGAGTTTTCTGCTTATAATATTTATAATATATATAAATAATGTATAGCTTTTTTTTATATTATATAATATATGCTATAATTAAAAATAAGCCTTATTAATCTTAAAGGCTATTAATTAATGCTTCCTAAGAAGTTTTTTATTATTAATATATAAGAATGCTAGTATTATTAAGCTATTAATAACCTTAGATATAGTTATTATAATTTATATATAAGTAGTTATCTTTTTTATATCTTTAAATATTTTATATAGTAATTTTATTAATATATTTAAAAGACTTTTTATTTTAAAAGAATTTTATAAGTAATTTTATAATAAGAATATATAAAGTATATAAGTATATAATTTAAAGCTAGTTTATAATATATAATATATAATATCTTAATTATAATACCTTTAATAAGTAAAAAGTCTTTATAATTTTTATATAAAAAATAATTATAATCTTAGTTTAAATTTTAAGGCTTAATATTTAATTAAAATATTTTTATTTATACTTATAAAGTAGGCTTATAAGGCTATAAATATAATTAATAAAATACTTAATACTATATTATTATCTAGGTGTGGTAATAATAATAGTATTAGTGGTGGTAGTAATATTATTATTTTATATAAGAGTACTTTATGCTTATATAAAGTGCTGCTAGTAGAAAGTATAAGCTAAGGTATAAAGGAGATAATTATATAATTTATATTAGTATATTTTTGGGTTTTATTATCTTTAGCTTATAATAAGTCTGCTAGGAATTATATTTAATAACTAAGCTCTTTGCTAACTTTTTTAATTATATATAATAATAATAATATACTAGAATAATTACTTATAGATAAGGCCTTGTAAAAAATACCTAATTTAAAAGAATTAATATATATTTAATCTTCCTCCTCTTAATTAATTAATGCTTATTTATTTATATTTAATATTAATATTATATATAAAGATAATTTATTAATATATAGCTAGGCTAATAATTATTACTAAGGTAATATAATAAATAAAGTTTTATATTGCTTAATTAAAGGAATTAATACCTTAATTATATATTAGCCTTATGCTTATAATAATAATAGTAAAAAGGTAACTATGTCGTCCTAAGTATAGGTAGACTCTAAGTAATATTAAAATGCTTTATAAAATAATTATAAGATATAAAAACTTATATTTTAAAATATAAAGGAGTATTAAATAAGGGGAATTTAAGTTTAAATACTAGCATTTAAATTAGCAATAAGTTATTTATTTTAAAGCCTAGGATTTAAAAATAAAATATATTAAGTTAAGACTTATAACTTATATTATAAGATATAATATATTAATTCTTTTAAATAAGTAGGATTAGCCTTTATTTATTAAGTTTAATATAGTTTATATAAAGAAGGATATATAATAAGGAGGCTAAGAATAATATATTTAATTATAAGGAGCTAGCTATTATAAAAATAACTAAGCTATTATACCTTTAAGCTATGTCTTTTTATAATTAAAAATCTTATTTTTTATTATAAATATTATAATATTAAAGATATTAAATTTTTAAAATTATTAGTTTTATTAAGATTATATTATATTTTCTTAATATTAATAATATATATATTTCTAGCATAGCTAGCTATATATATTATAAGATATCTTTATTATTAAGGTATAATATCTTAGTATATAAAAGGCTAGATGCCCTTACTTATAAGAAATATATTTAATATAATATAGATTTTATAGTTTAATATATTATATTACCTTAAATATTATATAGCCTATAAGGATTATCTTAATAAAGCTAGGTATATATTTTCTAATTACTTTTTTATTATTTTTAAAATCTTAATTATTAAGATAATAAACCTTTTAAATAAGTTTTATAAATTTAATATTATAATAGCTTATTATAAGGGAAATATTAGTATTAGGTACTAGTAGCTATTTCTCTCATAGGGTATAATTACATAATCTATTTAAGAAAATTCCCTTACTAATATACTTATCTTATTTATTTAGGTAGTATTATTAATAGCATTATTATTTATAATCTTAATTATAAATGCTAATATAAAGGTATAAGTTTGCTAGCGTTATTTTTTAAAATTACTTATAGTTTTGCTTATTAAATTAAGATAATTCTTTATAAAAAATATTATATAATTAATAATCTTATCATTAAGTTAACCCTTATTATTAAAAATAATGCTTATATAGTAATAGCAAAGAAATATATTATTATTGCTAATATTAATATTTTTATCTAAGAATATATTAGTAATATTAATAAGTATATAAAAATATATTAGGGTCTTAGTTTTAAAAGTAATTACTATAAAGGTATAATAAATAAGGCTTAATATAGTTATAGTATTAAGGCTTTTTATTACTGCTTAGTTAGGGTTCTCTATGTTAAAATAATTATCTTATAACTTTTTATTTTTATTGCTTAAGTTAATATTATTCTCAGGTAATGTATATTATAGCTATTTTATAATGATTTATATTATATATATAATAAAAATATATATATAAAAATAGATTTCTTTTTTTTTAGCTAAGAGATAAGGTAAGCCGGGAGGTATTATTTATAAGATTATTTATATTATTAAAGTCTTTATATAAATAATTTAGTTTATCTTTAATGCTTTTTTTACTTTAAGGTTTAATTTATTAATATACTTATATTTCTTATTAGGTATAATTATAAGAAGCTCTAATTATATTAATAAACCTTAGTTTTATATATAATATAATAAAGTAGGTAATAATACTTTATTACTTTATTTTATATCTTAAACTTAATTTTTAAAGAAAACTTTTTTAATTTAGCTTTAAGTTATAGCTAAAAACTTATTTAACCTTAACTTGGATAGCTATAAGGCAGCATATATATATTTATAATAACTATTTATTATAGCTTTATTATAAAATAGCTAATTATAATTATATTTTTTTATTTAAAGGAATAAATATAATCTTAGTATTAGAATAAGATATAAATATTATTAATATAAAGGTAAGGCTATATATTAGCCTTTTATACTTATATTAGCTAATTAATAGTTTATTTATAGCATATAATTTAAAATACCTGCTAATAGTTTATTAATTTTAAGTTTAGTAGGCTTAGTGAATTTATTAACCTAATTAAGTACCTTATATTAAGTGTTAAGGATTTTAATAAAGAATATATTAATTATATTAATTAAGTAATAAATTACTTATATTTAATATTTTTTTAATATTAATTATATTATTAATTAATTAAGGTTATAAATAATTAAAAAAGTAAATAAATCTTAAAGGGTTATTTAACTCTTTATTAGGATAGCTAGATTTTTATATTAATTATATAATATATTACTTTTAAGTAGTATCTTTAAGAAGTTAATATTATACTTAAGTATTATAAGTATTAATATTATCTTATTAAAATAAAGGCAAGTAATAAAAACCCTATACTTAAACCTTTATTATTTCTTATAAGCTAAATATTTTATTTTTTAAAGCTTAATAATAATAATAAAGATGCCTTTATAATAATGCTTATAAATATAAGCTAGTATATAAGAGCTCTTTATAGGTTTATAACTAGTAGTAATTATAATAATAAGCTTAGCTAGGGCAATTAGATCTAAGATAATATTATAAACTTTAACTTAAAGAATATTAAAAAGCTATTATTAAGCTATTCCTTAATATTATAAGTAGAAAAGTAAGTAATTAAGATGAAGGAGCTTATAAAGGTAGCTTTAAGTAATAGTAAAGATAAAGTAAAGTATAAAAATATTAGTACTTATTATATTCTTATAATATTAAGTAATAATATAACCCTTTATATAATTATAAATAAGATATGTTATAAAGTAAAAGCATTATACTTAATTATAAGTATATAAGCTAATATTTATATTTATATATATTATAAAATAATAATTAATATATTTATTACTAAGGCTAGCATTATATTAATAAATAATTATATTAAAAAGGGATTACTACTTATACTTAGTATTTTATTTAAAAATAATTTATTTTAAGAATTTATTATAAATGCTAATGGTAATAATAATAACTTATTTCTAAAGAGTAAATTAAGTATTTTAGATATATTTCTAGTATTAGCTGCTAATAAAAATAGGTAATATTTTAATAAATTATAAAATAATAGCCTTGCTTTAATAGTTAGTTAGAATATTAAGAAAAGTAATTATAATAATTAAGTAATATTTTTTAATAATAAGCTAAAACTAATAATAAAAGTTATATATTTATATAGTTAAAAGGTTTACTTACTTTATAAGGCTATATTATATATTAATTAAGCTAGGAATTAGTAATATATCTTATTAATAAATATTAAGGCAACCTGCTTAAATAATAAGAGGGATAATAAGCATCTTAAAGCAGTATTATATATTAATAATGCTAAATATTAGTAATATACTACCTTATTAAAGATATTAAAACTAGGAAATATTAATAATAAATAATTTAGATATGAGAAAAGATATTTATTAATAAAGGCATTATATATTGAAAAATATAGAAATAAAAGCAAGTATATTAGCATTATTTAGTTAAAAGCTTAACTTAATAAAATTAGTAAAAGAGCTATATAAGATATATTAATATTAATATTTAATATATTAAATAGTAGCTAATTATAGATATTATATATATTAACTTAATTTATCTTATTAAAAAGCAATATTTCCTTTAATATTAAATAATATGTATAAGAAATATAAAGTAATGTAGCATTTTAGCTTTATAATTATAGTAGCTTTTATATAATGTTTAAAAAAGATATTAATATGCTAAATGCTTTATAAGTAGCCCTTAGTATTTATAACTTTAATATATTGCCCTTTATATTTAATATATTAAGTTAAATATTTAGATTAAAGGTAGATTAATTAGCTTATTATATTTTCATAAGGCTATATTAGACTTTAATTAAGTATAAAGTTAGATAAGCTAATAGTAAGGTAATATTAAGTAAAGAGGATGTATATAAATATATAATATATATTTTAATTAACTTTATTAGCTAACTTCTTAGGTATATTAAAAAGATATAAGAAGAGGCTTTTAAATACTAAGATCTTAATATTATTATTTAGCTTAATAGTAATATATTATAGGATTATATTAAGATTAATCTTTATAATATTATTAAGAATAATCTATTATTTACTTAAGAGCTAGGTAGCTTAAAGTATATCTTTAATGTCTTTAAGCTTGTTAAAGATATTTAATATATTAAGGATATATTAGGGTAGATAATATGCTTATTAATAATAACTTAGTAAGCTAAGCTTTAATTATTTAAAGACTAGCTTATTAAGGACCTTATATATATAATTGCTAATATAGTTCTTAATTCAGCTGGTAGATAAAGGTTAGGAAAACTGTAAGCCTATTTAAATAATATAAAAATTATATTATAATTCTATAAGTAAGGTAGAGGGGCGGCATTGTTTCTCCCTATTAAGGCTTAAAATCTATAAGTACTTTTAAGCATTCTAAATTAATATACTTAATAATACTAATATATATATTATAGATAATTTAAATTACTTCTTTCTTTTTCTTTATTAAAGGATATTTTAAATATCTTTAATAAGGAAGACTAGAGGATAATAATATAATTATTAATAAAAATGCTTAATAAGTATATTATTTTAAAAATCTAGTTAAAGGCTTAGCTAAAAGAGTGGGGTGTTTTAATTTAACTTAAATCTAGACCATTATATTTTAACAATATATTAAATAAGCTTCAGTTTAAATACTATAAAGATACTTAGCTTTATTAAGTAGAAATAATAATAGTATTATTAAAATAAAGCTAAATTATTATGCTTATAATATATCCTGTTTTTATTAAGGCTTTTATTATATTATTTATATATAATTATATATAATATTAAACTTATATTATAAGGATTAAATATTATATTATAATTATATTATATTCTTAATAAAAAGTATAATATAATAACTTATATTGTTTGTAATTTAAGTATAAATTAAGGGTATACTTTGCCTTTAAAAGTCTTAATTTATAGCTTATAAAAGACTTAGTAATACTTTTTTTTAAGTATTTATCTTTTTTATTTTTATATATTAAATTAATAATCAAGGTATAATTATATATAAAGTTTATTATATATTTATAGAATATAAAAGGTTTTTTATTTTTCTTTTAGTTAAAGTTAGGTAATACTTTTAATCTTTTTTATATTTTATAAAATTTATTTATAAATATAATATATATAAGAACTTAAAATCCAAGATTAATAATATGTAATATAATAATATACTTATAGTAAAATTAGCTTTAAATTAAGCTATATTAATAAATGCCTTTTTTAAATCTTAATTTATATTATATTATATTTATAATTGTATATATATTATTGCTATTAGCCTTTATTACATACCTTTAAATATTTAAGTTGTAAAATATATAGGGTTTATTTATAATATGTAAGCTATTATATATTTAAATAGCGTATTATTTATATATATAGTTAGATTATATCTTATATAGAGTTAAAGGGTATATGCCTTTAATAAAGTACTTTTAAGTACTAATTAATGTATAAAGATTGTAGATTATTAGAAACTAGTTTAATTTAACTTTATATATAAGACTATATGCCTTTTCCTATATTATATTAGCTTTTATGCCTTAGTTATAATAATGTTATATTATAAATAATGATATTATTATATTATATATAGCCTAGATGTTATTTTAATGTATTAAGTGTTAATATATATTATTAAAGCTAATATTATTAGAATCTATTATTACCTAAGCTGTTTATAATAAATATATATCTTTAATTAAGTAACCTATAGATTTTAATATAATAAATATAAGGAAGAATATAACCTATTAAAATAATAGCTTATAATTTTTAATATAAAGCTTAAGTATTATTATAGCCTCTTTATATAAGTAATTAAGGGCCTACCTATATTTAATATTATTTATTTAGGTAAGGATTATATTAAATATAGCTATGCTAGTAGTAAAATAATAAGCCTTTAAAGTTATATTATTAAGTATATATATTAATATATTAAGGGCCTTTGTTATACTAGACTGCCCTATAGCATTATTAATTATTTTATATATTATAATAATAAAAAAAACTTATTTAATACTAGCTAAAGTATTAAGCTAGTTTTTATTATACTACTAAGGTTTATATCTTTAAGTTTAATTTAACTATAATATATAAATAAGTCTTACTTTTATACTAGTAAGAGGAACTAGTAATAAGCTAGTACTACCTTATATATATTAGCTATAACCTTAAATAATATATTTAAGCTTAGGAATAATTATTTAATAATCTTCTTAAATAATATAGTATTATAAGAGGTAAGATAGCTTTAATAAGTAGTTATAAATTACTTTATATTATAAATAGTTATGTTAATTACCTAGCTTTTAAGAATGGTTAAGTATAGCTTAAATGCTTTAATAAGTACTTAAAAAGAAGGTCTTTATTTATATTTAATTATTATAATTCTTATAGGGCTATTAGCTAGCATAAATATATTAAAGGTAATAGTATTAAGTTAGTATATCTTAAGAAATAGCTATAGAGATATATAGAAAAGCTAGAGCTCCTTGCTTTAATACTTAAAGCATCTTATAAATAATATAAAGGACCTTATTTAAGCTTTTAATAACTATTAAGGGCTTATTATAATTCTTATATAATACTTATAGGGGTTATTATAATTTATAAGGTCCTGCTTATATTATAATAAATTAGTATAGCTAGTAAATATTATTTTAATAATAAGGTTAAATATGTAAAGCTAAGAGCTTATTAATATATTTTTTAATTTATACCTTATATATAATATAATCTTTTTTAGCTATAATACTTACCTTTATAATAATAGCATTTATAACGGCTTAAGAGATAATATATTATTTAGGATATTTAATAAGGGTAATATTATAAGTAATAGTGCTAATTATCTAGGCTATCTTATTACTTTATCTTTATTAATAGTTATTTTTAAATCTTTAAAGCTTATAATATTATTATATAGCCCTAGCTTTGCTAAGAATATAAGAGAAATGTAGTTTATTAAGGTAGGATATTGCTAAAAAAAGGGGGTTTGTTATTATACGCTTAGTACTCTTTATAACTTATAATTTAAAATATTAAGATCTTTAAAGCTAATATTTATTATATTTTTATAAGTAAGATACTTTTTTAAAAAGGTTTTATAAATATATTATATATAATGTAATGGCTAGGGTTATAATAAAGGTATAAGAGTATAAGAAACTATTAGGAAATAAAAGTGGGCTTAATAAATACTACTTTATTCCTTCCCTTTTTTTTTTATAAGCTAAATTAAGTAATATTATATAAGGGTAAGTCTAAGGGGCAGTATTATTTTATATAAAAATGCTTTATAAGGAAAATAAATACTAAATAAACAAGCCGGCATATATATAGCTAATGGGATAATATGCCGGCCGTGATGCTTACCGCTCCTTACCTCTTAAGCTATGCTAGCTTTATTATATTATAAATAGTAAATTAATTAATTTTGCTTTAATATTAATTATTATTGTTGCTAGGCTTAGCTAAGTAAATGCTATATTTTATTATATATATTATGAGATATTATATATGTTATAAAATATTTTATATAGGGGTTAATTTAGTTTTAAATATTTATTTTATATTATATTTAAGGTATATTTAACCCCCTTATGTCCCTTAATATTATTTTTAATATAAAGCTATATTTTATATATTTAGTTATATTTTAATTTATAATGCTGTATATAACTTAGTGGTTATTGCTATAAGGGTATATTATAATTGTTATATTAGTGAGGCTACTTACCCCTTTAATTAATTTTTATTATTATTAAGAAAAATAACTATATGAATAGTACTGCTTTATTAAGTAAGCTTAGATTAGCTTAAAGTTATTTCTTTTAAATTCTTTTATAATTATTTAATATTATATATTAAAATAATTTTGGTTTAAGATTAATATATTAAATTATATAAATAATAGTTAATATAAAGATGTTTCTTTTTTACTTTATTAAATAGATAGATAATTATATACTTTTAGTTATTTGTATGTAAATAATATAAAAGAAATTTATTTATTATTTAAAATAAGAATAAAATTTTAATAATTTAATTATCTATATTAAAAATAGGCTACTTAAATAAAATAGTGAATATATTTTGCTACTTTCTTTTGTAAAAAGAAAAGAAATCTCTAGTTAAAGAAAGGAAGTAAGAGGAATAGAAAGGAGTATATAGGTATAAATATAAGTATTTCTTAAAGAAGAAATCTTATAATTTTATATAAAATAAGAGAAATAAATATATTGATATTTAAATAGAGAATCTCTAAGAAAATGATTATTAAGGAGCTTTAAGAGAGTAAATTTAACCCTACTTTATTACTTTATACATTCCTTTTTTCTTTATTTATAAAAAGAGTACTAAAAAGGTAGAAAAAATAATCTATTAGCTTTAATTAGTATAAATAAAAGCTTATTATTATTTAAAATATATGTCCCTTTATTACTAATCTCCTTTTTATATTTTATGCTTTATAAACTTAAGTAATAATCTGCTTATTTATAAAAGCCTTATAATATTAATTATTAATTTACTTTTTAATAATTAGCCTATAACTCTTGTGTTTATTCTTAATAGTAGGTATTAGAACCTAGACTTATGATATATTAATGTCTATATATTCTTAACTTTAATTATTATTAGCTTAAATTATAAAGTATTTTTATTAAGCTTCTTATATATTCTAAGGTTAATTAAGTATTTATTAATAAATAAAAGCTATAAAGTAATTTATTTTAAGCTTTTAAATCTTAAGTAATAAACCTTTAGTATTATAAAGATTTATTAATAAGGCTTTGTAATACTTATATTATAAAGTATTTAATTAAAGTAAATATAAAAGCTAAAGATATAAGTTAATACTTAAGAAGTATTTGTTTATTATTTTAGTAATATAAGTACCTTTCTTTGCCTAATTATAATTAAAGAAAAGTAGTTATAAAGTATATTCCTAGGGTTAAATATATCTAATTTTTAGATTATTATTAAAAATATAAATTTTAAAAGGGGTTTTAAGGAAATTTATACTCTTTTATTAAAGAAAGTTATAATTATTATATACCTTAATTAAATTTAAAAAATAAATAAGGAATTTTAAATTAATGAAGTTTAATTAAAAAGGAAGAGTAGTAAGCTTAATATAACAGATAGTTCTTATTTAATAGGGATAGGCTTTATGCTAAGTAGTAGTATATTAGGATAAAGGATAATAGGTTTAAATAGGAGAAAGCTAACCCCTTTACTTACTTTTCTCTTTTTTTAAATCTAAAGCTTTAATTAGCTTATTATAATATTTAATTAGCTATAATTAAATTTAATAAAATATATTAAAAATAGAGAAAAATAAGGAATAAAGGGGTAATAAGAGTAATAAGAGTACTTATACCTCTAAGGGTTGCTATATAAGTAATGTTATGGAGGATATATATAAGTAGTAATATAATAGAGTTTTAAAAAAAAAAAAAGATAAAAAAAAGGCTTAAGAAGGGAAAAGAAGGAGGTTATTTATTTAATAAGTAACTTTTATAATATAAAGCTATTTAGCATATAGTTAAGTACTTATTAAATAAATATTTAAGTAAATATTATAAAATATAAAATAGCTTTATATATATAAAGTTATATCTTTATTTTTAAATAAAATAAGTGAACTTAAAGGAACTAAGTAATATAAGCATTAATATAAAATAAAAAGGAAGTATATACTTAATAACTATTCTTTTAATAAAATAAGTGATTTATATTATAAATTAAATCTTATAACTTCTTATATTAGCTAATAAGTAGGTTAAAGAAGTTATAAAGAATTATATTATTATTTTTTTATATAAATAAATAATTATTAATATTTTCCTCTTTTTTTTTTTAATAAAAAAAAAGGTTTAACTTTATTAAGAATTAAATAAATAATCTTAATAATTCCTTTTCTTAAGGTAAGTATTAAATTAAATATTAAAAATTAAAGCTCTTAAAATATTAAGATATAAACTTATTTAAAAATAGGTTTTAATTAATAATATATTAATAATAATTAATTATATTAATAAGTATTTGTCTTAAATTTAGTTTAAAATTAAAGTAAATGATTTAATTATAGTTTTATAAAGTATAATAATTATAATGTAATAAAATATATAATTTAATTTCTTTTAAATTTATATGTAAAACTTAGGAAATATAACTTTATATAAAGTATTAAAATAAGGCATGGCGGGTATTTCATGCTTTATTTATAGGCCTAGGGATTTACTTATATTAAGAATTTAAGGGGCATTAGAAGAGGCTTCTTAGGCTAAAGGGAGAATATTTCTTTAAAAGTAATCTATTTAGAAAAAGGTATAAAAAAAAATTAATTCTTTTTAAATAAAAAGAAGAGAAGGGGCTATAGACCTATATATACTTATTTGCTGCTAGTTATAAAGTATATACTCCTATATATCTCCTCTAGCACTACCTATTTTCTTAAAAGAAGGTATGCTCTTTTAAATTTATTAAAAATAATTAATTAATTTAAAAAAAATAAAAAAAATAAAGTAATATAAGTATATATTATTTTATAAAAAGTAAGGAGTTATTATTGTAAAATAAATATACTGGGCTATGATTAATTATATAGCTACTTAAAAAGTAAGATTTTTAATTTAATTAAATACCTTTAGTTAGCTGCTAATATTACTCTTATTATTATAGCCTTTCCTTTTACTAATTCTCCTTTTTTATCTTATATTTTTATTTATTAAAGTTATTATTAATATTTATTTATAAACCTTAATTATATCTCTTATATTAAAAGTATTTAAGCTGTAGCTAAGTAGGGGGAAGTATAATAGGAGGACTTATCTTAATATAAAATAAATATTATTTATTATAGCTAAGCTATTATTAGAGCTCTAACTATTACTATTAAATATACTATTATTTTTGTATAGCTACTTACTCCTTTTTTAACTTTTTAACTACTTACCTTATAGCTTGCTATATTATATTCTCCTTATTATTATTATTATTAAAGCTAGGTAGTATTAAGTTTTTTTTATTATTATATTAGTTTTATATAAAAAGTAATAGTGTACTTTTAAGTATATTATAATAAGACTTAGCTTATATAAAGAGATTTACTTAATTAAATATATAATTAAGTAAATTAAGAGATTATAGCTTAGAGAGCTCTTTATAATAGTGGTTATTTAAATTAGTTATATTATTATTAATATAATGGAAATTAGCTATTGTAAGCTGTAAAAAGTTTAGTAGTAGTATAATTAGCTGCCTTAAAGCCTTATAAGGCTTTTTAAATGCTTATAATAAATCTATTAAAGTGCTTACCCGCGATATAATATTAGCCTTAGTAAGTATATAGCTTTTTATATAAATATAAAGGGCTAATACTAAAGAGCTATAAATTCTATAGCTACTTATATCCTTAAATAGCTATTCTTAAGATATTTAAATAAAATTAAAGCCATGGGAAGTATATATAGCATTAGCTTTATATTTATATTTAAATAATAAACTTATATCTTTTTATATATATCTAGTATAGTTATTAGAAATTATAAGTTATTTAAGCTAGCATAATTAAGTTTAATTGTTACTTATCTTAATCTTAAAGGTAGTAATTATTATATCTTTTGTTATTTCTTTTTAAATAGTTTTTATATTAATGAGTTTATTAAGGAGAAATAAGCTATTAAGCTAATTAATATAACCCAACTAGTTACTTAGCTAAATAGCCTTGTTTGATTTAAAAAGGCATATTTAAAGGTTGTTAATTATATGTAAAGCTCCCTTTATATTAATAAATATTTATAGGCGTATATAAAGGAAAATAATGTTTTCTTTTAATAATATTAAGCAGCTAGACGTGGCTAGAAGCTTTTAAATAAGCACATTAAGCTGCCTTACACTTCTTATATATATCTTATTATAGCTATTATTATAAGAATCTACTAAAAAGATAAATTAATATTTCTAGTTATATTAAGTAAAGTAATAATGGTTTTAATTTATATTATATATAAGAAAGATAATAAGTTGCTTTTTATTTAAGTGCAGGGTTATTTAAGTAATACTATAGTTATTTTTAATGCTAGTCTTTAATATCTTAATTAATTGCTAAATGATTTTTATTATATTTATTATAACTTACGTGAAATAATTTATTCCTATTAAGATATAAGTAATATATAATGCTTCCTTTTTTTAAAGGTATTTTTTAAGTTTATAAATAAGCAGCAAGTATTTATAAGGGTTACCCTGAAATATGCTATTTTTATAGCTTAATTAAAGTTTAAGGCCTAGGAAGTATTTTATAAAAATATTAAATATAATATTACCTAATACAATTAATGTATTAAAGAATAGCAGTTATAACTTGATTACTTTATAGGTATAAAGGGGGTTAATTAATTAAGATTAAAGGGCCTAAGTAATTTCTAGTTAATTTAAGTTATTATATTATAAGCACTTAAAGGTATAGTATATTATAGTCTTTAGGAATTTAATTATTTTAAATAGCTACTTTTTATTATAATAAAAATAGTTAAGTAAATATAAAGTTAAAGATATAAAATAAAGTAAAACTAGATAATAAAAAGGGGAAGTAGAAATGTAAAAAATCTATACTCCTAGGGATTATTATATAGGTAATTAAGTAAAGGTTTATTAGAAAATATAAATAATAAAAGAAGGAGATTATTAAGTATAATTAATAATGTAAGTTAAGTAGGTATAGGTTAGTAATAAGTAGAAAAGGTATTATATAAAGTCTTTTGCTAGTTAGTAGGATAAATTTAAGAAGAAGGAGTTTAATTAGGTTGAGAAAGGTATTGCTTTTATATTTTAAGGTTAGAAATAAGTTTTAATAAAAGGTTGTTTTAATAGTTAAAAAGGTAGGCAATAAATAATACTTATAAATTAAACCTCCCTTACTTCTTATTATAAAAAAAAGGATAATTATATTACTTGTAGGTTTTTTTAATTAAATAGGGAAAGAAGGCTTATTATTAAATAAGTGCTAGTTAGAAAGTTATTACTCTTAAGAGTATATTAATATATATATATAAGGAAGTTTATAGTATTATTAAAAAAGAGGTTAGTTAAATGTTTTTATAGCTAAATAAATGTTATAAGAAAAATTACTACTTAGCTTTTTATTAAGTGATAACTAATGGTTAATAAGTTACTTTAAGTGTTATGTACTTTTTTTTTTATAAAACTTAATTATTACTTTTAACTTCTTTTTTTTTTTCTTTTTCTTTCTCTCTTTATTAACTCTTTAACTTTAAATTAATTAATTAAAATACTTTTTATTATATTTTAAGTTAAAATAT